>JAQFVV010013220.1:67126-197044 GCA_028023455.1 Epiperipatus broadwayi
GCACTAGGAAAACCTTAAGACTATTTAAAGATTTTTGTGAATTTTGGGCAGCCTGTGTCTTATTTAAAAAGTTATATACATGAGATGCCATAATTTTCGTTTTTGAAGTTGTTTGTTTTCTAATAAATAATAAAAATCCAAATTAGTTTTTATTTAAAATGATATTTTTCGTTATTTTTATATATACTACTAATGATTAATTTGTATATTGATTGTAGAAAAATTATTACTAATAAAACGTATAAGGCAGAATGATTTCAATTTTTTAAATCTATTTATAATAGTTTTACTGAGATTTTGCAAAATTTTAATTATTTATATAATTTTAAGAACAGCAATAGTAATAGTAATATATTTAAGAAAAGTGATATAGAAGATTTTAGAAATTCCAGACCTGTCAAATTTTTATCAGTTCTATATAAATCTTTACCAAAATAATTACAACTTGTCTACAGCAAATTTTAGATTCTAACCAATCAAAAAAACAAGCTGGTTTTAAAAGTGATTTTAGTACAATAGTCACGGCCATGTATTGGGAGAATTTATAGAAAGGATCAATGATTATGTGTTGTCATTATGCTTTGAATATGTATATTATGAAATAGAGTTTGATTTTAAAAGCATTGGATTGGAGATAGAGGATATTATCATATTGTGAATAATGCTTATTAAAGTTTTACATCAGTGATTAAAGAGTGAAATTAGAAACATTAATATAGAGAAGAAAGTGTAAAAACATGATTAGATATCTACAGCTCTTTTACATCAGTTTTTGATTAAAATGGAAATCTAAAAAATAAAAATAATGAAAATTATTTAAATCATTTAGGTTTTGCAGATGATGTGGTTGATTTTGCAAGTAAATGCTTCAGAGTTTCAGGAAATGTTGTAAAAGTTATAAGATGAATGTAAAAATTTAGAAGGAAAGATAATCACTAAAAAGTCTAAAGCAGTGTTCGTTAGAGTTTATAAGATAAGAAAAATGGAAGATTAATAATCATAAATTTGAAAATATCAGATTATTTATACAGATAGTAGCATAATAAATAAAACTAATAATAAAATTCATCATCAACTTAATATTAAAAGAAAAAATACCTATATCTTTAAAAAGGAATATTTTTAATAGATGTGTTTCACCAGTTCATGCAGAACTAAGACTTCTATACTTAGCACAAGAGCAATACATAGATAATAAACAACTTAATAAAATATAAAAAAATGTAGATTAACAGTAATAAAAACATATCAAAAATAAAATACATGGATGAGAGAACAAACAGATATCACTGAAATCATTAAAAGAATTATGAGACTGAACTGGAACTGGCTGGACATATTGCTAGAAGAGATTATATTAGGTGGATAGGTGAAATTTTAAATTAGGGTTCAAGATATTATATCCCACATAAAAAAAATTACATATGGGTTTGATGGATAAAATAAAAACTAAAGATATCTGATAAAAAATATGTTTGATAGTTTTTTATAAAAAGTATATAATTTGGTAATAATGAAACAATATTCATATTACATTTGGAAGCATATTGGATATAGAATTAAACTTTTACAGAATATCCTTTATAGATATAATTTAATATTAATTAAAACATTATCTAATAACTTGAAAAGAAGCACTGTTAATGAATGATTGTTTACCATTATGGAATTATAGATCAAAGATTTGAATTCCCTACAAAATCAATGCTAAGACTGCAGAATTCATGACAAGTATTTAAATATATGTGTTCCATTTAAAAAGAAAGAAATGGAAATGAAATATGTAGATGATTAAACATAAAGTTATTATAACACTTTTGAAAAACATAGAAGTTGAAATAATGTTGCTTTGGACATGTCAGTTAAATAAATGGTAATAAATGATATTAAAATATTAAATAAGATCACAAGAATCTATAAAATATGTAAAAAAAAAAGTCTATATAAGATACAGATATATGAAATAAAAATTTATATTGGCATCAAGAAGATGAAATATGGATTTAAAAAGTTGATTGTATTCAGAAACATCTTCATTATATAATTGATTAATAATGAATAAAATTCATAATAATAATGATTTATGAAATTTTTTAAATATGTAATTATAATAATCACTTATACATATATGTTCTTTTTTAATAATTTAAAAATTTGGTTCAATATTCATTCTAGATTTAATTACATTTTTCTTCATTTAATTAAAGTTTGTATGTCTCCTCAATATGTAAGAAAATATTTTTTTTATTTCTTTTTATCTGTTTTCACTTCATTATCTAAAACACTGTTGTTATTACACCGAACCACATATAAATTTCAAGCACCGGAAGTGATAAAGATTGTCATGTTTCATAAACCTAAGTTTTGGAGTCTGTCATTTCACCATTGGATAAAATCACATAGGACATTATAAATACTAAAAAATGGTAAAAGGAATTAATTCTATCAATTCAAAAAAATTATCAATACTATTGCATTGAACAAAATTAATTACGTTATTATAGAATAAAGAACAAAATTAAATTCATAATTTTAAAATTAAATATCTACATTTTAAATCAATTGTAAACAAAAAATCAATAAAATTTTACAAAATTATAAATAATGTGATTATAGACAGACCAAAACAATTTAATAAAAAAAATATCTATGTGAGATCTGGAAAATTCAGCTTTTTTGTTCAAATACGATATGGTTGATAGGAACTCTGATAATTCTAAATCGGCGCACAGTGCTATGCGCCAAGAAACTAGCTCAACGATTGGTGAGGATTAGAGACCCCGGAACTGACACTAATATCTGATAGTAAACTGAATAAAAATTATATGATATAGTAAAAATTTATTGAAAGTATGCTAAGCAGTAATAAAAGTAAATATTATTTAAAAAAAAATACCTTTTCTGTGTGTATTTTCATTTTACCAGATATTACCTTGTTTCAGAAAAGAAGAAAATGTAATACAATTGAATTATAAAAGATGGTAGTGCTTCTTATACTCAATGAGGTTCAAATGAAAATAAAATGCAATTATATTCTAGCAACAATTGACTCATATTCTAATTTTTATTATATAGAAAATTATTCTATTATTTTTATAACTCTGCAAATTTTTATGTAAACTCACCTCACCTTACATATGTTATCTAACAAGACATTTTTACAAAAAAAATATAGTACTTATATTCAATGTGTGTGTGTGGGAGGGGGGGTGAGTTTAAAATACAATTAAATTCTGGTAACAATTTTGATTGTGTTTATGATATGAGAACCACTTTCGTAACTTTTAAAATTCTGCAAATGAATAGTAAAACACTTTTAATAAAATAGCAATTGTATTTTATAGTATAAGATAAACTATCATTAATTGAATCACATGAGTTTAAAAGTCTCTTTTTTACTACTTTGAAAACCAGGCAACAAATATTGCATATATATATATAGTATTATTTCCAGGTGCTTTCATGTAATAAAAATATAATAGGTAAAAAACTGATATTTCAGTACAATAGCAAGTACTTTCCTCAGAGCTTCTTCTTTCTTGAATCTTAAGAATGTGTGTGGTAAAATTTAAAATTGTTATTTTTTTCTTTTGTTATTTTCTCTTCATTCTTAAATTCTAATAGTTGAGAAGTTTTAAAAAATATTTTATCCTCCAATAGCTTTTTCTAAATATTGTTAATTTTCTTTAATTCATACTTTATATATATATATATATATATATATATATATATATATATATATATATATATATATATATATATATATATATATATATATATATATATATATGTACCATTTGAAAAACCCACCAAAAAGAACTGGAAGTCGGGTCCAAACTCAGCTGAACCAAACTGAATTCAAACCCAACTCAACAGCTCAGATTAATAGAAATCTAAATCGGCGGCACAGTGCTATGTGCCAAAAAACTAGCTCAAAGATTGGTGAGGATTAGAGACCCTGGAACTGACACTAATATCTGATAATAAACTGAATAAAAATAAATTTAAATCGAATCATATGTATATGTTCGGGTTGCCAACAGAGACAGCGAGTATTAACATTAAAATAATTATGAAAGAATTAAGAACTAAGAAACCAAGTGTGTTTAGAAAATATTTAATAATAATAATTTGTTTGGTTTGAATTTTAAATAAAGATTAAATTAATTAATTCTAGTCCTTAAACAAAGTTTATAATTATAATACGAGTGGCGGTCCTTATTATATGCCAATGAATATTACACAATATTTGAAAGTCTATGTCTATGCCCCCAACAAGAAAATAAAGGCAGATAAAGGTATTCATTAGTAAAGGAAATTATTACTCTAATTTTTTATGAAAGAATGTGATATTTATTTTCACATTCGCAAATCCATTCATGAAGAGCAAGATACGTATTTTAGGATATAACTTTAATCTTTATTGGAAAACTTATTTAATTAAATATAACTGAGAATTTGTTCGACTTTAATTTAAATCACTTCATCATGAATTACGAGCATCAGAGCGGGCTTTACTGGAACAGAGAAGGAATGGTGCTGACGAATTATGAGCTATAAAATGAAATTGAAAGATAATAGCTAGTCGATAATCGAAGTCCTATGGTGGCTTGCGTCTGACAAGTCTTATGCCCTTTGACTAATGTGAACAGGAGAGGAAGTGCTTTCTTCCTTGATAATTTAAAATAACAGAAATATGATCACTGACCAGCCTAACGGAATGGAAGATTGCCCTACATCAGCAATGTTTGAAAATGATAACTTGATAGTCATTGTTTGAATACTAAAACCCATATAGAATGCTCTACATGATGACTTGATCAATTAATTAAAGTCAAACAAGCTTTTAATGAAAACTATTTTAAAATATTTGTAAATCCTATTAATTATGCCCCAATCATCGTGCCCTTCCTGAATCTTAATAGAAAATAACAAAGCTGAATTAGAATATATTTATTTGATTCCTTTATTGGTCCTTTTGCAAAAAACATTTAAAGATTATATATGAATAAATATACATTGGTGAATACAAGCAAATAGCTGAGGCATAGATTAGAAGTGGAGCTAATAATTTATTATTAGCCAATTATAAAAATAACAAACAATAATTTCTTTCGACTCGAAGATTGATAGAACTGTATAAATCTAGTTCTAATGGACGAGAATTATTATCAGATTTAATATTATATTTTCTGCATAAGGCAAATAGAACAAAGGGGCTCATCGAGTCAAAGGATTATTGGCATATAATTAAAATAAACAACATTAATAAATCACATGATATATATATATATATATATATATATTTATATATATATATATATATATATATATATATATATATATAGTATAGTAAATGAACCACCATAGAGGGAGGGAAAGTTAAATTTAAAGACTAGAGTTTGAGAGAATTACTAATTTAATATAGAATAAATAAAAGGTTACTATAAAGATTATTACATTTATAGAATGAAAAGAGCTCTTAAAGGGAGTGTAAAGTAAATTTCAGAAACTGGCCAGAAAGCTTAAGGTTCATTATGGAAATATATTACCCATTTCTTCCGGGGCTGGTTTCCTTAGGTTACACGTCCGAGTTTGTAAAACGTAGGCACCATTTGATTGATTACTTGAACAGTATTTTAATGAATTTTCATGATCTTAGCAGCATGATTGGTCCAGAAAAGATTCAGCAGCTTTATTGAATATTTCAGGGGACTTCAGGAACACTAGCCAGATTCCTGACATTTTAGCCCTTCACCATGATCGAAGCACTATTTAAATTTATGATTTTGAAATGCACAGAATTCACTGCACTTCTCTACAACAAAGATGACTTTTTTTTTCCAAACTTTTCAGAGTTATATATCTGTCCTCTGATGCCTTCAGGCTAGCACTTCTTTCATTATCAATGTTTTTAGATTTACTGGTTGTTTTTAGATACATTCCTTCGATAAGGCTTTCAAACTCATTAACTTGAATTCATATTCTAATTAATAAAACTTTAACTGTTGTTTTTGGAAAGGAAAAATCTGAAAGCTTATCGAAAGAATGTAGCTTTTAATCAATAAAACTTTAACAAATTATTTAAAAATAAAATCAAACATTCCCAATGCAATGAAACTTTCAAACAATTATATATATTTAAATATTTACAAATATATACGCACAATCCATGCAGTTATAATACATATAAATTCATGAATAATTCTATCATGAATTTATTAATAAAATTAATCAATTATATCTGAAACTAGTTATTTGAATACACATTTATGAACTAAGTTATTCTTTATGGAAATTAGTGTGGATTGAACGTATAAAGCCCCATTGCATTGGATATTTAAGGTTAGTACTAGGGTTTGAAGTGGGCTTATGGCTAGAGGTCATGAAGCTAGGATCGAACTCAGATACGACTGCTTCAATATAAATATATATATATTGTCTATATTCAATTTAAAAGTAATTATAAGGGACTTGAACTTAGGCTTTCAAGCTCCCTACAGATATCCTCTATATTATAAACTAACACACATGACCACATACATGTGAAATCGATAAATGATCTCCAATATACATATATCATGCTGAAGCAACACTCATCAGTTGATCCCGATCATTGTCTCCCACACATATACACAATCACTGCTCAGTTTATATTAAAATATCAAAGCTTCAAACTTTAATAAACATGATTCTCCATTCTACAATTCTCTGCCCATCCATATCATTGAAAATTTGCTGATGAATGTTGAACTGATAAAAGTGTAATTACATGAACATTGTAAATATATAAAAAAATTCTAAAAATAATAATTAATAAGTGTAAAAAAACAGATTATGTAAATGATATAGAACAAGTGAAGACTGCATATTTTTCCAAAGAAAATAAACAAAGGGTTTGATTAAAGTTTAAAATAGTAAAAATCAATCGGATGAATTTAACATCAATTGATGATTTATTTATTGGTTAATAAAACTTTCTCATATATAGTAGTTTGGCTGTTTCTCTGAGTTAATTGATATAATCCAGTGTCTTTATAAACTATATGGTTTCTATAAATATTCTTTGACGATGACCATTACACCCGGATAAAATTTTGATTTTGAAAAATCTTGGTGACAGTCAATATTTAAAATGGATAGCAAGTGTTGAAAATGGTTAATTAATCTTTACAGAATTGATATAGTCATATTTTTTAGTTTTGATATGATGATTACTCATTCATATATATATAGATACGAAGATTTTCATGAGTTGCATATATAAAAGACATATTTTGCGGGTTCATCCGTGTTAAAAATTGTAAATATTGACATACTGATATTTCAATTTGATCACACAAGTCAGTGGATGACTTGTGTCATCAAGTTGAAACGTTGGTATATCAATATTTAATTTTTTTAACACGGATGAACCTGCAAAATATGTCTTTTATATATATAGCTTATCATTTTCCACCGAAAGTCTCATTAATTTTTGATCTTCAAAGGAATTATAGTTTTAGGCTTGATCGGAATATTATTTTTTTAAGTAGAAATTGTCTTAATGTTGTTATGTCTCAAAACTTGCCCAATTTTATTTATTGTTTCTTTAATGTAAAAAATGCATAACCTTATAAAAAATTTTTTTATAGTTTTAAAGAACCCATGGTGAATTAGAGAAGAGCGATTCTATTAATAAACATAATGAAAAAGGCTAATTACAATATGAAAAATTTCTTTATCAATTAAATAAAATCCTTCAACTAAATTTAAGTTAAACTAATCCATCTTTATCACCTTAAGTTTAATTCTCACTCTTTATTTATTATTACTTTTATTTTGATTGGACAACAATCTTGTCTTTATCTTGCTCTATTTTATTCTATATTATGTACTTCTTTCTGAAATTTCTATTTTTTTTACAACTTTCTACAATTTTGCTATGAAGATGTAATAAAACCTTTACTTAGTTGAAGTTAAATGTTATTTTTTTGAAATGTCAGTAATTATGTATCCTGTTTTATATTTCATTATAGCTTTTGGAAACAACTATGTGAAATATCTATTGTTTAGAAAAAAATTCACTTCATTATATATTTGCAACAGTTAGTAGCTACTTTAAATTAAATGAACTTTCAGTATGGTATACCATATTTATGATTTTCCATTGCTGAGTTAAAATGTTTTTCTGTTTGGAAAAGCTATTTTAATAGCATGTAATTTAAATATTCAACTGAAAATTTAATAGACACTATTAGACTTTTTATAAATAATACTTTTACTATGAAATTTCATTTTCTGGGGTTTCATTCCTAACAATAAGCTTAATATTTTCAAAACTAAATATATGATCATGTTTTTCTCATGGTCTAATAAAACTGACATGTTTATTGCTTTTTATATCAGCTGTTTAACTTTTGAAGTTATGTCAACTGTAGATTCATCACTACTAGAACAATAAATAGCACATGCAAATTGAAGTTCTCCTCTTTTAGTTATATCTTTTGAATTATTTATTTAAAATGTTTACTTTTGGTGTGGAACAAATATTATCTTGAAATGATAAACACAGATCTTTTACTTTTTAAACAATAATATGTCAATGATATTTAGAATTTGTTTTTTTTTTCATATTACGCATAATTAAATTTTTGAAACTGATTATAAAATGTATATCTGTTATAATCTTTTTTATTAAGTCAGTTCTAAATAATATTTTAATTTGTGAAATGCAGATATTTGAAACTGAAATAAATTAAGAGACTGGAAATCTCTTTACACTCATTATAATGCTTATCTGACAGCCAATCAGATGTTATGATGGCTGTCCAAATGATGATCAAACCATAAACACATGACAAAGAATTTACGAGAAAAGAGCAGCCACCCTTTTCTCTACTTTTCTTTCTATATATCTAAGCCAGTCAAAAGTATTTAGGTTTGAAAACATGAAACTTTAAATATCTTCACAATTAACTCACCAAGTCTAAATTATAAATGTACAGCATGAAATCCTATGATTTACTATTGAAGCAGTCGGATCTGAGTTCGATCCTGGCTTCATGTTGTTTACCCTATTGCTAACCTTAAATTTCCGATGCAATGGGGCTTTATATGTTCAATCCACGCTAATTTCCATAATGAATAACTTGTTTCAAATACATAGTAAAATTAATTAGTTTAGTTTAAATTTGATCAATTCTCTAAATAAATTCATGATAAAATATTCATGAATTTATATATATTAAATTGCGTGGATTGTGCGTATATATATTTGTAAATATTAAATATATATAATTGTTCGAAAGTTTCATTGCATCGGGAATACTTGTTTTTTTCACCTTTAAATAATTTGTAAAGTTTCGTAGATTAAAAGCTACATTCCTTCGATAAGCTTTAAAATTCTTAAAAACAATAGTAAAGTTTTATGAATTGGAAAAAGATAAGGATTCATTTTTCTAATTAAATCATTTTCAAATCTTAAGAATTCATTTTCAATTAGAGAAGGAATTCAAGCTAATTAGTTTGAAAGCCTTATCGAAGGAATGTATTTGAAAACAACTAATTATAAAAAAAACACATTGATAATAAAATGAGCACTAGCCTTAAGGCATCTGGACAATATATATAGCCCTGAAAAGTCAGGAGGAAAAAAAAACTAGCTTTGTTGTAGAGTAGTGCAGTGAACTCTGTGCG
The DNA here is from genome assembly GCA_028023455.1 of Epiperipatus broadwayi. Lineage (NCBI taxonomy): Eukaryota > Metazoa > Onychophora > Udeonychophora > Euonychophora > Peripatidae > Epiperipatus > Epiperipatus broadwayi. The sequence continues at coordinate 76,805 of JAQFVV010013220.1, forward strand.
TATAAAAATTGTATTTCATCATGATAGAGGGCTAGAACATCAGGAATCTGGCTATGGTTCCTAAAGTCCCAAGAAATCTTCAATGGAGCTGCTGAACCTTTTTCTGGACCGATCATTCTGCTAAAATTATGAAAGCTACTAAAATACTGTTCCAGTAGTCAACCAATGATGCCTACGTTTTCAACAACTTGGAGATGTAACTTAAGGACCAGCGGAAGGGGTAATATATTTCTATAATGAACGTTAAACTTTCTGGCCAGTTCGAACTTTATTTTACACTCCTCCTATTTAAGAGCTCTTTATTATTTAATGTAAAAATCTTTATAAATGCTACTATAAATTTATATTGTAATTCTTTCAATCTCTAGTCTTTAAACTTTTTCTTTTCTTACCTGGCGGTTCGTTTAACATATTATATATATGTATTTATCGTGTGATTTATTAATGCTATTTAAAAATTATATGCCAATAATCTTTCAACTCGATGAGCTCCTCTGTTCTATTTGCCTCATGCAAATATTATAATATTAATTTCAAATAGTAATTCTCGCCCATTAGAACTAAATTTGAAAGTTCTATTAATCATCGAGTCGAAAGAAAATATTACATGTTTATTATTTTTATAATTGGCTAATAATAAACTATTAGCTCCGTTTTTCACCTATGTCCCCAGCTCCTAAGTTACAAGTGTTTATATATATTCCTATAATGTTAAAATGGTATTTTCTTGCTTCACTAATGTTGATTTATTAATTCAAATATAATGTTAAATGTTTTTATTGCAAAAAGGGCCGATAAAGGGTTAAATAGATTTTAATTCAACTTTTGTTGTTATTTTGTATTAAGATTCAGGAAGAGCACGATATTAGGGCATAATTAATATAGTTTCCAAATATTTTCAAATAAGTTTTCTTAAAAGCCCGTTTGACTTTAATTAATTGGTCAAGTCATCATGTAGAGCATTCTACATGGGTTTTATTTTTCAACGATGACTATCAAGTCATCATCATCGAACGTTGCTGACGTAAGGCAATCTTCCGCTCCGTTAGACTGGTCGGTGATCATATTCTCTTATTTAAATTTCTAGAGGAAGAAAGTACTTCCTTTCCTATTCATTAGTCAAAGGGCATAAGACTTGCCAAATGCAAGCTGCCATAGGACTTCGATCATCGACTAGCGATCATCTTTCAATTTTACTCTCTGCCTTGTAATTCATCAGTACCGTTGCATCTTTGTCCCGGTAAAACCCGCTCCGTGCTCGTAATTCGTGATGAAGTGATTTAAATTAAAGTCGAACCAATTCTCAAATATATTTAGTTTAAATCAGTTTTCAAATCAAGATTAGAGTTATGCCTTAAACTACATTTTGCTCTTCGTGAATAGATTTCCGAATGTGAAAATAAATCTCACATTCCACCGTAATAAAATTAGAGCAATCATTTCCGTTCTTAATGAATACCTTTATCTGCCTTTATATTTCTCATTGGGGGCATAGACATAAAATCCCATGTTGTGTAATACTTGTTGGCATATGATAAGGACCGCCACTCTTATTATATTTATCAATTCTTTTAAAGACTAGAGGTAATTAATGCATTCTATATTTTGATTGAAACAAAACAAATTATTCTTATTAAATATTTTCTAACATACTTGGTTTCTCAGTTCATCATTCTTTTATAATTATTTAAATGTTAATACTCGCTGTCTGTGTTGGCAACCCGAACATACATATGATTCGATTTAAAAGTAGTCAAAGTTAATTGATATTCGTGTCAGTAAAAGGATCTCTAGTCCTCACCAACCGTTGAGCTAGTTTTTGGCGCATAGCACTGTGCTGTCGATTTCTGCTATCTGAGCTGTTGAGTTGGGTTTGAATTCAGTTTTGGTTCAGCTGAGTTTGAATCCGATTTGACTTGCGTGGGTGGTGGGTTTCGACCGGTACACTATGCAGTAGTTTTCCAAATGATATAACTTGCAGTAAAGTATGTAAATAATGTTTTAATTTGTGAACTGCAGATAGTTGAAACAGAAATAAATTCTGAAGTCAATTCTTTGTTGTGTGTTTATGGTTTGATCATCATTTGGATAGCCATCATAACATCTGCTTGGCTGTCAAATAAGCAATATAATGAGTGCAAAGAGATTTTCAGTCTTACAAATTCTCTAGAAAAACTCATTAGTTTTGTCTACTGAGTAATAGACTCCCATTCGCTGCTCTTTATTGGAGGATATTGGAAAGGCCTAGCTCTGCAGAGATCTAATTAAAAACAGTTATCATTAACTTATTTTTGAAAAAGGTCCTTTATAACAAATGAAACAGACATGTGTGCCCCCATACATATATGTGGATGTTAGCGTATGTATGCGTTGAGAACATTTTTTTTTTCATATATAAAAAATGTCAAATGTCAACAACCAAAATCAACCTATCCTTAGGGTCTTATAGACTTTGGCCCCGCTTATGTATTCCCTATTTAGTATAGTCATTGTAATCTTTGAACAATAATTAGAAAGCAATAAATTTCTTAAGATAAGATAAAAAATGGCAAATGTTGTTTAGGCTTTTTATATATGAAAAAAAAAAAAGACAATTTATGCAAAGAAAGCAGAGTCATACGATTTGTAATTGTGATTTATATGATATTTGCAGTAACTTGCCTATGATTTTTTCTGTTCATAACAGTTAAATCACTGAAACATTGGTAAGCAATTTTAGATATCATGAATACTACATGAATGACTTATTGTATATTTTTACATGGAGGATAATCTGAAAAAAATAATTGACACACATACATATAAATATATTATGTATGAAATCTCTTTCTTTCCTTTTTCGAAGGACTACATAAAATAAATGATAAATACATGAGAACAAATAATTAAAACAGAAATGTTTCTATTGTTTCCCATTTTCAGGGCTAAAAAAATAAATAGATGAGGCAAATTATATATATAGATCGAATGGCGAAAATTATATGTGTTCGAAAAATAATTTGTCATAAAATAGATTAAAACAGTGAAATTTGCAACTTTATAGACAATATTGTAAAAATGAAAGATGAGATTTTTAAATATCTCGAGTAAGAAAGGAATTGTTTGGGAAAAGAAATACAAACGTATCAAGCAATTAAATGCATTTATGTATATAAAAAAATAGTATTGCATTTTTACATTTTATCATTTTCTGAAGAATAATGACAGATTTTAAATAGTTACCTATATTTAATTTAACGATTCTGCTGGTTTTTTTTTATCACAAGCACTTCAATTAGTTTTAAAAGTGTCCTTAATTACTTAAACTGTACTTAAAGGTAATAAGATTTTCTGAATCCCTATTTAAACAAATGAAATTAGAAAATGTTTTTCAGTCATTTTATACATGCGATTGTAAGACATTCCATATTTTGCTAAATCTACGCAAAGTTTTAACAAAATGCAATTTTTTAATCAATTTTTTGGTAATTTTATAATACATACGTATATAAACACATACACCACTAAGTAAAATGCAATAATACTAAAAATAAATTATATCTAAATCTTAGAAAACTTTTATCAGTATCCGGGAAATTAAAATGTATTAAAATTATGAAGGAAATGACTGAGTAAAATCTTACTAAGGACTAACCTAACTCAGCTGATGTATAGAAAATAAGTAGGCTAACAATGTCATAGTTTGTTCTAACAGTTCACTAAATTGCAGCTTTGCTTTGGCATTTTTGCTAACTCAATAGAAAATAAAATCACCTACTAGGACAAGAGTTTGGGCTTCATTTCATTTTGTCCAGAAGTACAATGTCGGCTAAAAGCTTTCTTTAGGAAGTTCCTTTGCCTTCTTCCACTCTACAGGAAATTATCAAAAAGGCTACAAACAGTGATAGATTAGACATAATGGATTCCATGAATGCAGTTTAAAGAGTACGAAATTGAAAAAAAAAAAAGATAAAATATATTAAACTTATTTTAACAAATTTTTATCTTTCTCTCTCTCTATATATATACATCACTTTTTTTACCTAAATGTATTTAAATGCTTTTATCTTATCCAATACATTGCATAAAACATATCGTTACATTATCCACATCAATTGCAATAAGAATGATTAAAAACATGTCAATATATTAATAAAAGTGTTACTGATAATTAGAAAGATTTGTATTCATATAAATAAATATCTGGATACGTTGTCACAAAAGGAGAAAGGATATAAAAAAGTAATGATATAAACGAAGTTACATTTATGGATAAAAAAAAGTAAACAATAGATAAAATGCACAAAATAAGATTTATGAATAAGACTTATGGATACATATAATTATATAATGTTGAATGTATCTGCTTACTCATATACAGATTCACTTACAGTATTATATAAAAATGAGATGCTTATTTGTAAATTCTATTCATTAAAAAAAAATCAAAGCAAATACTAAAACAAAACCTTCAGTTTCAACAGAATTTAAAGGTAAAACCATTAGCTAAACTGGTCATACTTTTTTGATAAAATATTATTTTAAGACTGTTGCCATTAACTAGATGTTCTAACAAATTATTGATTAATTGATCATAGCTATATTTGCCAAACAATTCACCCATTAGTTAATAAGTATTATTGCACTTTATAGGATGATTGTTATTATTGTTGTTGTTGTTGTTGTTATTATTAATATTATTATTATTATTATTATTATTATTATTATTATTATTATTATTATTATTATTATTATTATTATTATTATTATTATTATTATTATTATTATTATTATTATTATTATTATTATTATTATTATTATTATTATTATTATGATTATGATGATGATGATAATAATGATGAATTTTTAATATCATTTTCTATATGATTATTTTTAAAAAGATATACCATATTACTTTGAATTTAAGCCTCAGTTCTTATTCAAATTTTGAAGATGTAAAATTAGGGTGCAGCTTAAATTCTAAGTGAACACTTTACCATCTTATTTCTGCTGATCTTGCCTTCCCTAATTGATAGCAGTTTATTCATTATTCCTCTTTTATACTTTTCTGAATTAATTCAGTTGTTGTTTGATTACAGATATGTACAACCATGTTGTATCTGGCCATATTTTAACATTGAGTTTCTTTATTATCCATATTAATTCAAAGTGAATATTTTAACATCTTATTTTTGCCAATCTCACACTCCACAACAATCATGTATTTGCTTTACACTCTATGCATGCATGCATGTAGTACTACGGTCATTGATGCAGCTGTGTAGAAGTGTGTATCATTTGGACATATTTTAATTTAAAATATTTTTATTCCCCATACTCACTAATGGTGGAAAAAATGGTTTACATATTATTCTGAATTCCATAAAAAAGTTATATTAATTCCTATTTAACTAAATAAAAATACTTCTTATTTTTCAATACTGTACCAATTATAAAATCATTTTTAGGTTTTTTTTTTTTCAATTTTTCAAGATTCAAATCCAACTGCAGTTTGTATTTGAAGTAATATGGTATATAAAAAAGGTTCAACATTTTTACAATAAACACTCTATAAACAAAATATAAGAGATTGAAAGACACACTAAGAATATCATATATTAATAGTGTGATCAGTGAAATTGTGTTTTTATATGCTAAATAAAAGAAAAAACTGGATGAAGGATAATATGGCTGCAATAACAAGCATTGTGTTTAGAGTGATGATGATAATGTTGAACAGATGGTATAGTGATTTCAATATACATATAAATATCTAAAATATTGAAAAACCTTTATTTATGCATAAAATCATAACTTTAGTAAATAAAAATATAAAATATGATAGTATCATAATCTCTAAAATTATTTACGAAACTTTAGATATCTTAAACTGTTTCTTGATATTTGTATTTATATATTGGTCGAGTTCCATCATTTAATATAAAGTATTAAATGACTTTTAAAAAATTTAAAATTGTGAAGTACATTCAACTGTTCAATGTTTAAAAAAGTTTTATCCTCCTCTCTTTTTCAAGTATTACTGGCCTGACCAGTCATAGTACAGGAATTGAACCTGGCCCCTTAAAATTTATTATTAAAGAATCAAAGGATCCAGGTTCAATTCCCCTTCTAGTATTGTCACTGGTCAGTCCAGCAACATCTGAAGAATACAGAAGAATAATACCTCTCACAATGTTATGCATATTCTAATCTGTGTGCTATTAATCACAGTTGAATGTAATTAAAAAAAATAAATAAACTTAAATTTTTTTAAAGACATTAAATATTTATATTACATCATGGAGTAGTACAATATATAAATACATCTAAAATACCATCACCACAAACCTTCAGGAAAAGAATATGCTTCTTGGTATGTTTAAATCATTTGATTGTCACTGTTTTTATTTCTTTATTGCTATCAATAACTTTTGGAAATCATTGGCTCTAAAACAGACATATTTTTTTTTAGAAAAAGTAATCTTCAACGATTAATAAAATCATAATTATTTTGTAAAATTTATTTCAAACATATTTGCCATATTTCATAATCAGCATTAAACAATATGATAGATTAAATAATGCATTTATATAATCTTTACATCATCTCTATATTAAGATTTTGAAGCATATATTTTTCTTTCTAACAACTTCCGTCTTGAGTAATTGATTTAAAAAAATAAAGTTTGTACATTTATCTTATTTCACTATTCCATTTTATGTTTAATGTTTTTATACTTTTTATTCATATTACAATTGAATTTATTAACTATTTAAAGAAGTCAGTTTAATTTATAAAATGTTAGTTTAAATAGTAATAATAATTGTAGTATCTCTCTAAGTTATCATGCAGGCCAGGAATTTTGCTCTTCTTTTTCCAGTTTAATCTCATACTTTTGTTAGGTATTAGCAATGTTTGATGTATAATCTTCTAGATCTGAATCTACATTTGTTGTATAGTTGATACTAGAACTCTTTCACTATATTTATCTGTATGAGCATATAACTCATAAAATACCATCATCATTTAATGTGTCAAAATAGATTTTTGAATTGCTTTTATATACTTATATATTTTATATTATTCTGAGCTAATCTCACCCTTAAAACTGAGTAAGTAAATGAACAACTTTGCATTGATAATTACTCAATGCATTTCCCTTCTTTATATACCTATTCAGTTACATTTATTATTTTAACATCAAAAATATTAATCATTTAAAAAAAATATAGAATTATTCACTAGAAGAGAAGATATAATTATGTTTTCAATTCTTCAATAAGACAATAAACCAAGTTTTGATTTATTATTTCTTGAAAAGTTATAAAATTATTGAAGATATAAGTAAATTAACAAAAAAATTACATTCAACACTTATTTATCTATCCAATCCCAACAGTGGCATTTATATAAAAATGTATATAACCAGAAACAACTTAACCTAAGGCAATTTGCCTACTTAGCTATTCTAATATGATACAGATGAATCAACAACAAATGACAACTTTGAATTCCTTAATCAAAGCAGATATAGAAACAGCAATATTAATTTTTACTAGAATTCTTTAAAAATGACATTTTAATATATTTCATTATAGAAGATTAATATTATGGTTTAGTGGATAATATAAACAATTGAAATTAAGATAAAACTCAAAAATGATTGCTCAGTAAATGGATATGTAAAAATTTAACTAGATGCTAATCCAGGAAAAAAGAGGGATAATTTCAGAATTTAGAATTTGATTAGATTGGTGACAGTTTCTTTTCCATTTTTTGTTTTTTTACAATATTACTTTATGATAATATAAGATTAATTTATAAACAATAATACACTGGCTTATATTATATGCTGATGGTTATTACTTTAATTTGACATCTTGTAATACTATCTTTTAACTTCTTAATGAACTTTACTTGTAAAAAAACATATACTTATTGTATAGTATATTTACAGTATTATATTCAGCAAAATGATAAACTTCTTCATTGGTTTAAAATATTATTTTTAAATATTTGGAATCTTAGAAATTCTTTAATTTTGTTCTAGGAACTTTATATTGTGTCAGTAAGAAATCTGTCTCATTTTGTAATAATATAATATAATAAATTAAGACCAAGAATATTGCTTCACATACAGATAACATATTTAAAAGTATATATTATCTTGTTATATTTAGTGTTCAATATTTTCTATATGTACAATGCAGTAATAATATTAAATTTAATGCATTTCAAAGTCAGAATTATTATAGTTTTACACAATAAAATATAAAATGAAAATAGATACATCACAAGGATAAAATAATCTATCTTTAAATTTGTTAAATGGTGTAGTCAGGGGGAGGGGCTTTGAAATCCATATTGCACTTAAGATTCTCATCAAGTTTTCTGTTCAAAAGCTATCAAGTTATTTAAGCTGATTCACAATCTTAAATTTGGAACAATAAATACAGGATAAAAATTGGGGAAGATATTTTTAATACCCTGAATGATAAACGACTTGCATTGTGTAAACATTAATTATTAAGAGTAAGATAATTGAATACTTTGAGAGAAAGGATGAAGAATTGAAATACCAAACTATTTTTTTAACCATAATGAATTAAATGATAAATTAGTGAAAATATCTTTCAAGATAGTTATACTGATAGCTTAAACAAAAATTATTTATATAATTGGCCAAACTCTCATCTTATAAACAGTAATAAAAATTTTGAGACAATTCATGGTTCCAAAATATATCAATTTTTTTTAAAAAGTCTGTAACCAAAACATAATTAAAAAAAGAATAAATAATTTTGCCAACGATATCATATCTACATTATTACCACCAATCAAGCAAAACATTATATTTGCTAAATGACTTGATAATGATACTTTAATGATTTTTGTGAGGTACCTAATTTAAAAATTTATAAAGATGTGCTGTTTTATAGGAATCCCTCCTAAAAGAAATAAATATATTTGAAAAGGTGTACAACATTTTTATAGAAAATGAGTTTAAATGGCAAAGATGCATTGCGTTTTATTCTGTTGAGCTGAAGCAATGGTTGATAAAATTTCAGAATTTATAAAGGTATTAGAAAATATTTGTTTGATTTCAAGACATGTTCATTACATTATCTACACAAAAAAATATTATTTCAACATATGGAACACTAATTTACATAAGTGTTAGTAGATATTTCTGCAGCAGTTAATTACTTAAAAAGTAATGCTATTAATTTAAAATTTTTTTTGAATTCTAAGGCAAGAAATAGACTCAGATTATAAATCCATTTTATATTAAACAGAAGTAAGATGTTTATCCTGCAGTAAAGTTCTAAAAAGACTTTTAATATTTAAAGATTATTTACAAAACTTCTTGTAGTGTAAAATTCCCTATATTAGCATTTTATTTTCCTGATCAAATTTGGAGATATTTTCTTTGTTACCAAATGGATTTTTTGAAAACAGCAAATGAATTGAATTTCTTTCTGCAAATAAAAGTACACATATATTAACTCTATGAATAATATTGAAAACATTGGAAATAAACTTTCTAAATGGTTAAAAAGTTTTAGGAATAATAATGCAGAAATATTTTCTTCTTTCCACGAATTTCGTGAAAAACATAACATTTAATTATCAGTAGAAATTAAAAAAATAATAATTAACTACATCACAAATTCTAAGATTTTTTTGAAAAAATATTTTCCTAACTTAAATTAATATTTAAAAAATGCCTAAATTAGAATTACATTCACTTCATTCCTACAATTTAGCTATCTTCCATGGTCATCTCAATAAGACTAGAGAGCAGATTCTGCATCTGACTTTTGTAATAGATTTGTCAAAATATTTTGTATTAACTGACAAAAAGTATACTCTTTATTGATAAACACAGCCACGTGATTTTTTTTCACATTCCCATATTTTTTTTTTGAAAAACTTCATTTTCATTGCAGTTACTAATTAAAAATAAGCTTATAAAACATTTATCAATGGGAATATTGGGAAAGGGTATTTTTGCGTTAAATATTTCATTAGATATTGATTTCTGTTATAGTAATATTCAAACATATTGATATTAGATTGTGTTAAAAATCTCTTTTGTTGTATTGTTAAATGTGGATCTTATTGAGTTTGATATTTCATATTTCATGATTTTTGCAATATCTGTAATTTTTTAACTATTTTGTAATATAATAAAAATTGAAATAAGAAAATAATTTAATCTTTATAAGAATACATTTTTATAGTAACAGCATAAGCCCTTATTAAGAATGTTTTATTTCAAGAGCAATTGGCATTTCTAATATTGCAGGTAACCTTTATAACAATGAATTTATGAAGCACTGTACTAGAGTAAGACGTATCTGTAAGAGATCCTCATATAGTATAAATTATTTTGGTTTTAATTTATTTTATGAAACAACATTATTTTGAGGACGAATATATTCAAATTCTTTTGTGGAAATTTTTACACCTAAACTAATTGGTTCTTGTCAATCTATGTAGTTTGGAAATACTGTGTTACTGATCTCAATAATTGATCTCTTAATAATGTAATAAAACTACCCAATAGAAAGTGAAAGCTTTTTTCACTTTGATCTCTGAATTTATGGTTGGAGACTAAGAATTGATGAAAACAACACATTTAATATTAAGTAACCCAGGTACTTTAGGGATGTTTAAACTAAGATCTGTGTGTCACATGTGACCCAGAATAGTCATAAATAAGGTCTAAAACAAAATCATAAAGTTACTTAAAATATTATGAGATTTTAAAAGAAATATATATTATAATTTAAGTAAAATAAATAAACATACGTTCTTGCTATTGTAAGCATGTGTGGATACAGATTCAGAATAGTATGTCACTTTCAGTGTGCTCTCTTTTCCTTGACAATATCAGACATTATATATGCTTAATGATAACTTGTTAAGGCAGTGATTATCAATAACATTTCAAATTACCATTGTAATGTTAGGATCTGATGTTATTTAGAAACCAGCTAGGCATTCTTTGAATGCCACTTTATAAGACTGGTGATTTTTTGAAGAAACTTTCCAAGCTGTCTAATAAGACCATTAGTGATTATGCAAAGTTTGTGATAATGTCAATTTAATAGTAATTATAAATTGGACTATTTACATAATCTAATATTAAATAGTATATATTTTCAGAAAAAAAACTTTATTTACACTTTTTGAATGCATTCAACTGTTAATAGTAATGTACAGGTTAGTATATAACAATATTTTGAATAGTATTATTTGCCTCTCTTGTTAAAGTGTTATTGCCCTGTCCAGTGACTGTACTAGCATGTAAATCGATTAAAATTCAGAAAGTGATGATTAAAAAAATTATATTTATGCATATCATCATCATCATCAACAACCATTATCAATCCACTGCAGGATGAAGGTATCTCCAAGTTTAATACATCTTTTTTGATCTGTAGCTTCTATTCTCTACATCACCCCTGCTCACTTTCTTATTTCATCCATCCATTTCACATGCGGTTTCTTTCTGCGTCTTCTACAATCTCTTGGAATCCAGTTTAAAATTTCAACTGTCCATCTATTATCATCTCTTTTAGCAATATGTCCAGCCCAACTTTACTTCAATCTTTTAATTTTTTCAATGAGATCAGAAACAACTGTTTGTTTTCTTTCCCATATATAGCATTTTCGATCTCTTCTTGTTACTCCCAACATACATCTCTCCATACTTCTTTGAGTTGTTTGAAGTATCTGTATTGCTCTTCTATTAAGTGTCCAGTCTCAGATCCATAAGTGAAAAACTGGCAAAACACATTTGTTAAAAACCTTTCTTTTCAAACACATAGGCATATTTCCTTTTAGTATCAAGTTATTTCTACCAAAAGCACTCCAACCAAGTTTAATTCTATGATTAATTTCATCCGATATATTTCCATCTGTATTAAATATTCTGACCAAAGTATTTGTAACTGTTAACTTCTTCTAATTCATCATAATCAATCTTTATTTTCATATTTTGAAAAAATCTATTAAACATTACTTTAGTCTTTTTAACATTTATTTTAGTCCTACTCTCCTACTTTCATCTGATAACTCCTGCAACATTCCCTGTAACTCTAAAGCATTATTTGCAAAAACAATTATATCATCCACAAAATCTAAATGACTTAAATAATCTCCATTTACTTCCACTCTTTAGCTTCCCATTTTAATCTACAAAATATTTCTTGCAACACTGCTGTAAAAAGTTTTGGAGATATAGAGTCACCCTGTCTTACACTCTTCTCAATGTTGACTTTCCTACTATCATTATGTAATCTAATTGTTGCTGTTGCCTTTTTATAAATATGCTTTAAAATATGAGAATATTCTAGATCTATACCTTGATGATCCAATGCTTTAATCACTGAATAAATGTTTATAGAATCAAATGCCTTTTCATAATCTACAAATCCTAAACATAATAGCAACTCATATTCATTTGGTTTTCTATGACTTCTCTCCATACCTGGATATGATCTATTGTACTAAAATCACTTTTAAATCCAGCTTGTTCTTTTGATTGGTGAAAGTTTCTCTGTAGATGAGTTGTAATTATCTTAGTAAAAATTTGTATAAAATTGATAAAAGATTGATTGGACTGTAATTTCTAATATCTTTTTATCACCTTTTTAAAATATTAATATTAATACTGCTTTCTTCCAATCATCTGGTACATCTTTATCATTTAGACATTTGGTATATAACTTTTCTAGAATTTTTTTCTATTTCTTTACCTGCTTCTTTTAATATATCAATTATAATTCCATCATTACCTGGAGCTTTCCCATTCTTCATAAATTTAATTGCATGTCTCACTTCCTCATTCAAAATTCTGGGCAATTCAGAAGATATGATATGTATAGGAGGTAATTGTACTTTATTTCTATATAATTCTTGATAGAAGTCTTCTACACATTTCATGATGTCATCTCTCTTTTTAGTAATAATGCCATCATTTTTCTTATTGCAGATATAAATTTCCTACCAATACCAAAATGTTGTTCTATACTCTTTAGACTTTTATTCTCTTCTACAGCTTTTCTTGCTAGTTCACAATTATACTTTCTTATATCATTTTTTTCCCATATGTCATAGCATCAGCTGGGATGTGAACCCACAATCGTCTGCAACCAACTACTTGCTTGCAAGGCAGCTGTGATGACCTCTTGCCCAATTTTACAAAATTTGAGATATTCAATCTTTCTTAATGCATCATTGTTGTATATCCTCATATTTCTTCTTTTCTTCATAAATTCTCTAGTCTCAGTAGAAATTTTATTGGTAAATTGCTGCTTTTTTCTACCAACTATCTTTGTTGCAGTTTTTAAAAGTGTATCAGTTATTTTCCTATTAATTTCATTCAAATCTGAATCATGTTCAAAATCTACTAATACCTGAACCCGATTTGTAAGTTCTAATTTAAACTCATTAAAACGTTTCTGAAGATTAGGAATATCAACTGTAAATATTGTTTTTCTTAATAATTTTTGTCTCTCTGGTTTTGCATTAACATGTATCTTATGTCTTACTAATCAATGATCACTTCCTGTGTTAAATTTATTAAGAACATTACAATATTGAAATATGTATTTTCTGTTAGTCAAAATATATTCCAATTCTGCTGTGCCTTCACTTGGATGCTTCCATGTCCATTTCCTTTAACATTTTTTCTCCAAAAAAAATTCATAATATAAAGTTTTTCTTTTTTTGCAAACTCCACAAGTCTATGTTCTCTCTCATTTCTATTACCATAACCAAAATTACCTACAGCATTTTTGTCTTTCATCTATTTATCAATTTTAGCATTAAAGTCTCCCATAACAATTTTAAAATGTTGTTTACTCTGATCAAAAGCCTTTTGTACATTCATATAAAAATCTTCTACTACTTCATCACTATGAGAATTTGTTGGGGCATAAACCTGAATTATCTGCATTTGGTATCTGCTATTAAGTTGTAAAACTAATCTTGCCACTCTGTCCGATACACCATCAATCTCCACAATGTTATTCTTCCATTTTTTTATTTATAATGAAATCCTACTATACTTGTATTTTCACTATTTGTGCCTTTATTGTAAAGTACATGTTCAATTGTTTTTTCACCTTTTCTTCTAATTTCACAGAGTCCAATAACGTCCCATTTAATATAAGATAGTTCTTCTAACTCTTGCAATCTTCCTTCATTTGAAAGGGATCTGCAGTTATTAGTACCTAAATAAAAAGTCATCAAATGGCAGCCTGAGTTAGCGCCCTCTGCCTTCGGCCACCAACCGCTGCCTTGGTTGGTGATTTTACAGATTCCTGAGAATAAGGGTCATGATTTATTTTTGTCTTTCATAATTGTATATATTGGAAAATATTCTTAAACTCAGAAGTAAAAAGCCAATAAACTCACCATGCTGGCTAATGCATGTTGGTGAGCAGCCCATCCATGTTTGTCTACTATATGAGTACTCACATAGAAATAACAGCTGCAACAACAAGAACATATGGAGTGGACATCAGGAATTTGTCCTGCTTGGTTCCTTTAAGGCCTCCAAGAGGAATGAAAGGGTCTCCTTTCAGTTAATAGCAAATTCCTTTCTAAAGAAAAATACATTTATTGGCAAAGCATGACTTCATATGCTTTCTGTTGAAGTAGTTAATTCCTAACATTTCCTTTATATTATCTGGGTTGACAAATTCGCAGTAGAAATAAACTGATTTGGTCATTTAGTTAAAATAGCTATTTATTTCGAGGTTTGCTTATACATGCTTCACAATAATTTGGATATTTTCAGTGGATATTAATCATGACATAAGATAGGAAAAGGGTTCAAAACCAGCCTATCATTCTAATGCTATATCTCAATTTAGTAGTTATTGTATTTATGCCAAAAAGGAAAGTTGTAGAAGAGAATAAAGTAAAAATTTTGCTTGCTTTCTTTTTTAATGGCATTTGTCTATCCATTGTTGCTATAGTAATTTCTTTTCATTGTTTAAACCTTCCACATGCTACTTAAAAAATCTTCAGTACAACTATTGTTGATTTTTTTAAATATTAAAATAACAATAATAATAAAAATATTATGTAGAAAACCAATTTTGCAGTTTAAAAAAATAAATAAATAAATAACAAACAATAAAATTACATCCTTAACAATTGCCAAATAAAAAAACAATCTAAATATATTCAGAAATATATATGCTAATATTTATATAATATCTATATACACATACATATATGAATTTATATATATCATCATTGCCATTTAAAGTCTACAATCACCAATAAAAGCACATATTACAATAAAATAACATGAACCAAATAACAACAACAGCTACCTATAAAAAAATTCCTACATCAAAGCTAAATTAAAGAATCTTTTTTTAAACATAAATGGCACTTTAATGGAAAGAGTGGATATGCACCATATATATGTGTCTTAATTATCGAAATGTAAATAAGATAACTTTGAGAAACAATTTAAAAAAACCAATGAAATGAAAAAAAAAAACTAACAGAATTCATATAAATTTAGAATTATAACTTAGAATAAACAATCCATCGCCCACCCAGTTTATATCTGTAAAGACTTGTAAAGAACTTAGACAGATATAATATACATAATCTTCAGAAATATCAATGTAAACACATGCATATGGAAATTATTAATGTATCTGCTCTTCTAATCTGAATAAAAGTCTTTTTTGAAACATCATCATCATCATTATAATAATAATAATAATAATAATAATAATAATAATAATAATAATAATAATAATAATAATAATAATAATAATAATAATAATAATAATAATAATAATAATAACAACAACAACAACAATAACAACAACAACAATAACAACAACAAGATAAAATCACTGAAAGACCAAGAAACCTCATTAAACAGTAATATTGAAAATATATCTATATCAACATAGACAACAAGAGCAAAAAATAAAACTGCAACAGAGATCATGCTAGCCATCACTTCACAATTACCACTAATTTTTCCAAGCCAATATAGACCAGAGAAGAAAGCCAGGCCACCCACCAAAAAGAAACAGAGGACCTGCCAAAAAACACTAGAATGCAGCCACAGTTACACTGGCTACACATCTGAGACAATGGAACCAAAAGATGAAGAATTCATGGCACAATATGAAGATGCATGGAAGCAATCATCAATAGCAAGTCTGAATTCTGAGGATGAACATATACACAGACTTAATGAAAATTAAGATTGCAGCAATCAATGTTAGAGGTTTAAATTTGACCTCAAAAATTAGCAAACTAATATACTGGATCAAAGATATATGACCACACATAATGGGTTTGCTTGAGACAAAAATTTATGCTGGATCTCAGACTGATCCTTATAAACAATTGTCTGGAGAGGGATTCTGTGCATGCTCGAGGGACTCTTCATCTCCTTCAGCTGGAACTGGTCTCCTAATTGCCAGAAATTCACCCTTCATAACATTTAAAATTATTCATATAGATATGAACTTGTTGGTTGCAACTTTCAGTCATAAAAGCATAACAATTAATATAGCTTTTGTCTACATGCCCTTCCAAAACAACAAGATAGACACCATAATTGCAAACATAAATTTAAGACTAGCTACCATGGCAAATCCATCTGTAGTAATTGGAGATTTCAATACAACATACCAAGACTTCACAGAACATTGGCTTCATAAAATTACCACACCATTAATAAGTGGCCAAGGATTTTTGCCACATGATGCCATCTTTTTTCACAATGGTCACTTATCTTCACTAATTGATCTTCGTTTTTATTCCCCAATACTCGACCACCTAATTACAATCAAATTAACTCCTGCAGCCTTCTCAGATCATTCAGTGCAAATAATTACAATCAATTGTGATCATATCCAAACATCAATATATCCACTCACAAGAACAAATGAGTTCTACTCCCTATAGCAACCAAGGAATTCATTTTCTCTCAGACATACATAATGCTAAATAAAATTAAAGACATGAACCTTGACCCAGTACAACAATATTTTGCATTTATTAATATACTGTCATTTAACATCAACCATTTAGCCATGAAGCAACCTCCACCATCAAAACTTCTATCTCTAGCAGACCAGTTATATCAGTGAATAATCAAGATAAACCCATCACACTACACACAACAGTATATATTTAAACTTACACATGCATACAATAATGCTTGTGATGCACTTAAAAGCTATTTAAAAATTAAAAAAAGTAAAACATGGCTTCTCAAACCTCATACTTGGACCAGATATTACATAAGGTGGATGCTTGGAAACAAACTGAATATAAAGGTGCCAATGGCAATACATGCAGATAATGCAACATATGCAGGCCAAAATATGATTTATTTCCATATTTGAATTTTTCAAAAAAAGTTACAAACACAGGAATCACCTACAATGACACATGATATATTTGGCCCTCCTGAGACTGAAACCCCATTTGCTACAGATCTTTTCATGGCTAAACTCAATAGTATTCCAGATGCTTGTCATCCGGAAATTCCCGGAATCCCACTATTTATATTAAAACATCTAAGCAAATTTACAGCAAAATATTTAAGTTGT
This sequence comes from Epiperipatus broadwayi, assembly GCA_028023455.1. Classification (NCBI taxonomy): domain Eukaryota; kingdom Metazoa; phylum Onychophora; class Udeonychophora; order Euonychophora; family Peripatidae; genus Epiperipatus; species Epiperipatus broadwayi. Next base: position 94,403 of record JAQFVV010013220.1, read on the forward strand.
TTAGCTAACTATTTAACACAGAAAATCATGATAATTGAGGGGGTCTACACACTTGTTATAGTGCCATATAATAAAATAAAAACAATCATTCCACTAACTACTGATCTTAGACCAATATCTATGGAACCATTGCCTATCAAGATCATCGAAAAAAATCATTAAAGATGAAATTGAACCATACATATCGCCACTCGTTTCTGAAGACAGTATGCAAAGAAATACTCTTCAACAATGGAGGCAGCCTTGTTATTTAAAGCAATTCTAACAACAGTCAGACAGAGAAAAAAATATGCTCCCATAGTGGTACAGCTTGATATCAAGGCTGCCTTTGATTCAGTAAACATATCTACACTCTTAGAAATGCTTGAAAACACTCAAATCCCTAGAACACACTTATACCTAATAGCTAACCTACCTTTAAATAAAGAGATTCATGTAACACTAAATGGAAAAAACTCTCCATCATTCACCCAACTCAGTCAATATCCCAAGGGTCTCCTCTTAGCTCATTGCTGTTTATATTATACATTAATCCCCTCATTAATAGCATATAGCATACTTTTGGTGGAACTAAGATACCTGGCACAGACAGAAAACTGCATGTCTTGCATACATGGATATCACTGTCTTCCTGACATCCAAAAACAAATACCACAGCTGCAAAAGATACTGCAAGAATATTCACAGTAATACAAATTAAAGTTTAATACAGAAAAAACTACAGCTTGGATGCTAATCACTGGAAAGCAATGTGCATCAAATGACAATCAAAGCCAATCCCTTTCCTTGGGTTCCCATTTCATATGGGAATCATGGGGATAAGATGTCACATTCAAAATAAGCTGAAGGAAGAAGTTGAAAGAATAGTAGACTCTTTATCCAAAACATATATGTCACTATATGCCAAAGTACAGCTAATTAATCAGCTTATTACAACAAAAATAGTTTATTATGTGCCAGTTGTTTCCTTCTCCAAAGCATTTATAGCAAAAATTAAAACCATATATAATAAGCTACTCTGGTCAAAAAAACTGTAGCAATCTCATCTAAAAAAATCAACAACCCCCTTATCAAAAATGGTCTTGGCTTGCATAGCATTAACATCTTCTAATTTCAAAAGCTGAGAAACCTAATAGTTACCACAATTGCAAAATTTGCTAGACTTAAACACTTGGTCGAGATCACTCCAACAGATAGGCCATCTTCAAAAATTATAATTTTCTACCATTATCTATCAATACAAAACCACTGTACATAATCCAGATCAGTTTCTAAATAAATTTTCATACTGTAAAATTTATGATTTAGTTAACACTCAAACTGATGTGAGTGATTCCCCTCCTATGTTAGAAATTAACAACAAAAAATTGATCAAGGAATTTAAAAAGTGGGTGCTTGAGCCCAAATATTTTGACTTTATAATCAAAATGAATCTAGTTGCAATGCCAACAACACCTTTTCTATATCATAGAAGACTATATCTATCCATTGATCCCTTCTGTGGACTGTGTCACCAAGCAGAGGAGACACTAGACCACCTTATATATCAGTGTTTGGCTCTAAACCAAACAAGACAGATTATGTGTAATGCATACAGAAAGCCTGCTATAACGATTAATCAAATACTTGGTGCTTTCTGGGAGAGATCAATACCCAGCGTTAGGGTGGCCACATTCATCTTATATGCATTCTGGTACACCAGATGCACTTTCTTGATTGGAAAAAATACTAGACACCACCCATCTACATTTAAAAACAAATTAGCATGCATTCAAAATAGAGACAGGCTAATTACCTGTCTGCTTTTATATGAAGCAACTTGGTCTCTATTAAAGCAGCCATCAATGTTGTAAGTATATCACACACTCAATTAAACTAATATCAGCGAAATCCACAACCTTTTTATCAATTTAATTAAAAAGAGAGACATTATAATGACTGCACACAACATAAAGACAAGGAACTACGTTCTTGTTTAGATCTCTATAATCAGATGGAATATATTCTCATTTGAAATAGAACTCTTACAACTAAATGAACTAACTAAGAATGGATAATGTTTTTTTCAGTTGAAACATACCTTTCTGGAGCAAATTAATATATGTAATAGTGCTAAATAATTCAATGTAACACAATGTAAAACATGCAAACAATGTAAAGTTTCTTTGAGTTAATAAAGTGCCTTTTGAAATATAATAATAATAATAACAACAACAACAACAATAATGATGATGATGATGATAATAATAATAATAATAACAACAACAATAATGACGATGACGATGATTATGATAATAATAATAATAATAATAATAATAATAATAATAATAATAATAATAATAATAATAATAATAATAATAATAATAATAATAATAATAATAATAATAATAATAATAATAATAATAATAATAATAATAATAATAATAATAATAATAATAATAATAATAATAATAATAATAATAATAATAATAATAATAATAATAAATAGCTTAAGTGAATATTGTGCTTGTAGTCCAAATGTTGATCAATTTTCCTGGTATGTTGTTTTTCATCCCTATTTAAAATAAGTCAACAATATAATATTTACTTTATTCTGACTTTGTTCAACTGCCCATTCAATGAATAAAAAATATCAAATAGGTTGGGAAAAGCTATTGAAAAGACCTCTTTACTTATTCTCTGAATACTTGAATACAACTATTTTTTCTAAATTTTAATTAAGCATTTATCCAATATTTTGTACTATAATTACTAATGAGATATCACTTTACTAAATAGTGGAATCAAGCCCTCATATAAATTTTATAAACTTGAAATAAAATATGACATCTTTTTTTTTTTACTAAAAAATCATATATGATTACATAAAAAAATAAAATATATTATTTAATTAAAATTATTTAATTGTTTTGGAGAGTGAACATATGTGCATATATATAAGTTTGTATTTTTTTGCATTAGCTTGTTTGCTCTTTATACTAAATGTGTTGTTACTGATGCAATTTACATCTTGTATTGCTAGTCAAATTTAGTATTAATGTGTTGTTTTTTAATCTTTAACTCTCTTCATGCTACATTATGTTACATAAAAACAGAGAGAAAAAACTATAAATCTAAACCTCACTTATCATCATCAATTTGTACCCACTGTTTCCATTTACAATTGATTATTCACTATAACAATTGGAAAAAAAATAATTTACAATTTTTTTGGCAGCCATCTTGAATTTTGCATCACTGATGATGTCAGAGAATAGGTATTTTAAAGTCATTTTACCCAAAAGCAAAAATACATTACTGTAGTACATATACAGGTAATGACTTTGCTGAAATTGTATAGCACATACAATATTTTATTCATAAAACACAATGTTAGTGCTGCATTCAGTATTTTGATTATAGAACATATAAACTTAAAATATATATAATTAATGAATCATATTACTATTGTACTGTGGTATATTGTTATTTAATTAATATTTTATAAATCTGGTTTTTTTAAAAAAAATAAAAGTTGAAAGAATAAATTTAAAACTAAAGAGTAGGGTGGGGGGGGTATTATTAAAGAAAAATAAATAATAAATGCTTTAAAAGAGGATAAGATTTTTTTTATTTAAAAAAGGAAAAAATCTTATGAAGTAAAAATGATTTAATATTATTTTGATTAATTTGTAATAAAAAATAATAAAGAAATTTCGTTTTGTTGTACAATAAAACAATTAAATGTGTGCATGTGTGTGTGAAAGTTTTAAAGAAAAAAAAATTAGAAGCCCAATCAGAGTGAAGCAAAGGACAGTAATTTCATGAGACAATAGATGCTGTAGTTAATAAAAAAAATCCATTGTTTAAACGGTTTAAACATTTCAACATTTATTATTCTGGTTTCTTAATATTATTTTTAAAAAAAATATTTCTTGAAGCTATAGATATAATAATTATACAAATTGTTATGTCTCCTTATATAAAGCACTGTTAAATCACCATATTGTACAATCAGCTGGAGCTTTCTTAGTTCAGCAGAAACCATGTTCGAATAAAACAAGTAAAGTAGTGGAGTGTGTGTATGATGGAAAATCCACGAAAGTTTATATAAGATCACAGGATCCAAAGAAGATTTGCTGGAAGTTAGCGCTAACCAGTCATAAGTAATTTTAAAGAATCTACATTGTGCTGTGTACGTCATTTCTAAATTCATAAATCCTAGGTAACTTTTGTTTTAATATGCTTTTATTCTTGATTTTCTTTAAAGATAAATGATAAACTATGCTAAATAAAACTTAAAACTTTTTAAAATAATATTTGGAAAATACAAACAATATCGGCTTCTATATTTAATTATATTTAAAAACAATGTGTACGAATGTGTGAATTTTAAGTTAATGTATTGTGTATATTTTATTTATAATAATAATGTATTAAAAAAAAATATCTAAAATGAACAGAGTGTGCGTGTTTAAATTATAAAGCAAAACAATTGTTTTTTTTTTCTAAAAAGGAAATATTTAAATTGTCTTTTAAAATATTTATGTTTATGTTTTAACACACACAGTTATACAGATTAATATTTTAATAAAGTGGAAAAGAAAAAAAAAATCATTAAATAAATAATTAATTTAAAAATGAAATAATAGGTAAATTATAATTTTAAAAGTAAGGATTTGTTGTGTAAGGATGTAAATTGTTTTCTCATTCAGTACATTGTTATTTTTTTAAAATAGAAGTATTATCTAGGATGGTGTTGTTATTCTCTTAAAAGATAATTAAAATCCATTGAGCTAGCTGGATCACAGGTACTAGATAGGCTGATCAGATAGACATGTTGATTACAAGGTAATTAACTGGTGCCCAAAGGTTTTTTCTTCAAAACAAATAAAGTGTTTGTTTGGTTAGTATTTATCTAGTAGCCGAGTGTTTATATTATTTGTAGATTGCTGCTAATGATATTTTACACTCTACCTGAGGACCAAGCACCTTCAAAATGATAAGAAGGAAGATAGAGTAAAGTTTTGAGATTATTATCTATAGTCTTTATTATTAGTAATATTATTTAAGATTAGGCTGAGAAGGTGGGCAGTTCACTATATACTCAACATATAAGTGTTGAATGTCTTTACAAAAATTAAACTTTATTTCAATATAGTGTACAATAGTTGGATTATTTAAATAAGTTTAATTTTTCTAAAGACATTAAACACTTACATTAGATGATGAAATAGTCTAATATATAAATATGGTACAGTACAACTAAAATACCATCATCACAAACTTTCAGGAAAACACTAAATATGAATATTAAAATGTGTGTGTTCTTTAATTACTGTATATTATTCTTAGAACACCTGTTTAATTATGTAAAACTAGTTATTGATTTTGTAACTTCATTAAAAATAGTGTTTACACCTAAGTAGTTTCAAATCAAAAGAAAAACATTTTAAAATGTGAATGTTGAATTAGAAAAAAGTTTAAAAAGAAAAACAGATTCTATTTAAAGTAAATGTTAATAAATTTTTTATACACAAACAGGGAGTACTAAAATATAGTACAGTACTGTATTTATTAAGATTCCAACAATTGACTTATAGGAAATATAAAATAAAAGGAAAATAAAGTTAGCATATGTTTTAGAAAATTAGTACAGTTAGATTTTTTTTCTTTTAAAATAAGTTTAATTTTTTTTTCTAAAGTTGACTGATTTACAATATACATTAAGAGTTTTGTTATTCTGGTGTTCAGTAATAAGTCTTTATGTTCAATTAAATAATTAAATATTGTTTTTTAATATTAATAATTTTACATAAGTAATAAACAAATGTACAGTAATATGTACTATAATACAAATTTTTAAAAAATGCACTTCAGTATGGATTTCTTTTTATTATGATGAAAAACTTCTGCAGAAGAATATAAAAACATAAATTCAAATTTAGTTTTTCATTTTTTTTTTTTGCTATACTGTATTTTTTAAACAGTGAAAGTATGCTTTTTTTTCATAGTGATAGAAAATTTTAATTTTTAAATACTGTATTCAGTCATCATGGTCATGAAAAAATCAAGAAAATCTTTGAGCTTGGAAACCAAAGTGAATATTTTATATTGATTGGAAAAAGGAGAAAAAAAATCATGGTATATGTTCATCTATGGGTTTATCTGTGTCTACTGTTGCTCCCATTTTTAAAAACACAGACAAAATAAAACAAAGTGCTCAACTAATTATAAGTGGCTACAAACTTTCCAAAATCAGAAAATCACAGCATTCTTTATTCAAAAAAATAGAAAAAATTCTCCTGCAATGGATTGATTCACGTAATAACCAGGGAGTGCCATTTTTTATTAATTCAGGAAACAGCAATAAAAGTCTTTCATGATCATTGACGAAAAGTGATTGATGAGGGAGATGAAAGTATCAGAGATTTAGATTTTAAAGATAGTCATGGATGGTTTGATAGATTTCAGAGGTGTGGATACTTACACAATATAAAAATTACTGGAGAAGCAGCCCCAACAGACAGTACTGCAGCCACAAATTTTCACTCTGAGCTATTGAATATCATACAGAAAGGAGGATATACCTTGAAACCAGTATCCAATATTGAGGAAACTGGCCTTTTTTGGAAATTAATGCTTTCATACACATTTATATCTGGAGAAGAAAGAAAAGCTGCAGGTTACAAGCCAGCCAAGGATCATCTTACATTATTGCTTGGAGGAAATATGAAGGGAAATGTAAAACTGAAGCCACTTCTTGTCTACCATTCTGAAAATCCACATGCATTTAAAGAAATTGAAAAATCATCACTACTTGTTATATGGTGATCTAATAGGAAAGCATGGGTGACAATCACCTTTCATCACTAAATACTGTAGGAATATAAATCTCATAGACAATGTCTTGTTACTAATAGACAATGCACCTGGACATCCCTACAAACATCTCAAATTATGTAAACAACATCCAACTTGTGTTTTTATCACTGAACACCATATCACTTCTTCAACCTATAGATCAAGGAATCATCACAACCTTCAAGTTGTACTATCTTCAACAACTAATGAAGCATCTTGTTGACACTTTGGATATGAATGCTGATAACACAATTCCACATCACTGGAAAGCCTTCAATATGAAAACAACTGTTGATTTTATAGGAAATGCATGGAAAAATGTTACTAACACAACTCTTAAACTTACATGAAAGAAAGTCTGCTTGCAACTCATTACATGTGCTGAAGTTGAAAAGAAAACCATTTCAATCATATGCAAAAATATACATGACTTAATAAATAAAGCAGGATTTACAGAAGTTGATGATGATAATATTGAAGAGTTTTTGGATTCACTCATTAAAGAATTAACTAATGAGGAATTAATACAACTGGATGAAGAAAAAAATCAATAAAGAAAATATAATTAATAAGCCTATCAAGAAATTGAAAAAAAAAATTCATACCATGAGACCATGAACAGCTTTTTGAATGAATTTTATCCTGACATGGAATGCAGCATTACATTTTAAAATGTCTTCAGTCAAATAATGAGACCTTATAAGATGTTGTATGGAAAAAAAAATTCAAGAAGCACATCAACTATCCATTCCAAACTTTTTCTCCAGGGATTCTCAGCCATCAACATCTGATGCATCTCCTCCAAAAAGCCAAAATAAAAAAAAAAATTTAGAAGACAGCAATAGATCTTAGAAGGTGCAAATAATAACTCAAAAAATTGAACTGTTTTTTTTCTCTTTATATAATCATACATACATATGCAGTACAGTGTGTACAGTACATATATATTTCAAGTGAATATCTGCATAAAACAGCTCAGTTTACACAAGCATAATACATTAAGGGTTTTGGTTTTACATATTTTTATACACTGCATTCGATAAATAATTTTTAATGTGTACTTTATTCCCAAGTTAGTGTAAGTTTTTAGCTTTAGGGACTGATCAATTTTTTCCCCATAGACCCCCAATATAAAAACATATTCTGTATACGATTTTGCTTAACGATGAGTTTTGGAGAGCCAATTACCATCACTAAAAGGGGTAAAGGTGTACATAATAAATACATTTGCATGTTTTTTTGTTTGTTTATTTTATAAATCAGAAAAAAATAAACAAACACATTTGCAGTGCATTGTTTATGGAATTTTTTTAAGTTAAAAATTTTGTTTCCAAAGAAGAAAAGAAATTTTAGACTATTTTGCGATATATTTTTTTTAATATGACATAACTGTGAATTCAAGATATAAAATTGCAAATTTTACAAACACAACTTTTCTCCTTTGATTTTCAAAGTGACAAAAAAATAATAACTTTCTAAAACTTTCCATTTTAAAGTTTAAAACACTGAAAAATATTTTTACCACTGTATGTATATATCTTACAAAACTTCTATATGTTTATATAAAATATGTTATTTAAATTTCACAATACTCTATTGTAAATGAACTCAAAGTAATTAATATATGCTGTCACTTTATAATCTGTTTACTTGGCATTTTCTTGAAAAAAATAAAGCAAGATTATTCAATGATGATCAAGTGTTATTACTTAAATATTGATAACTGTAACTCAGTTATTTTGCATTTAGGAATATATCATGGCATAGATTCTCTGTTTATTATGACAATGAAATATTTACAATTTGTTATATATATATGTTAAAACAAAGATGTTCAAAGGTTAAATATATAAAATACATATTTTGCGGGTTCATCCATGTTAAAAACTTTTAATATTAATATACTGACATTTCGACTTGGTCACACAAGTCATCCACAGAGTTATAAAGAGTAGAAAGATGGTTGTAGAGGCACTACAATCACTGATTTGAATAAAATGTTAAAATTCCACCAATAGCAAAAATGTTAAATGTAGGAATTTTTTTTTAAAAATCTTTCCAAATAGGAGGAAGTTTGCATGTATCATCTCGCTTATTGATACAATCTGGCAAAATATGTATTTATATATATATATATATATATATATATATATATATATATATATATATATTTATTTATATATATATATATATATATATATAAAATACATATATATATATATGAACAGCTGAAGAGTTGAAAAGTGGAGTAGATTGAAACTTTCCACTAAGGTTTGAAGATTTTCTATCTTCATCAATTTTATAATCTGAATCTATAGTATGGAATGAGGGTGATGATGATGATGAGTGTTGTTTAACTGCATTAGCATGCTCACCTCTCCTAACACTGATGTGACAATTACTCATACCTATGTAAGAAGCTTTACAATTTTCACATGAGATTTGATAAACACCATGAGATTCAAAAGAGATTAAATCCTTAGATTTGATTATTATATTGTTGATCGTTTGATGAGTAGAAAATGCTGTATCTATATTATAGCATTTTAATTTATGTCCAATACTATCTGTAGTTCCTTTTACATATGGAACACAAATCCTAATACCTGATTTATCGTCTTTTTGTTTCCTATTTTGTCCATTTTGGACTTGAAATAAGGCTTTTTTATAAATTTATAATTATAACTATTTGCTAATAAAACACTATTAATATGATTTATTTCTTCTCAGGTTGGGTTTGCTCTATTTAAAAGAGTTTTGGCTACAGAAACTATATATATATATATATATATATATATATATATATATATATATATATATATATATATATATATATATATATATATATATATATATATATATATATATATAAGTTGCCCATTTAATACATACGATAAAGAGAGAAGAAAAAGTATGAGAACAAAAAGAAAAACATTTGCTTCCACTACTTAATATTTTTAACTACAGAAATTATATGGGATTATTATAGAATTTTTTGGCAATGAGTAAAATATTGAAATTACCTCAAAAATCTATAAATACATAAATCAAAAAATAAATAAATTAATTAAAATTCTGTCAATTTCATAGTTATTACCAAACTATTGAACTATATAGTTTTCTGTTATTTTTTCTACAATTCTCTTTTTATATTTAAACTATAATTCAAATTGTTTGATAATAAATATTAAATTGGTTGAATTTAAATAATTATTTTGATATATATATATATATCTTAACTCAGCTTTATATATTCATGAATTGAATACAGGTCATAGAATATTGTTTAACAATGCTTCGGTTATTTTTTATGAAAAGAATGAGTTAAAAAGGAGAATAAAGGAGACTGATGATAAAACTCCTTGATTCTGAGGCTATCAATCTTATGAAGACTTCTTTTGATATTAAGGGAAGGTGGGGTTTGAAATGAATTATGGGAAGTTTTGTTTGTTTGTATATATATATATGTTTTCGTTTAGTTTGATTTTCACTTGAGAAGGTCTATTTGTAGTAGATGAAACCATGGTTGTGTAAGGATTTTGGTAAAATTTTGGATTTAATCTAGTATTGTATTGTTTTATGGTTTTGCATTTTTTATTTTTGCTAGTATAGTGTTAGGCAGTTTTGGTTATATATATATAACTTTGATGTCTGTATTCTTTCCAAAATATATGTAATATTCAAATCGATATATATATTAAAATACAGTAAAATTCACATAAATAATAGTTATTTTATAACAGAATTGTGGGAGAACTAAACTAAATTGAACTATGGGTATTGTGAAAGGATTATCTCGTTTTGATTATTCAATGTTATATAGTTGATAAAGACTACAAGATGTATAGTCAAAAGTACTTCTAATAAAATAACTATAATTCATATGAATTTTACAGGATTTTAATATATATATATATATTGATTTATATATATAAGAAACTTGAACTCAGACTTTCAAACTCCCCACAGCTATCCAATCCATCCTATGAAATAATACACATGACTACACGTACACATGTACATGGGAATATGTATCAGTTGTATAGGATTGATTGGATAGTAATTAGAAGTTTGAAAGTCTGAGTTCAAGTCTTTTATAATTATAGTAAGTTTAGTATACACAATATACATGTATTTAAATCTTATATATATATATATATAATGGACATTTTCTATTTATATAATTAAGATATTTTATTTCTATTATATATAATTACCATAAAGGAAAGTTTTATAAATTTTTGTTTGAAAACAATATCATAATTTGATATTTTAAAAAAATTAATGAAAAGATTATATAAATAATATTTATTAACAAAATAATTATAATATAATAATGAATATACAATTATGATATAATAGCAAGATTTCCCGGCAGAATTTAGTACATAAAAAAAAAAATCACTCAGATTTATCAAAACTAATGTAATATAATCAAGTATTGAATGACTCAAAATAAATAAATTTTATGGTGTAAAAATGATAATTAATTTATTTAATATATTAGTGGTAATTATTGTAATAAATTACAATAACTTTCAATCATCTTTTAGGCAATCATGATTTTTATTATGTATTTTTTAATAATAATAATAATAATAATAATAATAATAATAATAATAATAATAATAATAATAATAATAATAATAATAATAATAATAATAATAATAATAATAATAATAATAATAATAATAATAATAATAATAATAATAATAATAATATATTTACTAATAGCTGTTTATTTTTATAGCTTTTTCATTTTAGAACTATTTCATTGTTGTTGTTTTTTAATAAAATTACTACACTCATTCTGATTGTAATCATCCAATAACAAATTGAAACAAATAGTCTTAAATTATATAAAAGAGAGTTAACAAAAATAATAACTCATATTTGTTTTAGTATTATTAAGAATCCATATGCTGATTAGACTTAATTCATCATTACTCAGGCAGGTGTTTCATATGTAGCCAATGCTAGTATTGTGCTTGTAGAATCATGTGATAGTACATTGAACGACACAAGCGTTTACAATCATGTTATGTTTGAGAAACTAAAACCTTTATTTATGTTAGTTAACAGATAAAAAGTTTTAAGACAATTAAAAATTAAATGAAAATATTGCAATAACTTTTTCTATTCCAATTGTTTCACATTAATAAATATATTTTAAATTGAAAAAAAAAAACTATAATAAAAAAATAAAAAATTATAATTTTACAATATGTATATACATGTATAGTTTTAATATAAGTATACATGCTCATATATAACATAATTATACACTTATCTAAAGGTGGTGACATAAAACATCAATGCATTGGAAATTTTACAAGTAGTTCAATGGTGTATGTACAAATTTTAGGAGAAACATTACCACATCGTTTTCATCCCAGGTAAATAATCACAACTTTATTAATGAGGTAGGATTTTAAAAAAATTATAAACGTGGAATGATTTTATCGGAAAACTTGAAGGATAGAATAAATTGTATATACTTTTTAAATTAAATTATATATGAGACATGTATTAAATATATGAGAGACATTTTAACCATTTATTTTATTCTTTGTACTTTTAAACACAGAATAATATTAACAAATATTTTTCCAAGAACAGTTTCTTTTCCATTTTCTGGACATTTATCATAATTATTATAAATTGTTTTAAAATGGGAAGGAAGGAAGCATATATTTAAAAAAAAACCCTATGTTTTCTAGTATAAACCAAATTTAAGTACTGAAATGAGCCTGACTGTATATTTTATAATGCATTAATAAAATAACAAGGTATTCAATAGATAGTGCATGATTGTATTACTTGTTAAATTATATTTTGTGAAAAATATTAAATTATATTTATATCTAATAATTATTTAATTTTTACAAGAATTTATAATACATTATATGTTTTATTTTAGTATAAACTGTCAAAATAATTTGGATTATTAATATATAATATAAAGTGCATAAAATAAATAATTACTAGAATATATATATATATATATAGTGTCCTTTTCTATAGGTCAGAAATAGCTCATCACAGTCAATTACTAAAAATTTTAAATTTTAGAATATGTTCTCTTGATGTGTTAGTTATATTTTGTTAATAATTTCTTAAAGTACAATTTAAAGCTAAATAAAAATAAGTAATGCTTAAAAATTATAATGAATCGCTTAAAAATAGTTAAATAAAGCTAAAAATATTGTTACATATAGTTGCAAAAGCTGGCCATAATAAATAACTCAGTTATAAATATTTAAAAGTATGTTTAAAAGTTCAATTTTAATAGTCTTAAACTTTTAGCTAAATAAATATTGTATTTATTTTTATAAATTATATTTAATAATAATAATTAATATCGTATATTTTAAAAGTAAGTTTATGGTAGTGAAAGTTGTATTTAATTCTATATTTTCCAAATTATTCTTCCAAATTTCGTATAATTGTGTTATTTTATTTAATACAAGTGTAGCAATTTATTTATTCCCAGACAGAAAATCGGATCCAATCTGTCTTAGTTATATTAGTCATGTGATTTGTATAATAATATAGTTATACACACTTGCTTGCTAGTATTTAGATTAGTCAAGTTCAAAGTATTTTAAAATTGCATTATAGAATTGAATATAATTATTACTAATATTAAATATTAAGTTAACTATTTGTATAAATGTTTTAAATAAAGTAATAAAGATGAATACAGTTAATGAAAAAAAAAAGTTAAATATTTTGTTAAAATAAAAATAGATAAATTAAATATTAAAGGTGGGATAAATTATTAAATATTATTTTTATAAAATCAGTTAAATATTTAATTAATTTAGTAAAGTTATAATTGATTTAAAAGTAATATTTTTAAATAACATTTTAAAGTTTTAATACGTCATATTATTTTGAAATTTAATTGTGTAAGTTTCTAACATTATGCAAATTCGGTGTAAAACTAAAAGTAAGAATTAACAATAGAATGACTTATTTTCTAGAATATAAATACCGATTGCATGGGGGTATCAGGGGTGATTAAAAATGTATTAAAGGTAGCAAAATTATATCAGAAGCTATCAAGGTGATAGTAATTTTAATTATATTATTTAGTCAATTTTTTAGTGCTCTCGTATAATTTTATTTGCAAAAGCTAATATATTATTATTATTTTTAAAAAAAGTATTTTGCAAAAAAAGAGTGTACAATAAAAAATATTAATAATAACTTCATTTAATATGCCTTGCTAATTTTTAAAAGTCCATTATCAGTAGTATTCATCAAAATTTAATTTGTAACTTCGCAATAATAAAATGGATATACCAATAAGTAAAATGTATTCAACTTATAATATATTAAAAATAAGTATAGTATTTATTAATGTAATTTCAATAATATTGAACAAGAGGACTATTCAAATGAATAAATTAATTCTATGCACATTGTTTGGGGAAACTCATTGGAAAAACTGTTTGCTGATTTAAAGTAAAGAAGCATTATTTTATATAGCAAGATTGTCTTGTCCAGTATTAATAAACAACAGAACAAGTATACTCTATAATAAATTTATGGAAATATCATCTTGAAAAAGTAAATGTTATATCCTTTTTGAAGGAAACATTAAAAATATCTACAAGAAATTATTTTAAGAAAAGACTCATGAAAAATGTTTTAAAAAAGTGTATGTTATTCAAAACCTAAGGCATATAGAAGGTTAATATGTGTATATAAAATTGTTTTAAAGCTAATAATTTAAACCATAATGAAACAACCGCTGAATAGGTAATAAATAATAATAAATTTATTGTAGAAGAAACCTATAAAGAAAATGAAAATGTTAATAAATAAAATGTGGAATTATGGAAATAAGTAATGCACAAAATTTTTATCTGGATAATTCAAACTAATCTAAAAAGACAGGATGCATCATTATGTTGACATGAGATATTCTATATATAGAAGTTTCAAATTATTATTTTAATAATATAATTTATTATGATTTTAATAGTCATCATTCTGGACTATAGAAATATAAATTATTATTCTGTAAACCTTTCCAGGATGGATTGATTATTATTTTATTTAATATTTCAAGATTTTAAGACGTAATATTTTTTTTCATTATTCATTTTAAATCTATGCTCTTAGAACAGGAAGGAGTACAACGCATGTGCAAAGTCGGGGACAATTGCTCATTGTCCAGCAAGAGAATCATATCAATGGGGGAGGTTGTAGAATTATTCTTCAAGTGAACATTTAAAAAAAAAAAAACTTTTGAGAAAGGAAATGGAAATTTTTGGACTTATAAAGAACATTCGTTTTTTAGCTGAAGTTATGTAAATATGATTTTCATTTTATTACTATTTATTTTAAATGTAAATTTTCTGTTTTATAAGTGTATGAACATGAACATTAATCTATTGATAATATTAAAATCCTATAATATAATAATTTCATAATTTAAATAACAACATTTTAAATAAAGGTATGGATGTATTTTTTCCATGTATGCAATGTATCTAATTGATGGAAAACGAAAGACTGCTTAGGTGATAACAAGCTAATATCATTTGGTAATAGTTAATGAATATTGATATTTTTATGATATATATTTTGATTTCTTTTTTAGATTGCCTATAAATAATAATGAATGGAACTATAAATGTTTTAATTATATTTAAACGCATTTGTACAACACTTTAAACATTATGAGATTAAGATTTATTTTGGGAATATGCATATTATAATTTCATACTAGTAATATAACCCAACATGATAATAAATATTTATGTGATTCTTTTAAAAACTGTCATATTATTGGATATTCAAAGTATTATCTGATTAGTTTGTATATGTTTTAGAATATAGAATAAGGAAGTAAGCAAACTTTTCTTGTGGATCAGTGAGATTGCTCTAATTATAAATGAATTTTATTTATTGTTTTGAATATGCAAGACAGTTATTTTGTCAATGTAAGACCTGATAAATCTTTAGGAAATAAGAATAGGATAGTGATTTGGTAGTAGTATCATAAACATGAACCCAAGATGATGTTATAATAGGATATGATGAGGGAATATGAATAATATTTTATAATCTTGGTATATGCAATACAGTTAACAAGCCCTGTAATCGTATATTTATTTTGGACAGTGTCTATTTTTCTTGAAGTATTGATGTTCAATAAAGCTGAAGGAATAACTTTAACATCATTGATGTATTGGAGGTCATTAGACAGGAAAGGTTATGCCTCTATTTCTTATTGATACACTGTACCATGATACATTTTAATATATGCTATAAGTTATACATGAGTTTTTCTTCTCTTGATCCTACACATCAATTCGCTATCTAGATTTCCAATGTAACTACATCATTCAGTATGATATATTTGAAAAAAAATAATAGATAATTTAGAGTTTAAGATATGCTATCCTTTGAATGAGATAAGTTCATTTACTTAGAAGAAGTAGAATTTGTATAAATTGGAATTGAAAATCCAATGAATCCTAAAAGGAAAAAAAAAGAATCATAAGATATATTTTTTGGATTTATTTTAGAAATAAAATAAAATTTCAGGAATAAAGTATATAAAACAAAGTTGTTCTTTGAAATGTTAAATAACTTTTAAATGCTTTATTTTGTTTTTAAAATAAGTATTGCATATTTTTTTTAAAAAAATAATGTTATAAAGTAAAATGGTATAAATAATAAGCATAGGTATAATTTTGAAATTATTAAATAATAGGGAATATATCGGTAATTACAACTATATAGTATTAAAGTAATGCTAAATGGGAATATGTTATATTTAATAAACGTAATGTAGTAAACAACGATATCCCCAAAAATCTGGTAATAAATTATTAGATAGATAATTTATGTAACATCTTTTGACATTGCAAGATGAAAATTGTTTAATTTTAAAAAAAAATCCATATTCATGATAATGTTATTTTTATGTTTTTCCGTAGTATGTTTCTATGGATGTTTTTTAGAAAGAAAGGTATAATTAAATAATATTTAAGGATAGGATTTTTTTAATAAAAATAAATAAATGTAATTATCATAACTTTAATGAGAAAGAGATGAATAAAATGATATTATTTTATTATTTTTCTCTTAAGTCACAATGAAGATATAAAATAATTCTATTTTTTTTTTTAATAACTAAGTAATAAAAAATGTAAGATGATGTGAAGTGAGGATATCCATTGTAAATATTGTAAATAAATTGTTTATTTTATTTTATTGTTAATAATAAACTTTGTTAATTTTGTTTTCAAAAATTTGTGTGTCTAGATTATTTATTTCTCCCACTACACTGCATGAGACCACAAAATACACTGAGAATAATAGAAATGCACATATAATTTTTTGCACAAAGATAAATAAAGAATTATTTTAAGAATTCGAAGATTTTATTGGTATTCATTTAATTAAGTAATCATAATTTTACTTTATCTTATGGTCATAAATTAGTTATCATAATAGTATATCGAATTACATGCTATCCGTTGCCACACACCTTTGTTTGTCAGATTATCAAATGCTACCACATATTTATTATATTATTACATGAAGATAAAAGATTATATTATATTATTTTATTATGGTAATAAAAATATAGTGAAAAGAAAAGATATACAGAATTAGTTCATACAATGAAGAATATTATTATTTAATATTATTAGTTTAAGTGTAGTAGATTATGACATAAAAATCCCTTCTCATATTTTACTACCGTAATTTTTAATTAACTTAGAATAAATTTATGAACATGAGATTTTATTGAGTTAAATTATTATAGATAAAAGATTAAAATTTAATTATTAGTTTAATCTTAATGAGTAGGAATTATTAAAGTCGTAAGAATACTATAAGTTTATTACTTAAGATAATAATAGGGGGGATAGTGTTCTTATGCCATTGAGATAGTATCCTATGGGATATTAGCTCAATGTAATCTTTCTTGTCACCTCCATTTTCACTTCCAAGTCTCATGAAATAATAAATATTTATTTGATTTATTTTACAAACTGAACCTTATTCTTATTTTTGAATTTGAGCTAGTGAAACTTTTAGTATTAATGCAGAATATTTTATTTATTAATTATTTGCATTTAACCAAACATAATCTGTAACTGAGCTAACCCATTTTATTTTATATGATATTGCCTGGAAGTGAATATGCAAATGGACTAGGTTAGAATATATATATAATTTAATTATTAGTTTAATCTTAATGAGTAGGAATTATATATATATATATATATATATATATATATATATATATATATATATATATATATATATATATATATATATATATATATATATATATATATATATATATATATATATAAAAATTAATACAATTTTTTAATGAATGTTTTAGTTATATATTAAATGTGTGGCATTATTCACTTAAATTAATTTAATTAGAAAGCATTTAATCTAGAACAATTACCCTAGGCTAAAGGTTAAGATGAACTGACAGACTAGTACTTCTTTTGGATGAAATAAGCTTGTCAGTTCATCTTAACCTTAGCTTATGGCAATTGCTCTAGGTTAAGTATTTTCTAATTAAGTGAATTTAAATAGATATCTTCATATATTCAATATATATATATATATATATATATATATATATATATATTAACTTAATATTAATAGGTGAAAATATTGAGGTAAATAAACATTTTGATAAGCCTCATAATGTGAATGCTGAACTACTTCAAGTTGAATCTCGTTTCTCATTTCGCACACAGTCATGTTATTATTTAAGATCTAATGCTTTTTCTTTCAAAAGTTGACTTTGATAATGTTAGATGCTAGTCTATCGAAATTTCGGTGTTTAATGAAAAATAATACATAGTACAGCCCAAAAAGTTATAATTTATCTACATCATACAACCGTGAAAACATTAAAATATATATATATAACATTTAGACTAATACTCATGTAACTGGTAAAATAGGCAATTGAAATACTCTTTAACTACTGCATAAGACAATAATTTGTATTGAGAAAGATTAGACTGTTTTCTCTGTTATATTATTTTTTTTACATATAAAGTTGTTTAAAACAGCGTGAATATTACATCAATTACATTATTTATTTCAAAAGTATTTTAAATTGATTGAGATTATTAATTGACATGTTTTAGATGTTTCTTAATTTAAACATTGCCAACACTGATTCAAACAATAAACATATATAATATAAATTTATTTCAATAATTAATAGTAAATAATATTTTAAGATTAAGACTGCATAAGTTTCTATTGGCAAATCAAGAAATTCATTAATTAGAAAATTAAGTTGATTTTGAAAAAGAAAATATTTTTTGTTAATAAATAAATCTCAAAAATGTTAATACTGTTCCTAACTAACTTTAACTTTCATAAGAAAGCTTGGGAAAATAATATTATAAAGTTCTTTATTAAGGTAATACAATTTAAGCTAATATTATTCAAAAATTATATAAATCTGCAATGTTTTGAAATGTATTTCCACCTGCAACACAAAGTTTGCAGTATACATTAGATCTAATAAATTATACATTGTTGAAAATTCATTTTAAATATACTTAAATTCTGTAGAAATCATATCAATTCTCAAACTGCATTTTGTCAAGCAATTTAATAAATACTATAGAATCAAAATCAAACCACATCTGCAATTATAAGTAAGTCATAAATAGGGCAGAAAGTTTTATGCCTATCATATTAAATAACACAATTTGGTTTATTAATTTCAAATAGCTGGGCTTTTATGTATTACAAAAAAGTGTTATCAAATTTAACAAATTTTATAATTTCAATATTATATAAAATATTACTTAAAAAATTCTGGAATGCATTTATTTACGACACTGCATTAATACACTAAGAAGAAGGGCTTTTATCCACCATATTAAAACCAATTTTGAAATTCATTTTATTAATGTTAAATACATTAATAATTTTAAAATATGTTAACTAAAAATAAGAATTTATTTATTAATGTTCACTATGATTTTATGATATAAAGTAGATAGGTAACAATGTATAGAATGCTATCATTTTCTTAGCACTAGAATTTATTAGTTTTGATTTTGTCTAGTTATTCTAAATGAGATTAAATTATTGTTTATGAAAAATATTTTTATTTACTCATTTAGAGGTTTATTACTTTTATTTATCATTGTAATAATGACATACCAAAAAAAAAAAAAAATATGGAAAAAAATTGTAAAATGTTGGAAGTCGAATCTATTTGTTTGAATTTTCAAATTTGCAGTTTTACCTAATAAAATGGATAAATTATTTAATTATAATAATTTACATAAGCATGCAATAATTAGTTCAATATTAATAATTCATATGTTTTTAGAATAAGTGACTCTAACACATTAAAGTAAAATATTTTTAAGGAAAATTGAATCATTTAGCTTGTAAAAACTTGCTAATTTACAGAATCACCCCATTTTAAATTACACTTAGAATTGCAATATCATGTATATTTTTTTTTTTACTTTTCTATAATTTATTATTTGAAATAATAAAGTAGCATGCTGTGTAACATAACAATTATATATCAATATATATATCTATTTGACAAGATTGTTATAAATACGTAAGATTCATAATCAACAATTTCTTGGTATAATGCATTAATCCACATTGAAAACAAACAGTCAAAAGAAGTATTATTTACATTTCTTTTAGTCATGGAAAAATATGAAGATACTTTTATAAAGTTTTTGTGAGATTGCCCTATACCTCATGATAACATTTCACTGATAATAATAATAATGATGATGATGATGATGATATGATAATATAATTTGTCACTTGCAAAATCATATAATAGTAGAACTTCAACTTTGACAATGCTAGTAGATCATATCATTTTTTGTGTGTGTTCCTCAATTAAAAATCAATTCAGATACCTTTAAATTTATCATTTTTCTAATGACATATGGTACCATGCCATTTTCTAGAATTTCTTTGTTTATAAATTTAAAATTTTGATTTTATTATCTAGTTTATAAGATAAATTTTATAATAAGCTTTATAGAATCACTTCAATTGATTATGCATTATTATCATTTATTGTACTGGATATATATATATATATTGAATCAAATATTTCCACAGATTGTTATTATAATAAGGAATAAAAATGAGGATATTATATCCATGTAAAGAGAGATAAACTTTAAACTATGATGTTGCCAAGAAATGATCAATTACTAATTGCCAGTCCCTAAAGCTAAACAATTTTTTATTGTTTACCTATATTAGATTTTTGTTGGATTTTTATGTTGAAGTAAAAGGCATCCTCTTTTATTTCAAATTCAAGAAATCTAAAAAGCTATTATTATAGGTAAGAGAATATGAAAGAATAATATTTTTCTTGATATTGAGCAAATATTGTTTTAAACTTCCCCATATAGTTGTATATGGTGAATTAAATATGTCCATATTTATATATTACATGATTTTAAAGTTTATAAGTACATTTTTAGTAATCCATATTCACAATTGTCCTTTGCCAAGTCTATAAGTAAATATTAATTATTTCTTGTATAATTAGAAATATTTTGGATGATTTGGGACAGTGGTAGAGAGATGTAGTCTGAAGATCAGTTATGCCACTTTTGTTTCTCCAAAATTTTTATAAACCTTAAAGTAATAACTATTCATTTAATATTATCAAATTAAAAATTACAATATATTTTTTGGAATTTATGTTTGAAAGATAAGTTAAAATATTAATTATTTACATTACTTTTATATAAATGAGCTATTTTTATACAATAAACCGGTTTGTGTCATTTTAAGTTTGTAGATGGAGCAAAACAAGTGGAAGATGTGTAATTTATTGTTTGAATCAATTTATGATGTTTTTAAATTGGATATTTTTAGTATTATAATATAATATCATTATTATGTGAATATTTTTTAATATTAACCTCCATGAAGATATAAGATAGATTACTTGTAGATGATAATCATTTTATTACTATAAGTAAGTTGTATTGTGATGATTCAATTTATTCTCAAGGTGACTAATCTTGAAAAAAAAAAAAACATTTCCATGATGTCAAAAATAATGTTTTCTTATAATATATATATAACTTAAATTAACTCTTTCTGTAAACAATATTTTTTTTGTTTTTAAGTATAATATTGTAATAAAAAATTAAAAAATAATCGTCTGCATTGGTGGTCGAAAGGTTGCGGGTTCGTGTCCCGGCCGATGCTATGATACTTAAAAAAAAAAAAAAAACATCAGTTTAAATTTTAGTTTATTTGCTTTTTTTTATTTCTTTTGATTATTTCAATTATAGAAATATACTTGATTTAAAACATTTCTTCAGTTCTTTTGGCTAGGGATTTTTATATATTTTGGATGTACATTTGATTATTGTGTCTAATTTATTTTGATATCTAGTAAAGAATATAAGGTGTTGAATTTATGGAAGTACAGAAAAACTTTTTATGTAGGATTCTCATCAAATATGAAAAAAAAAATAATTTAATGACAAATTGAGAAGTACATAATTTTGTTTGTTTTACATATTTATATTTTTATTTAAGTGTCTTGCATTGTTTATATATAGCAAAGTGTTTATCAAAAAGTAACATTATTATGATAGTAATAATTTAAGACAAATACACACACATAAATATATATATATATGATGCCCTCCTGAATTATTTTATTTCCAAATTTATTATATGTATGCAAGAAATACAGAATAAATGAGTGGAAAATTTAAATCAATGATGTACACGAAGACACTCTAATTGTTTTATAATTTAATTTATGTAATCAAAATTAATTGCTACTGATTTCAATAGTTTTGAAAATAAACACCAAGGTAAATGTCTAACATATTTAATTAAAATATATCATAAATCTTCAAACTTAATGATATTTAATGCAATGCACTCTAGTAATGGATATGAAATTTGTGTCACATCTTTGACATAGTTGATTATTGCATTAAATATTATAAAACTCTTAAACTATAATTATATTTCATATTATTGAGTACTGTTTAATCTATCTAGCATATATGATACAGCTTTTATTTACAAGACTATTAAAAAGGCTGATAACTAATTCAGCACTTATATATTGTAAGCTGATTTGATTATGGTATCATGGAGACTTCCACCAATTTATATATCTAATTTTCTAGTATTATAATCTCTTTAGGCATCCATACAAGAACTAGGAAGCACATAAAAGTGGTTTCATTTTTATTTATTGCATCACAGTTTTGAACCATGTAGCATATCATAGTACATTTAGGTTTGACATTGATTGTTATGTTAATTTATCTAAGTACACATAATATAAAATATTCATGTCCAATGGTAACTGAAAAAATATCCAGGTTTATCTATTAAGACTATAATATAAATTCAACTATAAAGCCAATTGTTTATAATTGTTTAACATGACTTAAACCATCTTTTTAAACTTACTGTTAAGTAATTATAAACACATGGTTGAAGAGGATTATGACATTAATATGTGGATCGCTATAGTTCTTTATATATATGTAGGAAATGTTAAATTGATCATTTAAATAAAAACGCTATTATAATTAATTATAATTGGCAGTTTGTAGTAATATTGTAAACTTTACTATAATAGCGTTTCTATTTAACTTTATATTATATATTTTCATTTTCTGATTGTTTTCATTATTTATTTGTCATTTAAATGTTTATTACGTTTAATATAAAAAGGAATTTATTTTGATAAATAAAAATCAATGTGTTTAATAAGTAACTCACAATAAAATAACGAGTTTAATTTATTTTCATACTTCCTGCTTGTAAGGATAGCTTACAATCCGATTGAAACCAGCGTTTATTCATCCACACCACTAGATCAAACCTAGTTAAAACATAAGCTTAACTAACAGATAGTTGAATATATACTGTCATTTTTTGTGTAATCATATACACTCATATATATATACGCGATTAATATGTGCTTTATTAAGTACTAAACTAAACAAATGTCACAATGAACTAATTTCCCTTGTTTAATAAAAAGTAAAAAAAAAAAACATTAAAGAAATCCTTCATATATATACTAACAATGAGTCATTTATAAATGTGTTGAACTTCACGGATACAGACGTAGACTTAGTAGACATAGTGATGACCTAATGTCAAGCCAATCACTAGGTAATAATACACAACTACAGCAATAGAAAAGGAAATGGAAATGCTGGTATACTAAACACCAGAAGCTGAGTGGTGGGTAAAAGCAAATCCAGTTCATTTCCATCATTTTTTGTTATTTTTCAAATGATACAAGAACTGTACAAAGCCAACTTTTGAAGATCGAATGTTCAAATCCAAGAGAAGATGAACAGCTTGTTTGAATCTTCCAGATTATCCATATAATCTTCGTAGCCCAAAATTATAAGAAATTACAACCAACATTTAAACAAAGAAAAGTTTGATAAATTTATATGATTTGATAAAAGAACTGAACTGATTTTAAATTGAAGTTTAAAGCTAAAAACTGCACTGCTATTTGAACACAGAGAAAAAAAGAAGTAAAACATCACTAGCATATATATATAAATGATGAAGTATATATATATATATATAACAAAAAGTTACTTCATTTATATATATATATATATATAAATGATGAAGTAACTTTTTTTTATATAAGCCATTAAATGCCAAATAGTAAATTAAGAAAAAGTAAATTTATTATGAACTGCCACACAATATATTCCAGCTAAATTAATATTGCCACAGGGTTGGATTTCTACAGTCCTACCATGGGAGCTTGATAATTTAACCTATTTGTCTATATAATGCCCCCAAAACATCAAAGGTTCTTCAATAAATGTCTAAGAAATCAACTTCAGAAAATGGAAACAACATCATTTCCAATCATGTTGCCAAGGAATTTTAACAGGTGATGAATTACTTACCAAAGAAGGATGATTCGAAGAGAGATAGACTGTATCCATAAGAGACATTATTGCTAAACTCTTGAACATTAATCAAGATGAATTAATGAACATTTTGATTTATTATATATATATGTTTGTAAAAATTTTAATTTTATTTTATCTTCATACTTGGTTGCTTAAACATGCCTAAAATATGGAAGATTCCATTATGATTGAAAGCAAGAAAGTGAAGGGGGGAATTATTAAGTTAAACAAAATATTTTTTTTGATAAATAAAGTTTAGGTTAGCTTTCCATCTGTAGTGACTTGACCTTTGATCATCATTACTGATAATATGGAATAAGATAAGATTTTTTTTGATACTATTCCATATTAGATACATACACTATTACAGAATAGAGTTTGCATTATTTATTGTTATTGTTTACTATCAATTATTTATGTTAATTTTTTTTGTATAAATGATTAATCATTCTGTAAGGATTCTCTTTCCTATCAACTTTAGGGAATGGTACATGGAGGGGGGGGATGGAACAGCAATAATTGGAATTGAATAATGAGGCTATTATGGATATACTTGTATAATATTATAAATTAATAAGCTAACTTTGGGATCAGTTTAATAAAACATTTTTTATCTGTTTGTAAATAGTTAGTGCCTTGCAATGTATCACTACCATGGGTAAAGGTTGGAATAGTGAATATGTTAATCATTGATATGGTAGAAATTCATTCTTGACACATGCAATTATAATCTTTTTATCATGTTAAAGAGGGATGAGATATGGATGAACTAGCCCAAATTGTACCTAAATTTAATGTGTAAACTTAAAGCTAGTCCATTGGAGGTATATTCAATCATAGGTTAGATACTTTATCACATCATTCACAACATCTTAACCGAAGATCTTAGATCTGACCATAGTGAGATGCATTCACCATCTTTTGGTGGACAGTTACATGCTGTAATTGCTGAGGACAAAGTTAATGAGAACTAAATTTGAATGTGTATATCCACTTTCTTATTTTCCTATTGTCCAATGACTAGGTTTGATTGTGCGCATCTCATTTCTATAATAGCATTTCTATTTAAATGATGTGATTTAACCTTATATATTCTCACTATGTGTTTGTTTTTATTATAGACTTGTATGTATGCATGCATTTAGTATAATAATAATTTATAATGAGGTTAGGTACATGTATAGTTCAAAGACAAATATATTTCAGATTATCAACAACATGAAAATATCAAGTTTATATGAGACATAGAGTATTGTACAAATATATTTCTAATGTATTAAAGTATACAATACTATAAAAATTAAATTAGAAAATAATTTGTAAATAATATATAAAATATTTTGAAGATGGGAATAAACTTATATTCTCAAAACCTAGCGTGCATTATGAAATATATAAAATGAAATAAAGCTGCTTAAAACAAACAATTTAAACAATATTCAAAATAGTTTGGATATAAATAAAAAATAAAGATAAACTAAAACATTGTCAAGTTTTTATAATTATTAGATCATTAAACTATAATATTTTTTTTTAAATACAAAAATGATTTTTAAAAAAATTACAAGTAATAAATTTATAAAATTATTACACTATCTTAAATTTTACTTTGGGCTATTTTAAGCCCCCTTCTCTTCTTTTTTTTTACATTGTTCAATCAGCTTTAAAAAATATAGAAATTTTAAAGAAAAAAAAATTCCCTTTAGCTATTAGCATACAAAGCTTTTACTAATTACAAACTTATTAATCCATCAGCTTCCAATGTTTTTTTTTTTTTTTAAATTTAAATTCTTCTAATAAAAGTATTATGTGTGCTAGAAAAGCATTTCAGATATTATATAATACATAATAAAAAATATAATTTACTATATCAATATGTGTCTTGGAAATTTATTTTACTTCATATGTGATCATTGTTTCCAAATGATGTTTTTAAATCCATACGCAGGATAAACTATTAATGTCATTTCAATTTATTCTTGTTATTACATCCGCTATTATTATGCGAATATTTATATAGTAAATGATCGTAGATTATCTCATTATGTTCTTCTATCAATATAGATAATTTAATAATCGTTCTTTTTGTATTTGATTTTTTTCATTAGAAGCCTAATAGTTTATAACTGATAAATGATTAACCAAATAAATTCAAGTATGTGAATCTATCTATCTATCTATCTATCTATCTATCTATCTATCTATCTATCTATCTATCTATCTATCTATCTATCTATCTATCTATCTATCTATCTATCTATCTATCTATCTATCTATCTATCTATCTATCTATCTATCTATCTATCTATCTATCTATCTATCTATCTATCTATCTATCTATCTATCTATCTATCTATCTATCTATCTATCTATCTATCTATCTATCTATCTATCTATCTATCTATCTATCTATCTATCTAATTTAAATGAAAGTAACAACATCACTGTAGGCTATTGATAAACAACACTTATCCATCAGTAAACAATGGCAAATAGAATGAACCACTACCCTTTAAATTTTTTATGATTGTAAGCTTCCATTTGTTGACATCAATGAAAGTAAAGAATAAAAAGAACATATTACCCTGGTTTAAATATGGAATAAATCTTTCAAAAATCGCAATTAGTCATAAAGAGTATAAATATGAAATCTTCTTTTAACCATCACATAACATTAATGAAAAATCAATTTTCAAATGTAAATAATAAATAGATAAAACATAATGTATATAAAATTTAAAGAAAAATAACAACCCTATAAGCTATGAATAAATAATAGTTGTACACTAGTAAATGATAAAGAATAAAGTGGACCGCTTATTCTTTAAATTTTTATGGTTATAAGTTGTTATTTATTGATGTTGATGGAATTAAGAGTGAAAAATTAAACAAATTGTTGGTCTAGCTTTTATCATTTACTGAAATGTATTCATCGCTTTCAAGGATATTGTTATTTCCATTTAAATTTCACACAAAGTAAATTACCCATGCATATTTGATAATTATATTTACAACCTGATATTGTATTAATTTATGAATTTGTCAAAATATTATGCTGTTTTTACTCTCCTTATGTTCAATTATAATTTCAAAATGATTTGTGTTGTATTTAAACCAGACCAATATATAATTTCACTCCTTATTTCAAACAATGCCAATAATCTAAAGATTATAACTATCAAAACTTAAGATAGGTGTTTCATTCTTATGTTTATGATTATATCCCTCCACAAGCTGTTAAAAACAGATAGAAACGATTTCCTGCCTTGTTTGATGTGTCATTCTGTTTTAATCATTTAATGACAAATGAATGTTACTTATTTATAATTTAAGAAAACGGTTACTTTCATTTAAAATATCATATAAATTAAACTATGTATATTTGATTATTTACAGTTACCTACTGATACTTTATAAATCTAAAAATAAGACTTCATATATATCTTATTTATGTTCAATTTATGAGGATAAAGGTCGCATTTAAGAGATTTGATTATACATAAATCTATTTGGATTAAATAAAACATTATTTTATTTAATACTATCTGAAATACAAACATATTGGATAGGATAGTATACATAAAATCTCATATTTTTATTGTATCCTAAATTGAATAAATACACTGAGATAAATCATTAGTCAAATTTATATTTGAAAAAAAAAAAAATCTAGATTTAGATTACATACAGATTAATTTTCTCTTAATTAGTTATTATAGTAAGAAACATTATATTTACAAAACATTTTCATTAAAGTACAATAAGAAAAAAAAGTACATTGAATAAGCATGAAATATTTAAATTTAATTTATTATTAAAGTATAAAATAGTTAATTATTTGTCTTATAGAAAAGTATTAAATGTATAAGATTTACAAATTATTTAGTAAAGTCACTTTCACATTAGAACAATTGTTTACCTTTTGCTGATAAATATAATCTTTATCAGTAACACTTTCAGAATGACTTGTGCCTTATTTATATCAGGCTAATATATATATTTTCCACTTTATTTACAGAAATATCAGTAAATGAAATCTTATAACTAGCAAAAGCTTAAAGAATAAGTGATTCACCATATTCTTTATTATTTATTGTTGTATGAGTATTATTTGTACAGACTTTACAAGGGAACTGTCAATTCTGTTGAAGTATCATATACATTAAGCTATGCATATTTGATATATATATATAATGATTAGATTTAATGTTATATATATATATATATATTACAATATATATATATATATATATATATATTGTAATGGGATGGGGTGGGTGAGAATAGAAAGAATGTAGTAAACCTGGGGTGATGGCAAAATCATCATCAACCCAAGTCAATACAAAATGAAATATCAATTATTTACAAAGTGTATATAAGCAATATAATATTTTATAAAAGCAGGAGATTAAAGAATCTCTGTGAACATTGAGAGATCAACCAGATAACTCAGAAGAGCAACTATAATAATTAATCATTATCAACCAACATTATAAAGTAAATATCAGTATAAGTAAATACTCGAGAGAAATAATCACTCATCGTGAATGATCCATCATATAATACATCAGTACAGTAAATCAACAGTCCATCTTGTGGTTAGATTTGAACAATAAAATATATAAATCAGCAGTCAACCTTGTGACTGGATTGGAAATGGGTCTTCTGTAGACCAGGCTAACTATAGAGCCTTTGCCAGCTTGGGCAATTATATAAACATGACTTGGATGCACCAGCTTAGTGGCCATCCATTAAAATACACAATAATCAAAAATAGAAACAATAATGCTGGGACATTAAAACATGGTGATTATCATCAATGCTCTGGCCACTTGCTTGTATTGGCCAACTATAAATGTAAATTTTTAATAAGACTAAAGTAAAATAAAAAAATAATAGTGCATGGGCTTTAAAGAGTATCCTATTTTGCGCCAACCGGGATGATGATTGATCATCTCTGGATGTCCTAAAGCACTAAGTACATATCCCCATTTATCCGTGTCCCAATCTAGCCCAGAGAACACAAGATCTTTTACTGTATGTGACCAAGAGATGATGGAATACAATTTTAATAATTAAATACAAGTTTATTAATAACAATAAAAAAATAATTAAGGTCTTGAAAGGGTTCTGATTTTGAAAAGTATACATTGAGTTACATGATTAATAAATTAGGTTTACTTAAAACCCATTCAGCACACATGCATGTGGCTTGATACAAAATAAACATGTTTGAATTAACATTTAATTTAGAAAAATGATCAAAATTTTGCACATAAGTGTCTATCTGACAGCATTGTTATTTACAATACAATTGACATATATACGCACACATATGTGCATGAATTTTCTGATTTTGATTATAAAACAAAATTTCAAATGATTACATTGAGATTTAAATAATTACTATTCAACATTTAAATTGTTACATTGATTTACATATATGTATAATAAAATATATTCAAATTATTACTATGGTTTACATATATATGGGCACAGACAACATTTAATATAAAAAAATAAAAAATTTACATATATGCGTGTGCTGTACACTGACTTTTATCTATTTGAACTTTTTACAATAATATTATAATTTTCTAATACATAAATTTTTTACCTATACGAGTGTATAGACAAAATATTGATACAATTTAAAATTAGTTTCAATTTATAAGTTCTCAAAAGGATAGTCAATTTTTGAGAGGTATTTATTGATTAATTGTCAACGTTTTTAAATTAAATTATTGAATCATTGATTCTTTACTTTTTTTTTTTAATATAAATTTTTCAAAATAATGTCCAAGAGGATTATTATTCAAAATGTCTCTTTTGCCTTTAAAACAAGATGGTTAATGAATTATTCTTGACTCTTAATTATAATTCAAGCAAAATTACTTTATATTCTTTTAAAATACAGAGATTTTTAACCGACTTAAAATAAGATTGTTTTATATATGTCTCTTTTATATGACTTATTTTAAAATAACTCACCAGCTATATATATATATTTATCCATGCTTTTCTGCATATATCTGATGTAGCATGTGCGTAATTACCTCTTCAGCAAGCTGGATGATTTTTTTCTTGGCCAGTTTGGTGTTAGTGATTGTCATCATCAGGTAAAAGTGTAATCCATGTATAATGTTGGTCCACAGTTGGCCTCCCATCTGTGTAGAACTGTTCCAGTCAAGCAGCTGTCCTTTCCATGTTTAAGGCTATGAATTACAGCATAAAGAAGTGGGTCATTTTCTCCATGTGAATTCAAACTCCTGCTAAGGAAAACAGTCTATTATCTCACCTTCAACTACATCAATTTATGGTAGCTATTCTGCAAATTCTCTGGTCAGCTAAAACCAACTGCTGCACTTTATCAAGTTGCAGTAAAATATTGAAACCAATTTTTAGCTGACCGTTCTTACAAAAATTATTATCCAGACTTTGTAGTGGCCTAGTTGGACACCGCTTGAAATATTAAAAACTCTTCTGACTAACTCTTACAAAACTGCAAGCAGAACTGTTCTTTTCAAAATCACCATCCAGACTGGAGTTAAATTGTTATCATCCCTTTTACAGACTCATCTAAGGTGATAACAGCAGCTTGATTAAAAACAGTTTTTATTTTTATCTCACTAATCCCTTTGTAAACATATATATGTTTTTACTTAGGGGATTTCTAATAGATAAAAATTTTGTTTAATTAATTAAAATTTCAAAAATAAGTATGGTGTTTTTACATTTCAAAATCAGAATAATAATAATAATACAATATTTATATTTATTTAGACCTTTTAAAAGTTTAATTTATAAAACAATATTTTAAATCAGAGTTATTATTTATTTATTTCTATTTTAGTAAATGTAGAAAATATCTACTATAATTTTTGTCTGTGTTTATTTCTACTTTTCCTTTATCATACGTATATATATGCACATACACTATATTAGTGTATGCTATGTAAGCCAACTGGTTACAATATATATTCACTTTGTGAATTACTTTGTTACATATGTGTGTGTGCACATGTATGTTTAGTATAAATATATTCTATTTAAGATATGCTCTAGTGTCATTAGTTATGGTAAAAGAGACTACAGTCCAATAAAAACTCAAAATCTTTGGTTTTGAGCTTAAGACATTCATTAAATTTTGAACTTATAATTGATAGAACTGCATTATTTAAAATGGAATATTGACAGAAATTGTGGGAACAAAAAAAGAAGAAGCCTATGATTTAAAATTATTCAGTAGGAAAATAAAGAGTATAAGTACAAAAAAAAAATTGAAGAACAAAGCTGTTAACATTATTAGAATATTAAAAAAAGGTAACTTGATTTGTAATGCAACTGCATTTGGTAACATATCAAAGCATATAGTTTAATACATAATATATCATGAAGAATTTTAAATGATTGTAAAAAAATACTTTTAAATGGATAAACATAGCATAATAAAATTACCATAAGATATTTTAATGTTTGGACTGAAAAATATTTGAAAATAAAAATGCAGGGACATATTTGAATATGAATATAGAAATGAGAGAGGGAATAGATAGTTAAATTATTAGTGAAAGTCAGAAAGTATATTATGAAATTTTTGTTGAAAATATTCTAAAAAGTACTTAAACATGGAAATATTATTGTAATTGTAAGTGCTATCAAGAAGATATTTTATTTATAGTAAGCTGCCAGAGATTCAAGTTAACACAATATATCAATGCAATAATTCCCATCCATCTATATTGACTTTCCTTACTGAAAATTAAGTACATTTTGACTGCAATATTGAATTAATAATAATAATAATAATAATAATAATATATATATAATGTGATTAATTAGAGGGATTTGAAGTCAAAATATTTCAGTCTATTCATCCACCACTCCATCTCATGCAACTGATACACATGATGACCAACATACAAAAATATGCATAATTCCCAATATATACATATTTTGTGCAGAAACAGCATTCATCAGTTGAGCCAAATTATAATCTCCAACACATATCTACATTCAGTGCTTGGTTTATATTAAGATAGCAATTTCTCAAACTTTATTGGAAGGCTTCAATGTTCTCACCCTTCCAACTATTTAACTAACCATTTCATTGAATATCCAATTATAGATATGCAATGTTATGATAATATGAAAGATTAGATTGATGTAATGTCTACATGGATAGGACTGCAATATCAAATCCAATTGGGGATTAGAGTGTTCCATTATCAGTTTTTCAATGAAATGGGTAGTTGAAAAGTTGGAAGGGTGAAAAAATTGAAGCCTGTCCATTAATTAAAGAGTGAGGAATTGTTATTTTAATGTAAATAGAGCCTGATTGTATATATATATGTGGGGGGAGGTATAATATATATATGTGGGGGGAGGTATAACTATCCCAACTGATGTGTCATGGCTCTGTAAAAAATACATATATTGTGGGCCATGTATAGTTTTTGTATGTGTATGGTTATGTGTATAGGTTCCATAACATGGAGTGGAGAATAAATAAACTGATAAATCCTGAGTTCAAATCCTTCTAATTACATATATAAGAAACATTTAGTATAAGCAAATTACATACTGCCTTAGTATAACATGATTAAAATTTTATTAAATATAATATCAAAGCTGATCTTAGTTATAAAACTAAAATAATTTAAAAGATACAGAAAACATATATCATATTTTCTAATTCATTTTTTTTTTTTGTTCGTAATATACCGTTTTTTTTTAATCTTTTTTTTTTTTTAAATTAGATGATGAGTCATTTAAAAATCATTTATACATGTAAAAAAAAATATCCTAGCAAATAATAAAAAAAGAATCATTGTTTACTTTTTTTATTAAATAAAAAATGTATATATTACAATTAATTTTTAATGGCCTTATTATATTAAAAAATGTATATATTATAATTAATTTTTAATAGCCTTGATAATTTGAATTACTAAATTTATTTTAATCCTCTTTCTGATTTAAATATACCGTAATAATAAATAAACTAAAGTTTTAACAAACATTAAAACACGATCTTATAAAATTTAATTCGTAACTAAACTATCCCATTTTCAGGTAAGTATAAACCTGACTTCTGAAAGAAAAAAATATCAATAAAAATATAATCCGACGGTGATAATTATTTAATAATTATCTTTTACGAACTGTTTTATTATAATGAGAGTCAAGTGTAAACGAAATTTAAATCAGGTTGTGAACATATTTATTTGCATTAGTCACAATTCAGCAATATAATAGCTGCAGTTACATTATGTATTTGATGATTATATGATGTTTGTAACTAATGAAAACTTACTATTGCTATTGTATAAGAAATTTGAACTCAGACTTTCACACGACTCTCAATTCTCCATGCTATCTCATATTGCTGACCCATCTGATCACACACATGGCATATAGAGTTGAGGGTCGTGTGAAAGTCTGAGTTCGAATCCCTTATATATTACATTATATATGTGCAGGTGTGTGTAAGCCTGTATACTGTATTAAGGTTATTATTATTAACTTTTATCAACAGTGAATTCTGAAAATAACTTTTTCAACATTATGTATAAAAGTAGTTTATTATTGTTTCCCAGAGAAATTTCCAAATTATGTTATTCCTCATCAACTATTTCTAACATCATACTATACTCCTGCAGCTTAATGAAAACATCGGTAATAAGATTCATTACCTTTATATATTGGTATACACCACTCTTTTTCAGAACCAGTGACAATGTTAGAATAAAAATCTAAAGATGTAAGTTTGACTCCTATGCTAGCATTCTCACTGGTCAGCTGAACAACAGTTGAAGAAGAGTGGAGAATAAGATCAGTCGAAATATTGTGTATGTTAAAATATAAAATTAATAGATAATAAGATATTTTTAAAAAACTATTAATTAATAAATACATTAAAGATAGCAAAACAAAAATAAAGATATGATAAAAGAGAAATAAAATCCAGATCCTTCTTATGTTGAAATATAAACAATTAAGGAATACATCTAATCATAAATAAAATGTGTAGAAAAAGGGCATTTCACATTTTACAGATTCTTCCATACATAAGTTCCACATATTGATTCACAATCTCAAAAACTATGATAAATTCAAAGTAAATAAAGTATGTTCTTTTTTTGTTGTTGCAAATCATGTTTAAATTGAAATGAATCATTTTTTATCAGTTCTAGTAACCCTTTGTTAATATGTTTAATAGCAAGTAAAAATAGAGTTGCAAAATTTTTTGTAACATTTTGAAGAATACTGAGTTTCTTTTTTTTTTCCAGATTAAAAAGGTTATTATCACATCCAAATGTATAATTACTAATATCAATAATATTATATTATAATTTTAATAATTTTATTTTAATTTCATTGTTTATCAATAATAACTTTGCATACATATATTAGTATGCCTGCTGAATTATCTGTTTAGCTTAAAGTACTTTGGATGTCGAGCACAATAATCATAGATGTATTATTTTATCTGTTTTGCTGTTTTTATAGTGTCTATTTATTATTATTAATATGTAAATAGTTCTAATAGACGTATTTTACCAGGTCAATAATTGTATGCTATTAGCTTTTTTGTTTGCAACATTGTTTTATTAGTAATGTATCTTTTTTTTTATTTTCTTCTTTCTGTTGTCAGGTTCCAAGCACTTTAATTTGATGTTTTGTAAATGAAAATGTATTCTGGGTTTATTTAGCAATGTTTATATAGGTATTGGTGCTGTGTAAATAGCTATGATGTTCAGTGCAATGACTCAAAATAAGACAGCAGTATATTAAGGAATGTTCAGCTTTTAAATAGAATATAAAAAAAATAAGCATTTTGGTAATTAGATACAGAGTGCTAACTATCCTCAAAGTTTATGGCTAACTAGGTCTCTGTTCATATAGTCTATGAATAGAAATTTCTAATGATCATGTTAGTAAAAATTATTGAATATTATAAAATGTAAAATTTGTACTTCATGTTGTGAGATTGAATACAACTACTAAAGCAATGAATGACTTAATTGAAATAATTTAAAAGTTTTTATTTAAAGTCTGAATATTATATTGTTATATTAAACGCTGAACAATTAAACTTTCAAATAAATATACTTAATTATTATGATTTCTAGACCAACCATTTTTTATTGATTTTATAAGTATTCTTGCTTATTAAATGAAGACTTTTTTTTTTGATTGAGTCAATCTGTCACTAGTGAATTTTGAATATATAAAATTCAAAAATATTAAAATTTGATTTTCAGATGTCAAACATGGTGAGTAAAAAGAGTTAATATATCTAAAATCAAAGACTACATATTTCTGCAAAATAAGAATATTTTATATTATCATATCCAAAACCATTTTTAAACTCATAACATTATTAGAGAAATTATACATTAATAGCCAATTTGGTATCGGTTGATATAACCATTAGAATAAAGTCAATCTAAGAATATAAAAATATTTTTAAAATAAACACTTATCAATCTTGGAAATAAATCTTCTCTTTTTTGTACTGAAATTTTCAAAAGATTTTACATTCCTCAAACAGTTTTATTGTGCGACTCGTTAATTAAATTTTCTTATATTTTTATAGTGACATATAATAACTAAATACTATATAAATCAGAGAATTAAAATAAAATTTCATACAGATTTTATCTGCTGCTAGAAGGCTGATGAATTTGTTGGAATCTTTTTAAAGAATAATATGAATTTAAGGTTATGTTGAAAAAGTTCTGTATGAGTTTCATATTTATCTAATTAAATAGTAATTATAGGGTAGATCCAAAATATTTTTTGAAAATCAAAAATAAATATAACAATTAAACATATTTGCAAACAGAAAAAATGGTATTAAACAAATTTTAAACATATTGAAAATGTAATTAATTTTGTTATTGAGTTTCCTTTAAATGAAAAAGAGGCTCACTACAAAATGGTTAGTTTTAACCCATGCCATGTTCACATACTGGTCTTTGCAACCAAGCTTAATAAAGATTAAAATCTTTTAGCCAACAAATTAGCATAAAATTTGTTGTTGTTGTTGTTTTTTTTTTTGGCATGTAATATCTAGCCAACTCAGCTAGCTATTTAACAATGGTTAATAATTAGATATGTAGCTACTCTTGACTGTAAAAATCAAAAATATAATTGTAATTAGATGATGAAGATGTTTTATTTCCACTGGAAGCTGAACCCAAGATTGTCTTTATTCGATTTTAAAAAAAACGGTAAGTATTGAGCCATATTCTCTTATCATTTCTAACATTGAATTGATTTATAGTTTTAAATAATTTTCTAGTTACTTTTTTCTGTATTTTTTATTTTTAAATTATGTTAGTTATATATTGTGCATTTTAATTTAATTTCATTAATTAAGATTTTAACTAAAGCAAAATATAATGTTATACTTTATATTTTTCTTTTAAAAAATATTCCATCATAATTATCCGTGGTATTTTTCTGTAAGCAATATTAAAATAATTGTATTCAATAATTATATTTTATCCAGACATTGCCTGAAGTAATAAAAGTATTAATTTTACATAATCATTTTTGAAAGTTTAATTTCTTTTGAATTCTTTGAAATGCTAAGCAATATATTAATTTTTTACTAATGTATTTTTTTCTTTTATAGATGACCTTATTAATCTATCTGTAATTTTGAAGTTTTCTAGTGATATGGGCTTAGAAACACAAAAGACAAACAAAGATAATTTTGTTGGTCTAAACATTATATGCCTTATACATCATCTTAAATACTGTCATCTTATAGTTACTGATAGTTTCATTTTGTAGTTAATATTGTCGGCTTTAAAATAATATGAAACAAAGAACCATTTTAACATTATTTCTATAAGAATATTAATTGTCATTGGAAATTTCTTAGAAATATATGTCAGTATATATGTTGTTGCTTACTCTATTTTTTTTTTTTTAAATAAGTAACAAATTAAAAAAAAAAGCCTTTCCCTTCATATCGAATTATTACCAGTATTATAATTTTAGGGGGAAACATAAGAGTAATAAGGTAAATAATTAATAAGTACTGAACTATTTTTATAAATTAATATGATGCATCTTTTCAACTTGGAAAATAATTAATTTATAGGAGCTCAAAATGTTGACTAAATCCTGAAATAAGTTAAGAAGAAATGTTTTTAAGATGGTATGTGTGATGTAATGTAATTAAGATCATTTTTTAATTCCAAACTAAGAAAAGCATGTCGAATGCTATTAAAAAATAGACGTAAAAATAGAGAAAAGGGCAATAATACCTGAATGCAATGTATTACATTAGTAGTATAATGACTAGCATTTATATAAAGCTGATCCTTGTGATATTTTGGTTTTGTTTCAATAAAATTTTACAAAAAATTATTGGAATATTGCAAAATATATTATGATTATTTTTCTGTATAATTTTAGTTTTTTTTCTTTACTTTTTATATTTTATTGAAGTATACTTATGATACACAGAGGCTAAACACTTCATTCTGTAGCACCACGAAGTACAAGCTAAAATAATCAATGGATGCAAGAAGGTTTGTGCATAAAATCCCCATATAGTTGCTACACATCCAATGTTCCCAGAGAAGTTTCTCGCTTGTGACTTTCATCAGAGAGAAGCCTTGGATATGAGTGCATTGCATCTAGTTCTTAGGATCTAAGGCAACCATCCAACAGCCACTTTTACCTAATTACATAACTATAAAGCTTTGAGTCCAAAATGAAAACACAAAAATGTATTCAATTCAAGCTCATTAGCATGTATAGTTGTATAGATATAAACTCATTTCAGCAAACATATATTTTGGTATCATTGGTTCTTTAGTAAACAAAGTCACAATAATTCTATTGGACAGGATTGGTGTTAAACCATGAAACATAACAAGATCACTATTTTTTATACTTACATAAGCTGTTTACACAGAGGCTAAACTCTCCATAAAGTAGCACCACTAAGTGCAGATTTGTGCATAAAGTCCCCATCTAGTGCCTACTCAAGTAAAATCCCAGGCTAGTTTTTAGCTTGCGGCTTTAAACCTTCTTGCATCCATTGATTACTTTGGCTTAACCTTAGTGGAATTACTGTATGGAGAGTATATCTTCTGTATAAACATCTTGTGTAAGCTAAAATATGGTGATCTACTGGTTTAATACCAATCCTTTCCAATAGGATTATGGTGACTCTGATTATTACAGAACCAAAGATACCAAAATGTATTGATGCTGAATTGAGTTCAGATTTATACAACTATACAAGCTAATGATCTTGAATTGAAAAAATTTTTGTGTGTTTATTTTGGACTCAAAGCATTATAGTTAGCTAATAAGATAAAAGGTGGCTTCTGGAGGGTTATATTAGATCCTAAGATTTAGATGCAATACTCTCAGATCCAAACCTTTTTACTGATGAAATCCACAGGTTAGAAGCTAGTCTGGAGATATTGGATGAGTAGATCCTAGATGGAGATTTTATGCACAAATCTTTTTGCATCCATTAATTATTCTGGCTTGCACTTAGTGATGCTACTGTATGAAGAGTTTAGCCTCTGTGTAAACAGCTTGTGCAAGCATAAAGAATGGTGATCATGTGATGTTTAGTGGTTTTATACTTATGATAAAATACTGTATGTATAAATAATAGTGTTAAGTATCATCAAAATATAATGCAGTTTTAAATGAATTTCTTTGTTTTAGATTCAATATTTTTTTTTTTGCTATTATATATTACTTTCAATGTAACAGTTAAAGATCAAAAATTGATAGCTATACCTTTAGACTTTTGATCATTTGAGAGTGTTTATATTCTTCAAATTGTCATAAATCTCTAATTATTTATTATTAAACTAATGTCATAGAACATTCTTCCTCAAAACTCATCTAGCTTGACAAAAATATTTATTTTGCTGATTGAGAATATTGAGTTATAAATGTTCTGATTGAGAAATTTGATTTCAAAAAACTAAGTTATTTTGTTTAAATATGTGTGATTTCGGATTTAGAGATAAAATGACAATTGAAATCATTTAATATTGACTAATAATAATATTTACGTGCATTATAATCATTTCAGTAGCGCATTTTTCTCTGCTGTATTAAATGATGTGTTATTTTTATATTAACATTTTCAAATGAATGTGATTTTTTTTACTTATAGCTTTTTTTTATGTATCAAATGCGTTGACGGGGAAGTGAACCCGGGCCGGCTGCTTGGAAGGCAGCTATGCTAACCACTAGGCCACCAATGCTTGACACTTATAGCTTTTTGTTTTATTTTTATTCACAGCAGAATGCCGGTGTATAAGTAAGATAATATCTTTATTTAAATTATTAATTTGACATAAAATATCTCTAGCTATTGAAACAATTAAAGTTTGTTTCTAAACTTTTCTGCATTACTATATTTTGTATTTTATGTATTTTTACAAAACATGATATTAGTTGGGGTTTGAATAAAGATACTTTGAATTAATCATCACCAATTTTTTGGAATGCTTTATTTTTTTGAAAATGTATTAATATGCTTAATTAATTAAATCATTTTTAAGTATTCCATAAAAAAATAATAATTTTTTGATATTAAAAAAAAACAAAAACAGCAAAAATACATATTGTTTAAAATAAAATTATTTAGCATTTTACGTCAAAAAACACAAGTGTGAAAAACTTAAAAGAACATTTTCAAGTAGATTGCTTCAAAAATTAAAAAAAGTTAGTTTTAAAAAGTAAATTATACATAAAAAATATGAATTTTATGTGATCTCCCGAAAATATATTATTATTCCAAACAGTGCTATTAATTTTGCATAAGTAAGTGAATATATGTTTGTAAGATATGGTATAAGTATTCTGATTTTTTAAAAAAATATTATATAAATTGTAGAGATAAGGAGAAAGTAGTATTTAAAATAGCTTATTGTACAAGCAGTGAACAAGAAAAAAAAAAACAACAATATTCTTTAGGCTTTTCAGTTTACAGTTTTCCTTTTTTTTTTTTCATTAAGCAAATCATTGGTTGCAACATCTTATTTTCAAATGTCAAATTTATTCATTCTACATTTAAACTTTGTTATAGATATGGCTGGTGGGTATTTTGGTAAAATGTAAAAATGAATAATTTTCTGGATTGTTTAATAAACTAACATTTTTTAAAATGATAATGTAAGCTTTTGTTGACATTAAATACTTGAAAAATAAAAATCTTATCTAAATAATGGAATTTGAGAACTATCAACTTTCTACAAAATATTATTTATTACATAAAAAAAAAAAAAAAAATCAATGCTTTAAAACTATTGTTAGCAACTAGTTTCTAAGTATTCTATTTCACAAGGCTTTTCCAAAAGTAAAGTTATAGGAAATTATTTTGAAATTTGAAAACACTAAAAAGTGTAGTGCAGAAATTTTTTCATTAAACTTTTACCAAAACTTATATGCTTATATTCGTATGTGGTGTATTGCATATATATATAACAGCAAAAAAAATAAAATAAAAAAATAATAAAAAGTAGTCTTTTGTTTACTTTAATAAGTTGCTAGGTTTTCTTCCAAATCTTAGTAAAAACAAAATTAAATGCAATAAAATGTAAAAAAAAAAAAAAAAATAATAATTGTACTTCTTATGAATAGTTAAATAGATATAATGTATATGTAAAATGTTTATTATTGAACATTTAATTGATAGTTAGGTTACATTAAAAATATTTCTAATTAAATATGGTTGTGTTTATAAAAGTTTATTAATTATATTGATGTTTTCTAGTTCCTATTTAAAAGCATCATTTCTTTTATTTTCAGGTTAGGTGATACAATCTTTGATCACTAAAAAAAATCCTTACTGCAAACTTTAATAAAATCTAATTGCATGATATTATCTTCTTTTTTCCATTTCATTGAATTTTTAGAGAATGCATTTATACTATAGTTATCATATATGGCTGTTTAACAAGATTCAAACGAATCCTTGATATAGATATTTTGACAGTGAAAGCCACATCATTAATTTAGGAATATAGTTATTTTTAAGCATTAAGTAAATGTTCTGGATTCTGATTTAAGTTATGAGCTAGTCATGGGATATTTCAAGTATTGGATTGTGTACCTGTCACTTAAAGCATGCTGACTATATAACTTATGGTTGGCTGGGACCTGAAGTTGATATTCAAACAAATAAAATTCTTTGGTTGACAGGGGTTTAAATCCAGAAGTTGAGGGGGCTACGGTCTGTAAATGTGATCATGTTATGCTTTGCATAGTTCAGTATGATTGTCAATATTATTATTGGCTATGCCATCAATGATATTCTCCCCTCTGTTGAAGGGCTGGTCTGTTCCCATGTTTTTTTTAAAAAAATATTATAAAGGGACTTAAACCAGAAAGAATAGGCTTCATTTGAAGGACCCAGTTTAGCATAAAGGAGGTATTTGTGAAATCAGAATAATGCTATAATTCTGGATAATAGATATTTTGGGTATGAAATCATTCAACATGTTTATGAAAAAAAAAATTGAGTTCATTTATATTATGAAATTAATATAATATTAGTATCATCTATATTGTTTACTACTTTTTACAATGCTTTTTTACATTTCAATATTGATAGTTTTAATTGCTCCAGCAATC
The DNA here is from genome assembly GCA_028023455.1 of Epiperipatus broadwayi. Taxonomy (NCBI): domain Eukaryota; kingdom Metazoa; phylum Onychophora; class Udeonychophora; order Euonychophora; family Peripatidae; genus Epiperipatus; species Epiperipatus broadwayi. Next base: position 136,843 of record JAQFVV010013220.1, read on the forward strand.
TTCTTCAGAACTTCTACTTATATTTCCAAATCTATAGGAGAAGTTTTGAAGAAGATTGTTGGGGCAATCAAAATTATCAATAGTGAATTGTAAAAAAGCATTATAAAATGGAATAAAGAATATAGATGGTATTAGTATTATATGGATTTGGTAATGCAATAATAAAGATAAAGTTATTATAAAATTATATATAAATTAGGATGTCTACTTGCTAATGTTTGCACATGAAAAGACAATTTCAAAGAAACAAATGAATATCATTATTAGAACCTAGAATATAAAAACTATGAATCAAAAGATGTGCAAAAATAGTCAGAGTTATTTACATAATAATATTTTAAGAGTTATTAGAATTGGTAAAATTGAAAAAAAAAATCATTTTGGAATCTGAAAAAATGTCTATTAAGCTTTTTACTGTCAGGTTCAATTTTAATGGAATCAGTTAAAAAATGGTAATTTTTGTGTTATTGTAGGCAATTTTATGCTCATTTTAAATCTTGATGTGATGTGATGTATTTAGCTTCTCATTAAATGAAGTCAAGAATATCTCAGCAACTATGCCCAGATAAACCTGTTAGCCACTTTATTTTTTATTCCCTACTCTACATCTTCCTATATTCTGCCCCATCTCATTTCCACAACATGATCTTTGTCAACTCTATGGCCTTTAAATCTAAATCTCCCTTATCTTTTTGCAAACCCAGCATAAAAGCTAATAACTCACTTTCATAAGATGCTGCCCTCAGTAGAATTATTTTACAAGTAAAAATGAATAATATTTAAATTTAAAGTTTAATAATGGGAGAAGGCAGACTCTCTGAGGTGCTGATTGGCTGTTTTTCATTTTGAACAAAAGGGAGCACATGCAAACAATTTTGACAGGTCTAAGTTCTTTGTTTAGACTTTCAAAATAAAAATGTATATTTTAGAATTTTTTTTTTTTGTATTTTTTTTTACATATTGTAAAATATTTTGATAAAATATGCTGAAAATATAATTATTTTAAAAAAATAGTTAAGATTTTAATAAAAATTATTTACTTTTACTCAAACAAATTGTGAAAGAAATGAATGATGTATGCAGCATTTTCTAATAGGTTATAAACATTCTATATAGCTTCTCCACTATAGAATATTTTTATAATTATAAATAGAAATTTATTTTTGAAAAAAACTTTCATTCATTTTCATAATCTGACAAATAATTAATTTTTTTTTTTTTTTTACAAACAAAACTAAATGAATATAATATTAAAAGATGAATATATTTTTACTGCTGATTTTTTATTTGACCAATCAAAAGATTAGAGTTTTAACTCACTCGACCAAAATAATTTTTTTCAATTTCCCCAATTCTAATAACTGTTAAAATATTATTATCTAAATAGATCTGTCTATTTTTACATATAATATCTTTTGATTTATAGTTTCCATATTCTAGGTTCCAAGAATGATATTTTTGAAAATTTCATGTGGAAACATTAGCAAGTAGACATCCAAATAATTTATGTCTAATTTCATAATAACTTTATCATTTTTATTGCATTATAAAATCCATATAAAATTAATATCATCTATTGTCTTTACTAGTTTTTATAATGCTTTTTTACAATCCATTATTGACAATTTCATTTGCCCCAACAATCTTCTTCAAAATTTCTACTATAGATTTGAAAATATAAGTAGAAGTTCTGAAGAAGATTGCTGGGACAATCAAAACTATCAGTAGTGAAATGTAAAAAAAAAGCATTGTAAAAGTAGTAAAGAATATAGATGATATTGATATTATACTAATTTTATAATATAAATAAACTTAATTTTTTTTCTCAGAAACATGTTGAATGATTTCATACCCAAAATATCTATTATCCAAAATTATAGCATTATTCTGTTTTTACAAATGCCTTTTTTATACTGAACTGAGTCTCTCAAATGAAGTTTATTCTTTCTGGATTTAAATCTCTTTTATAATAATTTAAAAAGAATACAGGAATAGACCAGCCTTTCAAGCAGAGTGGAGAATACTATTGATGGCATAGCTAACAATGGTATAACACAATCACATTTCCAGACCACATCCCATCTTGACTACTGGATTCAAACCCCTGTCAACCAAATTTTGAAGATCAACCTCAGGTTCCAGGAAACAATTGGTTATATAGTCAGTATGCTTTGGATGACAAGTACACAATCCAGCACTTGAAAATCTCATGAGTAGCTCATACTTTTACATCAAAATCCAGCACATTTTCTTAACACTTAAAAATAGCTATACTTCTAAATTAATGGTGACACAATGACAAGAGATAGAGAGAGAATATACCAAATAATAACTAAGCTAGCCTTAATATTTATTAAAACACAGACAAATCCAATATAATATAACAATATAATATTTTACATAAAAAATATAAATGATTAATAATTAGTTTCAGGCTAAATTTTATAAAAGTCCTTTATTTATTAAAGTTCATTTAAAATAAATATAAGTGTCTGTAGACTGTTATTTAACAGTATCTTTACCTGGGTTTTTATTTGTGTGAATTTTCCAACTGATTGGCTTTTTGATCTCCATCAATGATTCCAGAGCTTGTCTTCATTTCTTTGGCTCAACAATGGAATAGAGAGAGTATGTGTAACATCCCTTTTAGGTCATAGGCATTGGTTCCTGGCATTGGCTCTCAGTGAATACAGTTAATTATAGCAGAGGAAATTGGGCACTGAACTCTGTCAAAAACTTCTAAAATGATATATCATGCATTTTGTTAGATCTCTGGCTTATGCATTGATGTTGACCACAACAGTAATTGATTGGGTTGCTACTGTATTTATAGTTTCCAATATCTATATTCCTGAATCAATGGATAATGTAAGAGCACAAATGAAGACCAGAATGATTCAATCAGTAAATGCCAACTAGACTGATTTACTGATTGCAGACCCAACTTGAACTAAACACAAACCAAACTGAATTACAGATTACAGACCTCACTGAATTACAGATGGATGCATGGACTGGATTCAAACTAGATTCTAACTGGACTAATGAATCAATCAAAAAACAAAAACTAGACTAAATTAGAGACTGCAGACCAGACTCATTTATAGATTGCAGAAAGAATTAATTCTATCACAAAATGAAAAGCATAATGATTTAACAGATTGCAGACCCAACTAAATGACAATAACCAAGATGTAACTTTTATACTTTTTCTCTCTCATTGTTCATTTCCTTATCATATTTTTAATTTTCATCATAACTTGAATCCTACCTATTAAAGATTTTTACATTTGCTTTAATCTAATCTTTTCCTTAAATTAATCTACTATCTCTTCTGTGTGATAGTTTACAGGTTTTTCTTTTAATTAATTCAATCAGACATCTTTTAAATTAATTACATTTTTAAAAGTTTTTTTTATAAACATTTATTTTTAGACTAATTTTAGTATAACTTAATACATATACTTATTTTTACTTTATAAAAGAAGTTTTCTTTAAATAGAGAGAAAAAAAAAGTTTTAAATCTTTTTCTAATTCTAGATTCTAATCCCCACTCACTCTTCAATAAAAGCTTTATTCTCTTTTTAAAATAATATGCAAACTTTTTTATTTATTTTTAAAATTAAATTTTAAAACCACTCTTTAATTAATTATAACTTTTTCACTATTCTTTCAAATTAATTTAATCATATTTTTTTTAAAGTTATGAAACATGTAACACAGATATCTGCACTAGCATTACAATACATACTCCATGATAACTAGATGTTGAAATGCATCTACCATTAATTCAAATTGCTCCTTTAAATAAAAATTTTAATAACAGAACATAAATATAACAAAATATAGCAAAAATAGCATCAATATAACAAAAAATTAAGACAATGCAAAATATAAAATAATAAAGATAAAAAATGTATATAATTTTTATATATAATTTTTAAATTAAAAGTGAATATAACTTGGTATATATTTTAAGATGAATAGAATAATAAATAGTTGATTAAAATTACATTTACATGTGACAATACACATTTTTAAAGACAATCAATTATAATGAGTCTTTAATGACTTTAAACATTATTTCATGCCCTAAAATAAATAAATCACTTTATATACTGCAAAAACTTGTTCCACAAAATAATTATAATTATTATACAACAAAAATGTATTCTTTATTTACCATCATAATTGGTCATATGCCAACAAATATATTTGAATAAATTCATTATTATTAATTTCATAATCTGCTATTTAAATATGCTTGGATAAATTTTAGCTGTTTTTTAGGTTTTAAATAAGTTTAAAATTTATCTATTACATGGGTGCCCTGAAACTAATTAGCCATCCATATTTCTTAATAAATAGTCATTTATTGTTTATGTAGAAAGAAAAACAAGGTCTGAAACATAAAAATGTTCAACTCCTAGCAGGCAAAAACACTGATGAATTTCTTCCATGGAATGAAATTGGATGGCAAAATTCTGAATTAGAAAAACTAAATTCTGTTTTGATGCAGTTCACATATGATGTTAATATCAAAAAGTACACAAACACTATAAAGTGGAAATTATGGCTTACTCTTTTTTAACACAGCACTGGTAAGTAAATAGATCATCAATTTAAATAGTTTAGTTATTCAAAGTCTCTGGAGCTAGAGTCAAAAAAATATTGTCGAATATTTAAATCAGCATTATTTATTTTGAGAATCCTTGACACTTTAATGCCACTTGACTTTTAAAAAAGTGATTTACCTATACTTATTTTTTCTTATATATTTATTTTCATCTACTAACTAACTTAATCATGGTTTGGCATCATATGCAAACAGGTTAAAAATGAAATAAAGTTTTATAACAAATTATACAAAAACAATTAGTGCAAAAATTATATTGCATTTATATACAATACATAATATGATCCTTAAATAGCATGCATATCTGCATACATGAAAATTATCTTATATTATCTTTATATATCATGCATATTTGATGCCTGTTACTGATTGGTTATCTTATTTAATCATCCTTTACTTCTTCAATGATTAACACATATGAAGCACAAAAATCACTTCTCTTGTATAAAGTTATATTAAATAATATAAAACAAAACTGAAGAAAATATTATATAATCATAAAAAGAGAAAGAAATGAATATTGAAAATATTTTACTTAACTGTTAAATTTTAAATAAAATATATTTCTTGTATCATCTTTTTTTCTTCCCACATGCAAGGCTAATAATGAAAATTGCACTTTTTATAGTATTCAAAATTATGTTCTATCAATGTTTCTTTTAAAGAAGTTGTTTCTTCAACAACTGCTTTTTTTCCACAGCTAGTCTGTTACATGAATAAGCTTTGCTGAGTTTTCTAAATTTAAGGGTAACTTTTTTACAGTTTCAAGTCAATAACAAAATTGTTCTGAATGTCAGTTTGTTGACAGCCTTTGACTGGGAAATAGCTCAGAAACACATATCAACATTTAAAATAAATAATAGTCCGGTTATTTTCCATACAGAAATTACATTTTCAGAAAATAGATATCAACATATAAGTTTTGCAATAAGTAAATACATTTATTATGGTCATTTTGTCATAGCAGCAATGAAAATTATAATAATAACTGATGGTTGTTAGTACTTGACTAGCTTGCTTCCATGTCTAATCTTGATATTAGCTTTATTTTCCAGTCATTTCTGTTATTTCTATGAGAATATATATATAATTCAAATTTATATATATTGAATACAGTAATATTCATATAAATTTAGCTGATTTTATTAGAAGTGCTTTCGACTATATTCCTTGTAGTTTTTGTAAACTATATAACATTGAATAATTAAAACGTGACATCAATTCATAACTCTCATAATTCAATTTGTTCTCCCACAATTATGCTATTTTAATGTTTGATAATTGATGATTCATTAACATTTGTATGATTTCTTATATAAATATGAATATTACATAAGTTTGGAAAGAATACAGACCTCAAACTTAATTTATTATATATATATTCCAACAATGTGCTGTCATTCATATGTGCTATTTAATTTTTTCTTAAATTTTGATCATGATTGTACTTTGAAATTGCTAATGAATATCTTCATAAACACTCCTTTTTATCTTTAGCAAAATAAAACAATATTAATTTCATTGGTAGTTTGCTAATTACTCATGATCTTAGAGAGTAGACGAATATATTTTACTTTGAATACAAAGAACAAAATGGGTTAATGGTAAATAATATTTTGAAACTCAAACAACAATCTTGTCTTGTTTTATTGTTATATTAATTCAAAAAAAAAAAAACACTATGTAGCAAAATTTGTAATTAAAAAATAAATGATATATTATATTTTGACTTGTATGAGTTTATATATATGGAAGTTTAGAAATCCATTGTTGTCGATAACCACTTAATGCTTAATGCAAGGGACAAAGTAAATCTATATATTACGTTATTTTTTAAAAAAAAAAAAATAAACAAACTAGAGAGGAACCTGTTTTGCTAAGCAGAAGACCTGTTTATTATTTTGGATTGTATTTGTATGTATATATATATATATATATATATATTATCTATATTAAAAGTGACAGCTATAATTTTACACAACATTTTATTACAAAAGGGCAAACAATATAATGCAGATATTCATAAAATTAATTAATATGAAACTATACTGTATCATTATTACTAAAAACAAAGTTTGATGTCTACATTTGGGAAAATACAACTATGAATTGAGGTTTAAATAACAAGTGGAATACATCTACCACATTCTAGAAGATTGGTGCTGTTTTACAGTGTGCTTATCACCATTTTGAATTCTAAGGACCACCCAAAACTACCACTGACACATCCAAGAAATAAATGACATTGAAATACCTCTTTTACATTTGAAATAAGATAAATACTAACCTTTTCACCATTGGTAGTTAGTGTTAGCATCTTTGAGAAATGTAATGAATAAACCTCTCTCATTTATATTCTTTTTATCCATCCACTAACAAATAATATCATGTGAGAAATGAAGAACACAACATTACTCACTTTGGTAAGAAAAAATCTGATTTATTAACTTTTAATTATTTATGAAATTAATATTCTTTATTTTAAACAATTATTCTTTCAACTAATGTTAAGATAAAATATGATTTATTATTAATTGTAGAATTAATACATTACAGCAGTTGTTTCCATATTTATTTAACATTTACATTATTTCAATATGTTGTTATAGGCCTATATTGTAATAAAATTCAACATCTAATATGTGTATTGAATGTCTTTAGAAAAAATTAACTTTATTTAAATATTCCTAATACATTCTACTGTTAGTAAAAACACATAAGACAGGTTAGTATGTACACAATGTTTCAAGGGGTTTTTATTCTCCCCTCTTCTTCAGATGTTTCTGGCCTGACCAGTGACAGTACTAGCATGGTATTGAAACCTAGATTATTAGATTCTTGATTATTTAATTTTAATGTAACACTCCAATCAACTGAGCCATCCTGCCATAGGCAACAGTGAGTAGAAATTTCATATACTTACCTAACTATGAGATTCCTCCTGATTTCTTCACTTTTTCCTAAAAGCAAAGTTGAATAGTGGTTTACATAGTTTATATATATATATATAGAAACAGTAGGTTGACTTATGAGATTTTTAGCCATTGTCATGTGAGCAGATTCTTTAAAATTTATTCTTTGGACCTTTTCTTCTCTGTCCAATATTTTTATATTTTCACAATTGAACATATGTTCATTAGTACATACATGGTCTGCTACCTTAGACACTTGTTTTTTCTCTTCTAATCATCCGTTTATGCTTTTGCTAGCAACTTTTTAATAGCATGACTGGTCTCACCAATATATGTTCTTCCACATTCACATGATATTTCATAGATGCAGTTTTTTTCTTTTCAGCATTTCATGTTTAGGCTTTGTGGGTGTTAGAATTCCTCATAGTATGATATGGCTCTGGAAAGCTGTTCTGATATTATATTGATTGCAGCTTTTCTTTAATTAGTCTGATATTTTTGGAATGTATGGGTACACTACAGCATCAATAATTGTCTTTTCTCTTGATGATTCTTTTTGTTGTCTATTTAATATTTTCTTAATATCAGCTGATGGATAACCTTTCATCATAAATTTGTTTTGTATAGATATTTTTCTTTTCCAAATCATTGGTTTGTGAACAAACTTCTTTTTCTAGGTTCCATAGTGATAGTATAACTCCATGTTTTATGTTTCTGATGAGATTGGATGGATAGGCTAGGTATTTTTCTGTACATGTAGGTTTTCAGTAAACTGTAGTTTTAATTTTGCCATGAGAGAGTCTTGTCACAAGAACATCTAAGAATGCCAATTTTTGTTCTTGTTCTGATTCTGATATGAATTTAATTGAAGGTGATATGTTATTGATGTGTTTCTAGAAAGTTTGTAGCAGTGCTTCACCATGTGGTCATACAACAAATATATCATCCTACATAGTAAATCCAAACTTTAGTTAGATTTGGAGTAATTTTTATGGCTGTGGTTTCAAGTTTTTACATATAAATATTGCTAATCCGGAGAGACAGTGGTGAGCCCATAGCCATTCCTTGATTTTGTCAGAAGAATTCTGTATTATATTGAAAGTAGATTGTTTTTATACAGAAAGTTAATAGTAGCATTATACTATCAATAAGATCTGTGCTGGTTTGTAAATTATTATCACTATTTAATCTTTTTGTTATAATAGACAATTCTTCCTCACATAATATATATGTGAATAAACTTTCCACATGAAAAACTTACCAGTAAGTCAGTTCTTTCAATTTTCATGTTTTTGATTAATTATACAAAGTGTCTAGAATCCATGAGTAAGGAATGGGTCTTGTATGCTTAAAGACATAGAACTTTGAGAAAAAATCTTGCCAAATTTTGGCAAGGTGAATCTCTGGAACTAACAATATGTCATAATGGAACATGATCCTTATGGATTTTAGGTAGAAAATAAAGATGAGGAATTTTTCTGAAATATTATGTTCTTTTAAATTTTTATAAATTAAAATTTAAGACATTCAATACCATAAAAATATTTCAATTTATTATTACTATTAATAAACAGGCAATTATGAATGTTGTTACCAGCTTTTTGTTAATTATAAGAGTGGTTTGGTCAAGTTTTGTTATGAAAATAAAAAAACTTAATAATTTTGAACATTAACCTTTGAATTAAAACAAAACAATGTAGTCTTAATATACCATCACAAGTTTATTAAAGATATTGCATTTTAAAAGAATAATTATAATTTGACTTTAAGATAATAGTAAGGACACAAACAAATTCATTAACTTTTTGCCTTTTCAACCATCAATTTATAAATTGATTAAAATAAGAAGTCGTTTGTATAGAGGTATAAGGATTGCATGGAAGAATGGTCATGATTAGATTTCATTATTATATAGTGAAGAGTTCCAGGAATAGTTTATGAATTTTAATTTAGCTGTCTATATTCTACAAGTGTATATACATAAATAACTATAACAGTAATAAAGATTGGTATAAAACAATATGTATTACTGTACTGAACAAGGTTTTGATAGAGAAGATCTTGGTCAAAACTTAATTATAGTGCATATTAGTAAAACATTATGTGTATAAGCATACATTAATATGGTCATTGATTATCATATATTTGCATATTTAGCAGTTGGTTTTGCTATTATATTAAATGGCTAGTGCTTGATGAAAGTAATAATAAAAAAATAAGGGATAAAAGAGCATTCTAAGATCACATAAATGACAACAGCATTTCTCTCATCAAGAATTGGTCATTTAATCTAATAACCTATTCAAATCCTATATTAAATTGTACATGAAACTATGCAAATGTATGATAATCAGTGACTAATTTAATTTATGTTTATAGCAAGTAGATATGATAATATATTTGCCAATATTTACTATAATCATGCTTGGACAAAAATATATTGTACAAAAGGCCTGGCTTAGCAAAGCAATAAATATTGTTTTATACCCAAAAGATTTATTACTGTAATTGTTGTGATATATCTCACCTTGCTTTCAAATAATGGACTGCTCCAGATTCATTTTTTATCTTGATCAGATTGGACATTCATTGCCACTAACCAATGCATATATAAAGAGATAACACATAACCAATGACATAAATAAACTATCACTGAATCCAAAAGTTCCATTAAGGTTGGGAATCTGGCAATAAATAATTGTTTTAGGAGTAAGATCAGAGAATGACTGTAAAATGTGTGTAGCAGTAAAAACATTGTCCCTATACAGTGTAAGAGAATTGCTGTCAATATGAACAGAAACATTTATATTTTCCAGATTATAGATATTTAAACTAATGGTTATGCAGTAAAGAAAGTCCATGTTTGGTATTAGAAGCTTCTAGAACCAAGGACTAACTTGAGGCAAAAACTGTCATAGTACAGCCAGCTTGATTGCCATATCTACTCATGAGGCAGGCTACCAAGACACAGTTGGAAGTGGGTAAAATTAATGTTTCCATACTGCGTGTTCATTCATACTTCACATTAGATCTAGGAGATATACCTCACCCACAGTATCAAGGGGAGTATACCTATTTTAAATAGAAATATAAAGTATGAGAGTGCATATTTGTATTTATGTTACCCGTTTCTGTTTATAGATATAAACAGAACAGATTTGGTGTAGTTGTCAAACTAAAATAAAAAAATTCCTCAGGCTGGGAAAAAAAGTTTTACACATCAAAAGTTTTTCCCCATGGGTTCATTAGATTTTTTTATTAGTCAGAAAAAAAATTGACTGCAAATGTTATAACATATTTGTAAAATCAAATGAGGGTTCATTCTTAAGTAATAATGATAGAAACTCTCCTCAGTGGATCATTAGATTTTGTCATTAATCAGAAAAAAAAAAAACAATTGCAAGTGTCAATAAAATATTTTAAAAATAAAATGAGTATTACTCTGAGTAATAAAAACAGAAACCCCTTTCAGTGGGTTGTTAGATTGTGTCTTTATCAGAAATTGACAGTTACACAATCAATAGCTTATCAAATAAAGATTCAAGGATCTTTCTGAGCAGTGACTCTCATAAATTAAAGAATTTTTTGTATTGTGATATATAGAAAAAAAAATTAACAAAATGGTTAAAAGGGGTTGTTAGATTGTGTCTTTATCAGAAATAGACAGTTACACAATCAATAGCTTATCAAATAAAGATTCAAGGATCTTTCTGAGCAGTGACTCTCATAAATTAAAGAATTTTTTGTATTGTGATATATAGAAAAAAAATTAACAAAATGGTTAATATGAACCCAATTGAAGCATTCAATCTAGCCTACCCAGTGAATTGGCTAAGTTATAAAGATTGAATAATCTTCTATTTACAGGATAATAAAGTTAAAAAGCCCAAGTTAAAATTAACCACACTCATGTCCATAATTGAACCCCAAGGTTATGAGGTTTTAAAATTTCAAACAACTCTAAGGAGTTGGATAATCTAGATTTTGATGAGGCATTGTCTCCATTAACCAATTTTTTTATTTGTAAATCCATAACAATAATAGTAAGATATCATTTCAATCTTTGTGTATAAGGGAAAGAAGAAAAGGTTAGAGTTATTGCTGTTAGACTACATAGATTAGCTTTAGAATGTAATTTCAAAAACTTTGTTACTGAAGCTCTACAAAATCATTTTGGTTGCACTATGAGTGAGGGTCAAATTCCTAATGCATCCTGACATAACAAATTTACTTTGTCTCAACTGATTCTTGCAGAGTTAACAGCAAGTCAAGCAAATCCATTAAAAATGGGTTATAGTATTTAAAGCATTGAGCAGTAAACTGGGTCAGTCAAGCATCCAGCTGATAGTAAATGCCATTGCTTATATACATTAACAGGTGGAAAGCATTGCCATAAATGTGAACAACCAATACACACACTGAGTGTCTACACCAATATACAGTGTGTATGTATTGCAAGAATGTTGGTCACATAAAATTTACATCATTTTTAAAAGAAAACAAAATGTGGCTATGGATGAATGACAAATCCATCCCAAAAAGCAAAAAAGGCAAATTAAAGTCCAAAAAACGAAATACCTGGATAAACAATGTGAGTTTAATACTCATTAATGATACACCTGTAACAATAGAGCTGGACATCAGGTCTGCTATGTCCATTATTACAAAAATATCTTGACTATCATTAATAGCAATAATAATAATATCAGTTATATCCTAATTACAAAACCTTTAATGATTACAAAGGCGATCTAGTAGCCTCTTGGGTCAGATAAGAGTCAAGGGTACAATAATCAATTACACTAGATATCTGGCTCTTGTTGTATCTATAGGAAAGTAGAACAATTTACTAGGACATGACTGGTTCACTCATGACAGTTTTACAGTGACTTTAATGAACTAGCTCACAATAAAATGAAGTAACATCTGCCCAGAAGTAATTAATAATCCAAGTTGAACCCTAAAATAATGAATGTGACTAAAAGTTCAAAAACAGATAGGTGTTGATATACTATGCTGCATCTTTAAGAGAAATACCAAATGGATTCCAAAAGTCATTATCAAAGTTAAAAGATCAAATAGTGATGTTTAAAACTGCTGATAAACAAAAACATCATTGTCAAAGAAACTAATTTATGCTAAATTACACACCATCAAACAGCTGTAGTCAACCTATAGCTCCAAAAATAGTCACCAACAAATTATTATCAGATGACAAAAAGTAGCAAGACAACAGTGATATGTCATTATTTAACTATGTACTTCTATAGTTTGAAGACCAGACATCAGCAACATCTCATCAGATAACAGAGTTACAGATCAACAGTTATTAGTCATCAGTCATCTGTAAAGAACCTACTATTTGTAGGTCCACAGATGACAACACTGTATACACTGAGAAGATTTCAAAGCCAGAAAAAACTACAGAACAAAAAATACATCTACCAATGCATCTGCATGACCTCATTCACAAAAGCTAATTTTAACTAGGGACAAGGAAAATTATGCATCACCTTTCCTTCAAATAATAGACTAGTACAGATCCCTTTCTTATCAATCAGATTGTACATTTATTGTTGCTAATTAATGCAAAAAGGGTAATGCATAATGAATGGCAAAAATATGCCAATCAGAAATGATGCTCAGCTGAATCTGAATGTTTTCATTAAAGTTCGGTTCTGGCGATAAAATGTTAGACTTTTTCAGAGTAATGTGAGAGAAATGGTGGCTAAATCTGCATGGCAGTATACATGTTCTCATTAAACAATCTAAGGAAATCACTGTTAACCTGAACAGCAAGCAGTATTTACATTCTCCAGAAAAGATCTATTTAAGATAACCATTACCCAATAAGACATGTGTGCATTCAATACTTGGAGCTACTAAAACTGAAGGTTGACTCATTGCAATTGTTATAGTACAATCAACAGCATGGGGTGCCAACATATAGCTGGTAGTAGATAAGAAATCTATAAGGCACATGCAGCCTCTTCTTCCTGAGTTTACACTAGAGCTAGAAGTTATATCCTATCAATAGTAGCAGGCAGGGAATAGCTATTATAAATAGAATGTAAAATATGAGTGTGTATTTGTATTTATTGAAGTAATATACATAATTACATATAAATTATTCATGCCAATTTGTATCTAAATATTTTTAAACCCTGTTATAAGGAAAATAAATATTCATTTTTTTAAATTTTACTAAAGGCACATGAATGTTTGTGCAAAAAGAATCAGAAACTATCAGTTGAGATTAGTTAAATAATTATAGTTTTCAAATATATAACAGATTCTACAAAATTCTGATGCTTAAAAAAATTCAGCTAATTAAAACTCCTGAATATTGTATTTTAATAAAATGTGTAAAGGTGGATTAATTATAGCCATAGGTACATTTATTATTGGTATTAAAACATTATCTAATTAATAAAAAAATAAGGTAATCACTTTGTATTATATATTTACAAGAATGTTTACAATGTTTGGCCTTGCAGTAAAAAAGTGTTAATTACTTCCAGGAATTCAAGTAAATAAAAGGTATTTAGAAATTGGAAAAAATACTAATTAATAATAAAAAAATTAAAGGATTAAATTGTAATCATCAAAATTATTATCAGCAAAAGTTTAATCAAAACAAATTGGGATGCCTTTTGTTTAAAAATAGTATGTATAATGTGAATCTTTGGATAGAAGCTTTGTTAATTTTCCTTCCACCATCGCAGGAGAGCATGAGTTTGGAATCCCAATGATGTTGATAAGTTGCTGCCTACCTGAAATCTGCTAATCAGTGTACCTCTTCCAATGTTTCTTCCATCTTAAATGAATTCAGCCTGCTAATCTGCTATGCCATGCCACCATTCCAGGCATAAGAAGCTATCTAGGCAATTATGCCCCTCTCACCCATACATTATTCTGAAGAACCAGCCTGTTTACAGAATTAAGGGTCATACAGGATCAAATGAGTGTGAATTGTGCCATGAAAGCTCTATGTCTTCATATCTTTATGCTGCTCTTCATAACATGCCATGTTTGTTTTGAATCGTTCATGAAGGTAATCACAGAAACATTGAACTCTAGACATGAAGTCTGCGCTTCTAGAGTTAGAAAAAAAATTCAAGTGAATTTGATATTTCTCTTTTACTTGTATTAATTATTTATTTTTGTTATTTTCTTTAGTTATTATCTTTTATTTAATATTATACATATATGCTGTGCTGTTGTTAAGAATGATCAAATATATTGATAGATGTGATCATTCTTAAGTCTTACATATATGTTATATTTATTATTAGAAGATCAAATGACAAAGGTCTATTTGTAAACAAAAAATCATTTTTTAAACTGAGAAAGGCATCCCCCCCTAAAAGAAAGCAAATTAATCAAAAGCATGAAGTCATATTAACCCCCCTTGTCTCACCTACCTCAAATATTTTCTTTTCGTGCATTTCAATTAAAACTTTACTTTTGCAATAATAAGATTATAAAACTAAGTTTATTTTTTTATAAACAAATATAAAAATTAGTTGAATTAATTTTAAAAAATAATGTTAAAAATAGAGATAATTTACATTCAAAAGAACAAATATGTCATTTATGTTAGGCTTATTAATGTTTTTATATATATATATATATATATATATATATATATATATATATATATATATATATATATAATATATCTATATATATATATATATATATATATATATATATATATAAGACCTCTTGAGTTATCATATAATGTATTCTGTAGCCTGTGTGAGTGTGATCTTTAGGAAGAACCTTCAATTAAGCAGGAATTATTAATCTTTATTTTTTAAGTATTTATCTTGGTTGAACTGATTCGGCCTTAATTTAGCCTTTTAAACTAATATATAACTGCTTGTTCAAACTTCTAATATGGCTACTCATATACTTTTTCTTTTTAGTAATCATTGTAATTTCCAGGTTTTATTAATTAAGAATCATTTATTGTTTATATCTTTTATATTTAAATTGTGTGGCTAAGGTTTAGGTATTTTGATTAAGTTATATTTTGTTCCTCAAGCAGATGGTTATTTCTGTTTTGTGGAAATATATTGACTGAATATTCTCTGGATATCATCATACCAAGAAGATGTATATCTTTTACTTACATACTTGGATAATCTTTGCTGTTATTTTTAGTATTATTATCAGGGCAGACAAACTGATAAGTTTGTTACTGGTGTTAAGGCAGACATTGATTTCTTCTTATGGCCCTCTGATCCAAAGAAATTTCTAGGTGTGGACTCAGCATGATGGGCATATGCCATATCTGTTTTATCATCAGATGTACTCTTCTGTTTTTCATAATCTCGCACCACCCTACACATGTTTAGTGTATTTTAAAGTCTGATCTGCAAGTGTTCAGTCAGTCATAATTCTAAGTCTATTGTTGTCATCTATTAGTGATCATGATTTTAATATAATTTAATAAATACTTATTAATCCTGCTTGATTACTCATTAATTAATAGTTAAATCATCATACAATATCCTACCTGAAGGTTATTAAGATATATAAAACTTATAATCCTTCTATTTTAAGTTATCAATAATTAAGCTGCTTAGTCACCAATTAATTTTTATTTTAATCAGTAAGAAATACAATATAAACTTAGGTTTAAATCTAGATATATGAGCTTTTATTTCATTTTTTTAACTTTTTTATTATTATTAAATTTTTTTGTATATATTACCTCTCATATTTGTTTCTTGTTAACCACAATTAGTTTTTTTTTTTAGTTTTAAGGGTCTCTCATATATCCCTGATATCAGTGGGATATACAAAATAGGGCATATATGCTAACATCATATGCTGTAGACATGTGGAAATTGTCCTGGGGGCATAGATAATGAGGTTTGGATTTTTATTGCTTGTTGAAATGTTTATATTGATATTACACGCAGACATGTGACTTAGTGATCATTGATTGGTTCCTAATGTTCATTTTGCAAACTATACAAATTTGGAAGTTACATTATATATTATTAATAAATATACTGTAAAATGTATTTATACTCCTTTGTATTTTGTAAATAGAAACCTGACTAAACATAACTTATTGATAATTATCTAAATAATCTTGTAAAATATATATATGGGAAAAGTATCAAAACTTTATAAAAGTGTTAAAATTCACAAAGATAGATATAGACATTAAGACAATCTTGTTATAAAATATTGTTTGATAGTGCAAAGTTTGTATTTTATGAACACAATGAAATAAAATAAAAGTAATAAAACACTCTTTTGATTAATTATTTTGAATCTAAGGCCATCAATTTTATGAAGACTACTTTTAGTAGTAAGAGCCCTTGGTATTTTTATTGAATTATGAATAGATATGTGTTTCTTTAGTTGTTATTTTTTTGTGTACAATTTGTATAATATTATTAGTATCTGTATTGTTATATGTTTACATTATTTTTGTTATAATTACTAGCAAAGTATTAGGAAATGTATGTAAGAATTTGAAGAATTTGATGCAAATATAAAGTAAGAATGAAAAGACATAAATGAATAAAAATAAAAATAAATAGCTGCCACTGGTGCCACTGACAAAATTGAAACTGTAAAATAGATTTGGTCTCAATATGTTGCTTTTAAAAATACCAATAGTTTCATAATTGATATTTTAAATTAGATCCTCAATGATGTTAAAAATTTTATAATAAAAAGAGGATCTAAAATGGATAGATAATATAGAAATTTTAGATGACCTGAAATAATAAAAAAATGAATTAATATACTGTATTTATTATAATAACTTCAAAGTTTTTACACTACAATGTATTGACAATGGTTAAACTGATGTTTATTTATACGTAATAAAGAAGAACATCCTTATGATGTGAATTTAAATTCAGATCAAATAAACTTAATCATTTCTGGCATACATTGTTTTTTTTTTCATTCAAAAACTAGATTTAAGCAAGTCAGTGTATGATTTAGCTATATGTAATTAAGATTAAAGCAAGATGCTCAAACATTAATCCTTAGAAAATAAATAAATCTGATAAGTATTTCTCATGTTCTCACTCTTTAAATACAAACGGCTGTTGGTGGAGGCTATTTTTTATGCAGTGAAAAATTTTATGGTTGTTTTTCTTTTATGTAAATTAGCAAGTAGTTACATATCTATATAGAATTCTATATTATAGACTTGAAAGTCAAAGATAATGAAATAGAATATTGGGAGACTTATTATACTATAAACTTTAAATTTTAATCAAGGAAAAATACGATTCATTCTTAGCTTATTGATATGAATAAATTTTAAAATTTAGTAGATTTTTTGATATTATCATTTTTGAAATACCACTAATCTCTATTCACATTCATTATACTCAGCGAAACTCTTTTATTATTGATAACAACAATATCAAAATTAATATTATTCTAACAAAGCATCATATTTTCCATTTTAAAATATAAGAT
The DNA here is from genome assembly GCA_028023455.1 of Epiperipatus broadwayi. Lineage (NCBI taxonomy): Eukaryota > Metazoa > Onychophora > Udeonychophora > Euonychophora > Peripatidae > Epiperipatus > Epiperipatus broadwayi. The sequence continues at coordinate 154,855 of JAQFVV010013220.1, forward strand.
TTAACACACATCATTTTTATGTAAAATTCCTATCAGTTTTTTTTTTAGTGAAAGAAAAAAAAATCAATACCAATTTTAAACTAGAAAAATCACTTTTTTAAAAAAATAAAATTCATATCTCATAGAATCGATATCTTTTTTTAGAAAAAATTCCAATTAAAATTCATATAATATATATAATTGACTTAATTTTAAATAGCCATTAAAATTATATTGATATAGCTAATACCAGAACTAATTTATAGATTAAATAAAGAATATGAGAAATAATATTATTAAATGCAATTTGCGCTTTATATCATGCATTGATTTAACAATAATAATAATAAATGACGAAACTGAACTTCAAACTATCAAACTATAAAATTAAAGATTTTAAAAGTAAGATAAACAACTTTTTTTTAAATAATGATTGTACAACTTTTGTTTGCAAACATATTAAAAAAAGAGCCATTTTTATGAATGATTTATTATTAAAAATTTCCACCTATTTATTTAAAATATTTTTGATTATATCTAAATTATGATAAATCAGTCGGTTTTTTTTCTATTCATTTTTATTTTATAATAATAATGCATCTTTTTTCATAAATCAACCATTTTCTTTATTCTTTATTGCTTTTTTTTTTTCAAATTTGTTGCAATGTTTTCTCTTTCGCAATTAACTGTAGCAGTTATTCAATTACTTTATTGTCAATGAATTGTAATTGCTGTTTGTTTTTACTATGTGTTTATTAGATGTTACTTATATATTTGGCATTTAATATTAAGTATGTGAAAGTCATGTAGCCTAAGGGTTAACACTATTTGCCATGCTCAAAATACAGGGTTCAAATCTTATTCATATGAATTTTGGACATTAGCTCATAGTCATCCCAGATATCTATTTAATACTGGTCCAAAAACAATATGCATTTTAATATATATATATTAAGTAAGAATAAAGATCCTGTGTTAATTTTAGTCTCTGCAAATTCTGTTAACTATTCAGTAGTGATCAGTAAATAGTATTTAGCTCAAGTGTCAAACTATAAAATTAAATTGATCCATCAGATGAAGATCTATGCAATTAATCTTAATAAAAATGTAAATAAATATGATGCAACATTTACCAGAGACTGAGGTTGGTGGGACATCATAATTTTGGTTTGTATGCACTTTGTTTGTCTTTCCATGTTAGTTTCTGTATCACTGTAAAGTTACATTAGGTTTGAGAATTTATTTTTATGATTAATGATATCTGTAAATTATTTAGATACAATTAAACATTTAATTAATATCAAATCTGTATTGTGAATTTATCTTAACCCCAAATAAAGAAAAAAAAAACACTTTAAAATAACAAAATAAAGGTTGTTAAAATTAATATTCCTCCTGAGTGGTGATTATTTGTGATACATATAGTTATAAGAAGTAAATATTAAGTTGATCAATATATTCTAAATTTTAAAATATTATCTTAGGAGGGTTTAAAAATAAATAATTTATGCCATCTTGAGAAGATAGAAATGGAATATGGATATATAATTAATATATATAAATCGTCAATGTTGAATAAAACACCTTTATATTTGTAAAAGTTCAAAATAAATTTTATAAAAAAGTTTTTAGTTTTATTTCTGTAATTTTATTTGATGATCAAATTAATATTAATCCTAGTAGCCAGATGTTAACCAAAAGCATCTCATTAATAACAATTAATGGATTAATGCGAGAAGGAATACAGAAAAGCACACAAAAAATTTTCATTTGTGTGTGATGGGAGATATGTTTTTATTACATGAAAGTAAAGTATATATATATATATATATATATATATATATATATATATATATATATATATATATATATATATATATATATATTCAGGAGAAAAAAGAAGATATTGTCCAAGAGTAAACATGCATATCAAGGGCATTGTGGGGTTAGAAAATAAATAATCTCATCAGTGTATGAAAAGTTTTCAAGTTATAACTGTTTTCTCTCAGTGCAGTAATTCAGCAATAGATCTTTGCCTTAAAAAGAATATGATGTTAAAAATACTTTTCAGGGATAATTTAAATATAGTTATAATGACAAATTTCTGGAGGATGGTAATTAACAATAAAATGTATTAAAACCACCTGCAGAAGTACATTAGATGTATCCTGTACAATGCAGATTATCCAATCAAAAACAGTGTTCATTGTAGTTTCAAAATGGTAATACCCTCAAATAGTATTTACATCAATTCCCAAACAGAATAGCTTAGTTTTTTTATATAATAGGTAATATTAATAATAAATAAATTAACCAGTAAATGTAATAGCTAAAAAATAAACAAACATTTTCAAGTTTAATATAAAACAAAACACATGAGAATTATAGAATAAACTAGCAAATATACATAGTAAAATTATGTTCTGAATGGTTTTGATGTTTTAGGATCTTTGAATTTAAATTTTTTTGATATCAGGTATGTACTATTAGAAAGCTGAATTCTCATATCCAGAATAGGATTGAGTCAGTTCATGTACTTTGATGTGGTTGTGAAATAATATGAAAATCTTGCCTTGTATAAATATGACATTGTAAAAGGAATACATATAAAGGCATTCTTCTTTTAATATTGTCCAGAAATCATTTAATGAAATTTCTCTTACATTTTTATTTTTAATCAGAGTTACTCACTAAATAATTTAGATTTTCATAATCACTTGCACAAAAGCCTATTGTCTTAGCTATCACTGTAAATAGTTTCCAAACTCAGAAATTGTCTTCATGGGATTTTGAAAAATATTACAAAAGGATTGATTGTAAGTCAGACAATTGTTCTAAAATCACAGTGGAATTATTATTATTTATTTAAAATTTATTTCAGTTGAAAATTCATGCAAGATGGAAAAATAAACAAAATTTAACTAACTGTAGAAATCCAGAATTGCACCTTCTTATCAAAATACATAATTTTATCCCTTGCGTTAGACAATATAATAATCTTTACTTGTTATGATAAAGGCTAAATATACAAAATTCATTAACTATAAAGAATTTGTTAAAAATTCAGTGAAATTCTGGCCTAAATTATTTGATGTAAAAGAACCCAATTAACTCCATATAAAATTAAGTTTTAGTAGTATTTTTTTCTAGATAATTATCATACATCAATATGGAGCAAAAGTGCAATGGATTCACTATATTTCATTGAACAAAATTTTAAATAACCTGGATTTAAATAGTGATTTGATATAGTTGATATTTTTTATGGTTTCATACAAAATAGTTTTTAAACATGTTAATTTTTTTTTTGTTAATAGTGCTTGCTATACAAAACATAATGACTTTTGTGGCTTTGGTAGACAATTGCACAAAACATACTATAACTCTTCTCATCTTTTCTACAACTTTTGGAACACCATGCTAACCAAATTTTTGTAAAGTGATTATTATTGTAATTAAATATATCTTCTCTAGTAGCTATTTCTTGTAGATACTCATGCATTAATAAATCATCAGTACTATTATCAAATACATAATAGATATATACACTAGTAATACAGCAAATTGTATAAATTTTGCAGGTTCATTAATTTCCAATACATATTAATTGACAATAAATTAGCTCTTTCTCTATGTAAGCAGAAAGATCTCTGATATGGTGTGAAACACTAGTATGTGATAATTGTAATGTAACTAATTTCAGCAGCCTCAATATCTTTTACTCAAGGCTTAATTAGCATCTCTACAATTGTATGAGCTTTGCCATTAAATGCAATGTCATAACTCATAAAATGATGTCTGTGTTACATTTCCATTTTGAGTTTTAAAAACTGTATTCATTTGAAGGTTAAATAATTCTAGAGAATCGTGTTTTCTCTTAAAATAATATAACCTTTTTTATATGATCAGTGTGTTTTATTTTTGTGTTTATAAAGTTTAGCTGAAACCAATGACCATGTTTGTTCATATTTTATTATATAAAACACATAATATATCAGGAACATCTGTTCTGCCATATATGTAACTATTCATTTTAAATTACATTTGTCATATTTTCTTTCGCTATGCTTTTATATGGCATGTGCATTTTAATATTAAATTATAAAGAAACCCACTGTTTCTTTTCCACTCATAGATGTATTGTAAGAAATATTTTCTCTTTCTTGTTTTAATGTTTCTTTCTTTAACTAAACATCCATGGATAATTGTTAAGTAATATTTTTAATTCTCATAAAAACTAAACAATTTGCATTATAAAAAAGATGGCAACACACAAAAGTAGATGCTGTAGATGTATACTAATAAGTGTTAGTAATAAAAAAACAATTATAAGAAAAAAATGATTTGATAAGATGTTTAGTAACAAAAATTAAAGATTATGAAATAAAATGGTTATTTATAAAATCAAAAGAAAACAATTGAAAGTGAATGGTATAGTAACAAAATGTACATGAGTGAATTTAAGCCTATTATAACAGAAGAATCAAAAGTGCTAATAAAGGCTTGTTGTTGATGATGTTGTTGTTGTAGTAGTAGTAGTAGTAGTAGTAGTAGTAGTAGTAGTAGTAGTAGTAGTAGTAGTAGTAGTAGTAGTAGTAGTGATAGTAGTGGTAGTAGGGGTAGTAGTGGTAATAATAGTAGTAGCAGTAGCAGTAGTAGTAGTAGTAGTAGCAGTAGCAGCAGTAGTAGCAGCAGTAGCAGCAGCAGAAGCAGTAGTAGTAGTAGCAGCAGTAGTGATTATTCAGCAAAAAATGGTTCATCTTTCAGAGTCAAGATAACAAGCTCCAGTGTTACATTTATAAAGTACTAAAAACCTAAATCTGAAATGGTAAAAAACTTTTCTGTACACCTTTTGTTCAATTCAGAATTAATTTACATCACTTTTCAATGTTCTGTGATAATTTTCATTCAAAATTATAACATAAAGGAAATTATTAAACAATAATTTTAAAAACAATATGGCAACAGAGATATGACATGACCAGATTTTTCCATAGTAGTCCTGCAGCAAGCAAGTCACTTGTTTATAGTCAAGTAACAAGATTTAATGTTTTACTTTAAAAATATGAAAAACCTAAATCTGACAAGATGCAATTCATTTTGAATAGTATTTTTTATTTTACCAAGATGTTATTAATAATTTTCCATTTTCCAAATTACAATCCGTGCTGAAGTAGATTTTTCCATTTTTCCATGATGCAATTCATGTTGTCGAGTATTTTTCAATTTTCTCAAGAAACAATTCATACTGATTAGTTTTTTCTATATTTCCCTAATGCAATTCATGCTGACCGGTATTTCTTCATTTTCCCAAGCTGAAATTCATGCTAACTAATATTTTCCCACTTTCCCAAGATTCAATTCATGCTGAAGTATATTTTTCCATTTTTCCAAGATTCAATTCATGATAACTTGTATAGTTCCATTTTCCCAAGATTCAATTCTGGCTGACTATTATTTTACCATTTTCCGAAAATGGAATTCATGCTGAAGTAGTATTTTTCCATTTTCACAGGATGCAATTCAGGATAACTTGTATTTTGTTCAGGATAACTTGTATTTTTTTTATTTTTCCAAAATGGAGTTCATGCTGAATGAGTATTTTTTCCATTTTCCAATTCATACTGACTAGTAATTTTAATTTTTTCCACATGAAAATCATATAACAAATGAACAATAAGATTTAGTTATGAAAACTACAGTATTCTCAGCAGCAAATGAGTTCAATTTTAAGGGACCATATGTCAATCTAACACCAACTTCAAACTCTCCTCCATATTTGTTCATTCATACTATGATGTGTTTCCATGTATTTTTCTTAATATCACATTTTAAAAAATGCTATGTAAATCTAATTTGATATGTATCTTGCTATGTAATAATTGTTTTTCTTTCAATTACTATAAATCATGTTTTCTTTCTTACAATTGTAAATCCTTATTACATATGTAGTATCATAAATCAATTTATATTTAAGACCTCATGTTTCAAATGTAACTTACGTAATACTTTCTGAGTCTGAATAAAGTTTATCCTGTGAAACATAATAATAATAATAATAATAATAGTAGTAGTAGTAGTAGTAGTAGTAGTAATAGTAATAATAATGATAATAATAATAATGATGATGATGATGATGATGATGATGATCATCATCATCATCATATTTCATATTTAAGCAATTAATACAATGACATATTTAAAAACAGATAAGGTCATAATTAAATCTGTTTAGCTGGAAAATGGCCATCCCCTTATTTTGACAGATTGCTAACAATAATTGTTCTCATGTTCAGTAATAGGTATCTACAGATTACTTGACCAGCATGTTTCAAAATATTCAAGCAGATGCCAACTTCATGCAGCATTTAAATACATATGAGGCTTGTATTACATTTTATATTTTTTCATGGAACTCTTAATGAATTACTGTGGATTATTTGTTTTCTATGGAAGATAATTTGGCAAATGCAGTCCTTGAATATGTAACTTTTGCTGTCTAAAAGGGAAGTATTTTCCAATTTCCTGCAGTTATTATGTGACTTTAAGATAAAAACTTAATACACAAAAAATCTATGCTTCTGAATAGATATTTGAGAATTTTAACTTTACTGGGATGCAAGCAAGCACAACACAGGGAAATATTCATACTGACAAATGTGAAATAGAGTGGTGTATGAATTATCACTAATAAATGTTCTGTGTTATCAAAATCTGTTGTGGAACCTTGTATTTCTATATGTGTAAATAAAAAGACCTCAATAAATAAGAAGAATTTTATAAAGATGAAATATTTTTATTGTTAATATTATCTTGTAATAATTATTCTTTATATTTTTCTTATTATAATTATTATTTTATTTATTAAATAATTATGGGATTAGAAAAAAGAAATATGTCAAAAAAGGATGAGCCTATGAATTAATAGATTTTAACTCAAAATAATTAGCTCACATGCTCTTTCCTTATATACATTTCAACGTTGTAATGATATTGATATAATAAATTAATACTAATAATGCTGGCCATCAATCCAGATTGTTTTAAATAAATTGTTTGTTATATAAATTATTTTGATATCTGTGTCACTTTTATTTTATTTGTTTAATTACAAATCCATAGTTGAATAAATTGCTTTCAGTTCTGAAATGTGCTAGAGAATTACTGTGTGCTAATGATATAAAATTAGGAATGTATTGCTGAAAGGTAGTATATTCATACATGTTATTTTGAAATAAATACGGTGCACAAAGTTAAAAGAAAGGATAGTTCAAGTCAGACTAATTATGGATGAGAAATAAGTACATCCCTATGATTGTCTGGTTTACAATAATTAAAAAATATAAACTAATTATTTTATATAAAATAATTATATAAGTGGTGCATAGTGACCACTATAATCATTACTAATTTTAATTAAATTTAATTTAGAAACGCAAAATTATTATATTTCTTTACAATGATAAATAAGTAGCATTAAAATGGTTAGTTTTTTTTTTTTACATTACATAAAGATTATTTATTTAAATGCATAGATTTATTCATCTGATTGTGTTCCTATTAATCACCAGAAAGATACTTTCCAGTATTCTGGAACATAATGGTATAATTAACATGATACCATGGAAATATAAGATATGAGATCAGTCATTAGCAAATCATAAAATTAATACAGACATAAATAAATACAAATAAAATAAATATTATATATATATATATATTGTGCACTTTTCTATAGGTCATAAATAGTCAATTACAGTAAATTACTAAAAATTTTAAATTTTAGAATATGTTCTTTTGATATGTTAATTATAGTTTGTCAATTATATTATAAAGTACAATTTGAAGCTAAAAAAAATACGTAGTATATAAAATTATAGTGAATCATTTAAAAATAGTTATATAAAGCTTTAAATATTGTTGCATATGGTTGCAAAAGCTGGCCATATTAAATAACACAGCTATAAATATTAAAAGTAAGTTCGATCTTAATAGTCTAAAACTTATAATTTGATAAATGCTATATTCATATTTATAAATAATATTTAATAATCTAATAAAAATCGTATATTTTTAAAAATAAGTTTTATGATAGTGAAAATTGTATTTAATTCTATATTTTCAAAATAATTTATCCAAATTTTTATGTTATTGTATTATTTTACACAATATAATAAAGTGTAGCAATTTTATTAATTTAGACAGAGAAATAGATTGAAAATCATCTGTCAAAGTTATTGGTCATGTGATTTAGATAATGTATGGTTACACACACATGCTTGTTTGAATTTAAATTAACAAAGTTTGAAATATTTTGAAAAGTTATATTATAGAGTTGAATGGAATTATTGCCTATCATAAAAGCAAATATTAAGTTAACTGTTGTTATAACATGTTTAAACAATGCAATAAAGACGAGTACAGTTAATAAAAATTTTAATATTTTGTTTAAATAAAAATAGATAAATTAAATATTAAAAGTGGAATAAATTCATTAAATATTGTTTTAAAAGTTAATTTTAAAATATTTTTAAGTAATAATCAATCTGAAAGTAATATTTTAAATAATATTTTTAAGTTTTATTATGTCATAATTTTTATTTTGGAAATTTAATTCTGTAAATTGAAAATATGTAAATTTGATCTCAAACTAAAAGTGAGAATCAACCAATCAAATGACGTATTTTCTGGAATATAAATACCATTGCACGGGGGTGATAAAAGGGTCAGATTAAAGTATATCAGAAGGTATAAAGGTGATATTAAATTTTAAATTTTTATTTAGTCAATTTTGTACTCTCGTACAATTTTATTTGCAAAGCTAATTGATATTTTAAAAAGTATTTGCAAAAGAGAGTTAAACTATAATATATTTAGTAACTTCATTAAAAATGTTTTGCTAAAGTTTTAAAGTTCCTTTGCCAGTGGTATTTTACCAAAGTCTAACTTAGAACGTTGTGATAATAAATGGATATGCCAAGAAGTAAAGTATATTCAGTTTATAATATTTTAAAAATGTATATAATATTTGTTGATACAGTTTCATTAATAATGAACAGGAGGAATGTTCTAATGAATAAAATAATAGTGTGGACATTGTACAAGAAGCCCAGATAGAAAGATATTTTACTGTCTAAAAGTAAAAATGCAATATTTTAAATAAAAGATAAACTTGTCTAAAATTAAGTAATAATAAGACAATTGTACTTTATGATAACTGATAAAAATGTCATGTTGAAAGAGTAAAATGTTATCCTTTCTGAAGGAAACATTTTTAAAGAATATTTTGCAAGAAATTATTTAAGAAAGTGAATCACAGAAAATATTTGCTAAAGCATTTGATATATAAAACTTACGGTCTTAAAAGGGTTAAACGCATTTTAGAAAGGATTTTTAAAAAACTTGAAGTTTTAAACTGATGAGAAAAAGTACTTAAATGGAAATAAATGTACTAAAGAAGAAACTTATAGGAGATATGAATACATAAATAAATAAAAGGATGGAGCCATGGAAATAATGATTGCACAATAAGTTTATCCGAATATTTTTTAGTTAAGTAGTAGGATGCATCACCTAACTAACATAGGAATATTCCAGAACAGAATCTTCAAATTATTATTTTGAATAGTGTATTTTATTATGATTCCAATAATTATCTTTCTAGTTTATAGAATCCATAACCTATTAATCTATAAACTTTGCTAAAACGGATTGATAATTATTTTTGTTTAATTTTCAAGATTCAAAAAGATGTCATCGTATTATTTTTTTTTACTATGTAATTTTTTTGAAAAAAATCACTCCCCACCACCCGACCGATAAATTGTCTTGCTCATTGTCATAGCAATGGAGAAGGTGAGAATGCTCTTGAAGAAATAAAGCGTTCTTGAAGAGAACTTTTTTTTTTTAAAAAAAAAAAACTTTTGAGAAAGAAAATGGGAATATTTGAACCTAGGAAAAATATATGTTTTCATCTGAAGTTTATGTAAATATGCTTTTTGATTTATTTAATATTTATTTTAAAATGTAAATTTTTGATTAATAAGTATAGGAAGATGAATATTAATTATTTATGGTATAGAATCCTATAGTATAATATTTAATAGCTTAATTTAGAATATTGTAAATAGAAGCATGGATGTGCATTTTATGTATGAGATGTTATATCTAGTTGGAGAAAAGAAGACTGTAAAAGTGATACAGATAAGCTAATGTCACTTGGTAATAACTAATGAATTATTGATATTTATTATGATGTATTTTTTTTTTCTTTTTATAGATTGCTTATGTAATAATGTTGATGTATGAATGTTAAAATATACATTATACAACATTCTAAAACATTATAAGTTCAGGATTTATTTGAGAATATGCATACTATGATTTTATAATGGTAATATAACCCAACATGATAATAAATATTTATGTGATTTTTTTTAAAGAACTTTCATAGTATTGGATGATCAAAATATTATGTGTTTAGTTTAGAATAAGAAAGTAAAGCAAACTTTTCTTATGGATTAGCAAGATTGTTCTTATTATAGTTGAATTTTATTTATTATTTGAATCTGCAAGTTAGTAAATTTGTCAATGTAAGACCTGGTAAATCTTTAGGAAATAAGAATAGGATAGTGACCTGGTATTAGTAATATGGTTAACATGTCCAGGAGATTATTAAGTTAGGATATTTGGGAAATATGAACAGTATTTTATAGTATTTGTAGATGTGCAAATGCAGTTAACAAAAGCCCTGTAATTGTATATTTATTTTGGACAGTGCTTATTTTTTTTGGAGCATTGATTGATGTTCAATAAAGCTAAAGGAATAGCTTGACATCACTTATAGTATTTGAGGATATTAGACAGGAAAAGGTCTTCCCTCTAGTTTTATAATTACACTGTGCCATGATGTATATTTTGGTATGAGTTATGTGTTATACTCTAGTTTTCTTCCCATCCTACAAATCTATTCGCTATCTATTTTCCAAAAAGTAGCTACATCGTACAGTATAGTATATTTAAAAGAAAATAATAGATGATTTAGAGTTAAAGATATGCAATTATTTGGAATGAGATGAGTTCATTTACTTGGATGAAGAAATAGAATTTGTCTGAATTGAAAATCCAATCGACTTCAAATGAAAGAATCATAAAATATATTATAGATTTATTTTATTTTGGAAATAAATATAGGATCTTAAGAATAAAATATGTAGGGCATTGTTGCTTTTGTAATATTAAATAATATTAAAATATTTATTTCAATCTTTTTAAAAATAAGTACTGCATATTTTTTAATATAATTCTATAAAGTAAAAAACGATCTACACAATAAGTTAGGTACAATTTATATTTATTCAAGAATAGATAATGTATCAGTAATTATAATTCTATAGTACTATAATATTGTTATAATGGAATGTATTATAATTAACAAATTGTGAACAATAGTATCCATAATTTAGAAATAAATTATCAATAGATATTTTACATAATATCGATAATATTGCTAAAGTGAAATTGTCTAGTAAAAAAGAGGATATCCATGTTTTCGATTATGTTTATCCATATTATGTTTTCTGTAGAATTTTTAAAAAAGAAGCATACTGAATAAATAATAGCTAAAGGATGTAAAATATATTTTGAGTAAGCATTAAATAAGTATAAATTTTTATATAAGATTGATCAAATAGGGATTAATAATATTGTATCATTTTTTTTTATTTAAGTTAGAGTAAAGACTTAACGAGGTTCGAATATAAAGAATGTATAATGGTACCAATCTTTATGATGTTTTAAATGTACATATTGTAAATAAATCGTTATGTTGTTAATAATAAACTTTGTTAAAATTTGTTTTTTCAAAATTTTTGTGTCTGAATTGTTTATTTCTCCACAACACTGCATGAAATCACAAGATATCCATAATAATTGAAACAAACATATAATTTTGCACAAAAGATAAATAAAGAATTATTTTTAGGAATTTAAATATTTTATTGGTATTCTTTTAATTAAGCAATCACATTTACATTATCTTATTGGTCATAAATTAGTTAACATAATAGTACATTGAATTGTATGCTATTAGTTGCCACATACTTTTATTTGTCAGATTATCAAATGCTACCACGTATTTATTATATTATTACATGAAGATATAAGATCATATTATATTATTTTATTATTTTTATGATAATAAAATTATAGTATAAGAAAAGATATACAGAGTTTGTTATACAATGAAGAATATTATTATTATTATTATTATTTATTATTATTAGTTTCAGTGTAGTAGATTATGACATAAAATTCCCTTCTCATATTTTACTACCGTATTGTTTTTATTAACTTAGAACAATTTATGAACCTGAGATTTTATAGAGCTAAATTATAGTAGATAAAGATTAAGATTCAATTATTACTTTAATCTTAGTGAGTAGAATTTATTAAAGTTGTAAGAATACTATAAGTTTATTTATTTGAAATAGTAATAAAGGGGGGGGGTAGTGTTCTTATGTCATTGAGATAGTATCCTGTAGGATATTGGCTCAATGTAATCTAACTTGTCACCTGTATTTTCACTTCCAAGTCTCATGTAAATATTAAATATTTATGTAATTTATTTTTATAAACTGAACCTTATTCATATTTTAAATATGAGTTTGTGAATATTTTAAAATTAATGTTGAATATTTATTTATTAATTATTAACTGAGCTAGAACCTCTTTTATTTCATATAAGATATTATTCTAAAGTGAGGATGCACAAAGGCACGGTTAGAATATATATATATATATATAGTTTATAATGAGACTAGAAGTAGTGATAATAGTATTAGTAATAGTAATAATAATAGTGACAGTAATAATGATGATGATGATTGGTGATAATAATAATAATAATAATAATAATAATAATAATAATAATAATAATAACAGTGACAGTAATAAAAATGATGATAATAATAATAATAATAATAATAATAATAATAATAATAATAATAATAATAATAATAATAATAATAATAATAATAATAATAATAATAATAATAATAATAATAATAATAATAATAATAATAATAATAATAATAATAATAATAATAATAATAATAATCACCATCATCAGGACACATTAATTGGTCATCAGTTGGGCAAAAAGGCCAATAACAGTAAAGTGATGGAGTTAGACATTATGGTGCAAAGGTGAGAGATGCATGGAGAGAATAAGACCTAATGTTATTGTTTCATAAAATAGTAAAATAAATTATAATTTTATCTATAGTGGAAAGTATTATATTGAAAAATAAGTGAAACATAGTGATTGTTGACAAGAATAGATTAAAAAAAAGACAAAGCAAAAAAATATGGTACAGGAAGAATTCCGAAATAAATATAAAATAAAAATTACAAAAGTGTTAAAGAATATTAGTTATAAAAAGAAAAACATTGATGGTTTAAAAATCCACAATCACATGTTAAGCAAGTAAAATCTTAAAAATAACCATTATTCAAAAAAATAAATAAAAAAGAAAGTCAGATAATGATGGGTATAACGTTAAAAGGAAATCCAAAAAACAATAAACTCTTACAATGTTTTGGAAAAAAGATGATAAAAGAAAATAAAAAGAAGAACAGAAAAACATGAAAAGAAAAGAAAGTAAAGAAGAAATTTGTCTGAAGGTTTGTATGGGGATGAAACATGGATGTCCTGTCATTGCAATATAAATACATTAATAAATTTCTTTAATAATGCTTCATAAGAATTTAAAAATACAATGGCAATATTATAAATTCAAAAAATATATTTTTCAATTTGCTCAACATAATACTATAGAATCACTATTGTAAAATCATATCCTTGTTGAACTAGACATCTAAAATTAATAACAATATAAGTTTTCATGAAAGAATGTTTTACGTTGGATTTGAGTACCATTTTCTTTAGAGAGGCAAATTATGTTTACATTATAAAGATTAATTCAAAGACATTCTAAAGAAATACAATGATTATGGACTTCATTAAAAAAATTTAACTGAGAATAAAATGCAATTTAGAAAAACATTTAAACAATGTGGTGAATGTTGAAATGTTTCAGAAAAAAAAGTTTTCAGTAGAAATTAAAAGACAATATTGAAGATTAGGTAAGAGAATAATGGACCAATGTGTTCTATGTGTGATAAAAAGGATTTGCATTTACAGATTTATTTATATAGTCATCACAAACTTTCTCTAATATATCATCATCATCATCACGGTTATTATTATTATTATTATTATTATTATTATTATTATTATTATTATTATTATTATTATTATTATTATTATTATTATTATTATTATTATTATTATTATTATTATTATTATTATTATTATTATTATTATTATTATTATTATTATTATTATTATTATTGTTATCTTTTTTTGGAAATAAAATATCAGTAATTTGATGGCTGTTAGTGCTGATGATGATTATGCATGTGCTGACAATTGATTACTATTTATTTTATGATATACAGTAGATTTTATGCGATTTATGTCATGAGTATAACGACAATAACACAGAATATTCATTGGTGTTTGCATGTTTATCCTCTTACACTTATTTGCATTTATTCATTTATTTTGCAATTTGTAGATTTTTTAAAATACTGATGAATACCTAAGCAAGTTCTAACATGAACACATTTGCATGATTTTATATATAGATGACCCTAATTGTCTATCTTGACAGGAAAAAAAAAGTATTTTACTACTTTATGAACACTTTTCTTCATAATTGTTTATGTATACAAATAAGATGTTATGCATGAGAACTTATATACATGACCATCAATTACATTTATATTCAAGTACCACATGATTATTTACGTAAAAGAGGTTTTAGAAATTGATACATACATTTTATTAGTAGTACAAAATTTATCTTTTCTCTTCTATAAGGCATTAAATACATAGGAACAGAAACGTAGGTCTTCTCTTGATATCATAAGAAGATTCTCATATTAATTATATATGTGTAAAATTGTTAGTCTAAAATGCATACAGTCAGCGCAATCAAGGAGATCGTCATAAGAATATTGTTACCTAAACTTTTTTAAAAACTCCTTATTTAATCACTAGTTCAAAAAATGTGCCTGTCGTTGTTCTTTCCAGAATTATCAAGGTTTTATTTCCTTTAACAATATTAGATTTACTTGAACAATTTGATACTATTTTTCTTTTCGCTTTTTTAATTTGTCCTGCTAATTTAGATATTACAAAACTATATTTAAGAGAATTCAATAATGCATGCACGTATAAATATACTTTTTATTTAATGGTAAAATAAATACTGTTTGTTATTTTTACCCCAAATATAAAGTAAATATTTAGCAATATTAATTATACTGTTGCTGAACTTTGCCGATCTATTTTAGTAACAATAACCCTAAATGTATATAAATGATACAAATTCTGAAAACATTTGAAGAATTAAAAAGACACAGCTTGCCTTTTTAAATAAACATAACTAAATTACTTCACACATTAATAGTTAATAAATTATTTAGTGCTATTTTAATTTTCTTTGACTTCTTTCCATTAAATTAATATCAGATAATCAAATTTCTAATAAAAGAATGAAAAATTGAACAGTTCATTTTTAAGTTAACCGCAAGTTCTTTTATATTATTTATTTATTTATTTTTTCATGTATCATTCTATCATTAGTGAAGAGTCTTGGGGAGTTGGTTAGGACAGAAAAGTCAAGTCCTCTAATTGTCTCAGGCTGCCATTCTTTATTTTTGTGTAAACAATCAAAATTTACATTCATTCTTATCAAGAGCAAAGCTTCAACCAAAATTTTTTTTTTTTTTTCACAAATCAAATATTTATTCCAATGTTAACTTCATCAATCTTAATAATAATTTTGATTTATTAAAAACAAAACAAGAAAATACAAATGTAATATTTGTCAAATATACTTTTGCAATATTTTACAAATAAACATTTTTTTAAATTCATCAAATACTTGTAATATAAATATAATTTTTCCCATTTTTTTTTTTTACTGTTATGTTCATTACTATTTTTTCAAGTATATTGTAATAAAAAATATTTAGTGCTTTAAACATTTAAACATACACATACAGATATATTTATACATTTCATAAGCTTTCTGTAAAAAATAGCCTTAAGCTAATTAAGCTGATGTTTCTTTTAGAGTAATATATCATTGATGTATATTGCGAGTTTGTTTGAATGGTGTTTGTATATATATAGAAATTATTAAATTTAATTTTCAAACATGATTTAAATATATTCTGCTTGCATTCACTTTTCTTCCTCCAAAAATCAATGCAGTTTTCAGTTACCATTACAATATATATATATATATATATATATATATATATATATATTGTAATGGTAACTAGTATATATATAACTGATATATATATATATATATATATATATATATATCAGTTAATAATATTAATAAAAAACTTTTCCAGTTATTGAAGATATATTCTATTATTCCTCTTTCAGACATTTAACTAAGAGATTAGACCAAATTTCCATTCTAATGTCTACTATGCATATTCATGCAATTGTTATTATCCTGGGATTATTTATATAGTAAAATAACATGGATAAAATATATTAGCCAATATGTGAGATTACTGATTTTTATTTCTGAGTTTAGGGCCAAAAATATGTTGTTTCTTTTCATATACTCATTGAAGGCATGGTGTTTGATGATAGAATGAATATTTGTATGTGTCTGTTTATTTTACAATTAATCTGCAATCATGACATGCACAAATAAATAATATGTCAAGGATACAGTTAGGATTAAAAGCAAAAGGTATTAAAAATTACTTTTTTACAAAAGTAGGTTAATTTTGATGATGCCTTTCATTTAATTACATACAATTGAAAATAATGATCAAATGAAGGATAACAGTACAATTTGAAGTAAAAAAGATAGCAGTCTAATATTAAATAGAATTTTTATCAAAGTCAATCAAACAATTGATTTGAAAAATGGATGTATAATACAAATGCAAGAGGAGTGAAATTCACAACAAATGAAAGTTGGAAGAATGATACATTTTTGATTAATTATATAGTAAACAGAATAGCAAGATTAAGTATTCTACTTAAAGAAAAAAATACATGACAACTTTTCTTATGGTTATACAAGAACTTAAAACTAGTTAATTTCTTCACATTAAAGTGCTACTAGTGCAATTTATAATAGTAAAGAGATGTTAGAAGTTTGCACATTTTAATCACTACCTAGTGCCTTTCATTCCATATCCCCAGACTAGTTTCTAGCTTATAAACTTAAAGTGATTAACTTAGGATTTGATAACTTTGTTAACTAAAAAGAGAAAAAAAATGTGGATGTTTGAGTGGTGCCTTAGATCCAAAAATCCAGGGACATTGCCCATAGCTTCTCACTTATTAAAACAAAAAGCTTGAAATGGGAAGGCACTGGATATAGATTGAAATGTATGACCTAGAAACTATTGATTATTTAATGTACTATAGCACTATTGTATAAAAAAATTAGCTATTATTTAATGAAAGATATCAATTACAGATAGTTCAGGTTCATATTCTAATAAATCCTCAATATGGAGAAGTAGAATTCCATATGAATATACAGATTGTTATTGATTACATCAAAAAATATTTTAAAACTTTGAAAAAATAATAATATTAGACTTGGAAAAGAATTAAAAGAAAAAAGTGTTGTAAATTTTGTTATAGAAAGAGAAATGATAAAAGTTGTAGATGTGAGGAATTTTAAACAAATTATTTATTAAATTTTTCTTTGAAAGTAAGGCTAAGTAAAGATAGTAATTGAAGTATACAAATGAAAATATGACAGTTCAATTATATTTTGATTAAGAGAAAATGTGAATTTCATGATATGAATTCTTGAATGTAGGTACATTGACTGGGAATATAAGAATTTGTCTCTGTCATAGTGTAAGACTAGTAATAAGTGTTGGATTTGTGAGATTAGTGATTTAGAAAAAAATAGTTTGTTGCAAAGCCAAGACCAAACGTTCAATCATTATGAATATAACACTAAATATCCAATTTATAAGAACTACTTTCAAAATTTTATTTGGTATAAAGAATTAATATTTATTAGTAATAAAAAGGTTGATATTATTGGGCAACATGTATGCAACCTATATATTACTACAGTCCTCTTTTTTACATGTCCATTTAGGATGAAATGTAAGGATGCTAATGGATACAATTGTAGAATATGTATCTTGTTAATTGTAGTTTGTTTATATATATATATATATATATATATATATATATATATAAACAAATATATATATATATATACATTTATGAAAAACAAACACAAGTTTTATATACGTAAAAACCTGCTATCACTTGTATTAATGATCAATAGATGGAGCTTTACCAAAACCTCCGAAACAAGCGTATTCTGTTTACATAAACGTCAGAGTCAGTATTCACTGTCTCTTTCAGTTTTCTCCACCCTCAGATCAGTCAATTTCAAGCTGATTAGCTCTCATCAGTGAAGGACAGGAGTTAGAAACTAGACCTAAACATTAACTCCAAGCGTTTATGCAAAACGTTTCTATCAGTTTGCAAGGATGAATTTTTTAGACACCTTAATGTCTTCAAACTCAGCCTACAAAACCAGATAGCTATATGGGTCTGATATCAGTTCAGTTTCTCCACATAGTCAAAGCTTCTGCAATCTATATCATTGCAAGAAAACTTTAAAGGTGCATTTATAAAAAAACAAACACAAGTTTTATATACGTAAAAACCTGCTATCGCTTGTGTTAATGATCAATAGATGGAGCTTTACCAAAACCTCCAAAACAAGCATATTCTGTTTACATAAATGTCAGAGTCAATATTCACTGTCTCTTTCATTTTTCTCCACCCTCAGATCAGCTGATTTTAAGCTGATTTGCTCTCATCAGTGAAGGACAGGAGTTAGAAACTAGACCTAAACATTAACTCCAAGCATTTATGCAAAACGTTTCTATCAGTTTGCAAGCATGACTTTTTTAGACACATTAAGGTCTTCAACTCAGCCTACCAAACCAGATAGCTATATGGATCTGATATCAGTTCAGTTTCTCCACATAGTCAAAGCTTCTGCAATCTATATCATTGTAAAAAAACATTAAAGGTACATTTATGAAAAACAAACACAAGTTTTATATACGTAAAAACCTGCTATCGCTTGTAGTAATGATCAATAGATGGAGCTTTACCAAAACCTCCAAAACAAGCGTATTCTGTTTACATAAATGTCAGAGTCAATATTCACTGTCCCTTTCATTTTGCTCCATCTTCAGATCAGCTGATTTCAAGCTGATTTGCTCTCTTATATATATAAATTAATACTAGCACATTGTAAATATCAAATTTTAAGATATAATTAAAGAGGGTTTGAACAATGATTTTCAAGCTTGCTTCAGCTATCCATTCCATCTTATAAAACTGAAACATAAGACAATACCCATATGAAAAAGATAAATGATTTCCAATATACATATTTCATGCAGAACCAGCCCTCATCAGTTGGTCCAGATCATCATATATATATATTGTAACAGGCACAGATGTCGTTACATTGTTTTTTTATTAGGAAACATGAAAAAAATGTATTTTGATTGGTTATGTTTATTTTGAAATGTTTTTAACCATGTAATCTATGTAACCAATCTATACTCAACATTATAAAACAAATTTTCATAAATCCATCTGTGCGAACTTAATTAAAATGTAAATTTATAATATTATAAAAATTAAAATGTAAATTTAAATTCTAAAATCAAATTAAAATCTAAAATAAACATACTAAAATAAAAATGTTAAATTATATATATATATATATATATATATATATATGCGTAAATAAATATTTGTATGTTAATTACTGGCAGTGGCTTATTTTATACTTTTTTTAATATATTCTTAGATAAGAATTTATTGTAAATATAAATCTCTGCTGTTCCATTGAGCTAGTGACAATGGGCTAACGACCGGATATCAAAATATATAAAATAAAAAAATTTTTTTGACTTATGTATCTGCCTATTTTATACATTTTTCTAGGTTCAAATGCCTAGATGGCGCCTTGTAGTACAGATGACGTTAAGCTCTATCACCAGATCATTATAATTGGTCTCCCAACTGGGGCCGATGTTTAATAAACCACATATACCCTGAACAAATTTTTTCAAAATGAAATATTTTTACCTGTTTACGTAAGTCGTATACTTTAAATCTTATAAAAGCGCAGCCAGAAAGAAATTGCACATATATTAAACATGAGGAAGTATAAATAATTTTAAATTGTATTTTGTTAAAGAGAAAGTCAAAAGGTTGCAATTAATGTTTTTTTTGTTTTTTAATATATATTATGCTTTAACATGTATAGGCACACACAGCCACGTAAGTTTATGATCGTAAATGTGGTATCTTTGGGAATTACATCAGTGTGCCCCTATGTATGCATTTCAATCAGTCATAAATAAGTTGGTGGTATTTATAATTGTGCTGCAAATATACACGTTTAAACCCATTATTTCTTAAAACATATTTACCTCAATGCAACCTTCTTAAATAAATAATTTAAAAAATTTACTTGTCATGCCATGTGTAAAAATAAAATGTATAAAAAAATAGAACCCTTGTGGGGAGGAGGTGAACGTAAATGGTCCTTAGGAAAATGATAGTCAACATTTTTTTTGTATATATAGTCTTTTTGTAAAATTACTAACCGGATGTTTTTGTAAATGTCTTCATTAATCATGTACCATAATTACTAACCGTAAGTAAAATATATTTTTTTTGTTTATTTTTTTTTAAAGCAAGTTTACTGATATGTAACGGGCACATATGGACATTACATTGTTTTTATTATTAAACATGAAAAAAATAAAAGTTAGCAAATAAAAACTTCTTTTTTTAAGAATTAAAAATTGAAAATTAAAATTCTATACTAAACTCATATATATATATATATATAATCGCACAGATGAAAAAAAATTATTAAAAGAAAACTTTATTAAAAATAGAAAAAATATTTTAAAAGCAAAAACTTAAAAAGATTTAGAGATAAAGATATATCTTTAATTTTGGAAAACACATTAAGTAAGCAGAAAATAGAAATGATTGTTTTAATTAGTTAAATGTAAACTAGCCTTGGGCATTTAAATGTATAAGCAATGGTCAGATAGGAGAGAAAAACAATGGAATCAGACCTCAGCGAAAGGACCATCACATCGATGACGTAATGTCAATTGAATCCTTAAAATTAATATAAAAGGAAAAGTTTGGAAATTATTAAATAGTTATTACAAGAGAACAGGTACGTGTTAGTGCGGAGTTGTAGTAGAAGGGATTGAAAAGATGCACTCTTCAATCCCTTCAGTTTTGTTAAAAAAAGAAGAAATGACATCATTTTTTCTACATTAAGGACCAGCTAAACTAAAAAACCTCTGGATAAATAAAAAACAATGGCTAACTGGATACCAATATCTATTTAGTATGGCATGGGAATTCATGTTCAAATGGCAAGCCATGGATAAACCTGGACATTTTAAAAATTGTAAAAACTTTAGATAATTCATGAACATTAAGTGAAAAACTTTCCATATTTAAAAAAAAAATAGAAATAGATTTCTATCTGACCAAACTAAATTATTTATTAATTAGTTATAATTTTATTTGATGTATTCCTTTTTTTGTAAAATCATTTCCATTTTTTTTTTTTTTTTAAGTTTTATTTATGATTTTTGTTTTGCGATAAATTAAATTATATAAATGTTAAACTTAAGTTGGGCAGGAATGGCTATATAGATTTGTAAATTTATATTAAGGGAGAGTAATCTTAGGGTATTTGTTTTGTAGTTGAATTAGGACAATGGATTGGATATATGAGTGTAATTAGTAGATGTAGTATGAGGTTCACTATGAGCAGAATCACTTTATACACCGCACACTTCCTTTTTGGCCTATGGAATGCGATTCGTAAGTTGGCAAAATGACCGCAATCCTTTCCTATGGAGTTTTTTTTATTGCTCTTCTTGTCAGATAGATGTAGTATTCCTATCTGACGAGAAGCAATTTCTTCTCTTAACCTTTTGTGCTGCCATATTTCGTATTACATTGAATGCATCGATATATCAGATGAATTGACGTTAGTTTGACTGCGAACTTTTGGCTTAAGGTTAAATAAGGATAGAATATTTTCTTTCAAATGCAAATCTATGTAGTCTATTCATACTCGACACTCTAAATAAAAATGCATTAAATTTAAGTTGGGTATGGATGTTGCATGGATTCGTCATCGGTTAATTATGTTTTTGGTTTTTATATTTGATCAAAATATATAGACACTCGGTAAATAATGATACCTTACAGTGAGTATCTAAAATGTATTTATTTGGATGTCTTAAGTTATTGGTGTCTCTGCGGTATCTTATGATGAATACCATTGGGTTTCTTGCATTCCCTATGCAATTTATGGTATCACTGACTTTGTATTTTGATCGTTTATGTTTATTTTGAAATGTTTTTTTAACCGTGTAATCTATGTAACTGATCTATACTCAACATTTTAAAACAAACTTTCATAAACCCATCTGTGCGAACTTATAATAGTATAAAAATTAAAATGTAAATTAAAATCTAAAATAAAAGTTAAAAATAATGTTAAATGTTAAAGTAAACATGCTAAAATAATAATGTTAAATTTTATATATATGTGCGCAAATAAATGTTTGTATGTTAATTACTGGCAGTGGCTTATTTTATTCTTTTTTAAAAAATTATTCTTAGATAAGAAATATATAAATCTCTGCTGTTCCACTGAGCTAGTGACAATGGGCTAACGACCGACTATCAAAATATATAAAATAGAAAAAAAATTTTTTTGATTTACTTATCTGACTACTTTATAAATTTTTCTAGGTTCAAATGCCTAGATGGCGCCCTGTAGTGCAGATTATGTTAAACTCCCAATCTCCAGATTGTTATAATATATATATATATATATACTCTAATGATGGATTGTTATAATATATATATATATATATACTCTAATGATGGAATGCTCAAACCTTGTTGATACCAATATTGTTGTCATACCCATATTGACTTTAAATCACTCTGACTCCTCATATAGGGTGGTCTTAATATGTCCATTAAATACATAGAGGAATGGGCCAAATGGGCAGAATTCAGGCTATGGGCAGAATACAAACTATGGGTAGAATTCAGTCTAAATCTGTAATAAGTCAATACAAATATTGTAAATACAAATATTGTAAATACTAAACTTTGAGTTGCAATTAAAGGGGATTTTAATGCAGACTTTCAAGCTTCTTTAAGCTATCCACTTCATCCTATTTAACTGATATACATGATAATGCACATGTGAAAAAGATAAATGATCTCCAATATAAGCATTTCACACTGAACTGGGACTCATCAGTTGTTCCATATCATCATCTCCCATATATATATATATATATATATATATATATATATATATATATATATATATATATATATATATATATATATATATATATTAAATGCAATATAGAATCTTTCTTAAAAAATATAGACTTACACACAGCTGATCTTAATGGATTTGGAGTTTGTGATGTCTTAAAAAATATGAAACCACCAAAAAATAATTTATCTAAAGGAGAATTTATTGCACTTCAAAATTTAAAAAAAGTTGATTCAGTTGTTGTTATTCCAGCAGATAAGGGTAATTCTACTGTTGTTCTTTATCGTTTGGATTATAATAATAAAATTGTAGATTTATTAAATGATGAAACTTATAAAAAGATTATTATAGATCCTCTGACATATTTAGAGAAAAAAACAAAATGTCTTATCAAATGTTCTAGTATAGATGAAGATATGAAAATTAAAATTTCTCCAAGAGAATCTTCATTTTATCCTAAATTTTATGGTTTGCCTAAAATTCATAAACCTGAGATACCATTGCGACCTATTGTGTGTGTTATAGGCTCTCCCACACATGCTTTGGCTCGATATTTAGCCCAATGCTTACTGCCATTGACAGATAAGATTCCATCAAGAATTAAAAATTCAAGCCATTTTATTTCAATAATTAAAAACTTAAACCTAACTGGAACTGATTTATTGGTTAGTTTTGATGTTCCTTTTATGTTTACTAATATTCCTGTTGAAGAAGCATTAAATATAATAGCTCACTACAATGATTTACCTGATTTTATTATTTCATTAGCAAAACAATGCCTTGAAAATACATTATTTGTTTATAATTCTCAAATGTTTAAACAAATTAAAGGACTTTCTATGGGATCCCCACTGTCACCTGTCATGGCCCATCTTTTCATAAACAATTTTGAAAGTCAAGTATTATGTTCAGCTACTAAAAAACCTTCTATTTGGCTTAGATTTGTGTTTGATACTTGTTTTGTCATATGGCTTCATGGAATTGATTCTTTAAATTCTTTTCTTGCTTTTATAAATAATTGGCATCCACATATTATTTTTACTATGGAAGTGGAAAATAACAGATTACTTTATTTTCTAGATGTTTTAATTGCAAGAAAATGTGATGAAACATTGTCAATATCAGTTTACAGAAAATCTACTCATACAAACAGATATCTTAATTTTTAATTCTCATCATCATCCTACACAAATTTTTTCTGTAGCTAAAAATCTTTTCACTAGAGCTTATAATTTATCTGATAAAGAATATCTTTCTCAAGAAATAAAACTTACAAAAAGTATTCTGCTCTCTAATAATTATAATAAAAACATATGTAAGGCTTTATATAACATTAATACTAAAAAAAAAAAAGAGGATAGAATTGACAATTCCTCTTTTAATAGAATAATTTTGCCTTACATTAGGGGGTGGGTACTGATAAAATCAGTAGAAGACTATCTTGTATTAATATAAAGACAACTTTTTCTACTGGCAAAAAAAAATGGTGATTTTTTGTATAAACCTAAAGACAGAATATTTTTGGAACACCAAGGAGTTTATGAAATTCCATGTTTTCAGTGCTCAAGAGGCTATGTGGGTCAATCTAATAAATGAATTAATGTCAGAATTAAGAAACATAGAAATGCTTTTCAACAAAAAATTAGCACATCCGTTTTTACTTCATTATTTAATAGAGGGTATATGAGCACAGACTTTCAGATGACCCATCACTCTCCACTCTATATAATAACACTGTTACACTCAAGCACACATATGCTGAAAAGATAAATAATCACCAATATATGGATTTTATGCTAAACCAGCAATCTTCAGTTGGTCTAGATTATCATCTCCCACACATATATACTATAAGTGTTCAGATATATATTAAGATAGACATTCTTCATATTTAATGGACAGGCTCAAATCTACTACACACTCCAACTCTTCAACCGTCCATCCAATAAAAAATCTGATGATGGAATGCTCGAAGGCTACCCTGAGGCTGAGATTATTGTCACACCCATGTTGACCTAAGATCAATCTGAACCCCACATGTACAGGACATAATTTATTTAATACATATGCAAGAATGGGCAGACATCTCTACAATGTAGTAACTGAAACACATGCTTATTATATACCTGTGTCTATATATGTAATATAGTGTATATGAGCACAGACTTTTAGATGACCCATCACTTGCCACTCTATAAAATAGTGTTGATACACTCAAGCACACACATGCTGAAAAGATAATAATCACCAATATACGTATTTCATGCTAAACCAGCAATCATCAGTTGGTCCAGATTATCATCTCCCACACATATATACTATAAGTGCTCAGATATATATTAAGATAGACAATCTTCATACTTTAATGGACAGGCTCCAATCTACTACACACTCCAACTCTTCAACCATCCATCCAATTGAAAATCTGATGATAGAATGCTCGAAGGCCACGCTGAGGCCGAGATTATTGTCACACCTATGTTGACCAGATTTTCAATTGGATGGAAGAGTTGGAGTGTGTAGTAGATTGGAGCCTGTCCATTAAAGTATGAAGGTTGTCTATCTTAATATATATTTGAGCACTTATAGTATGTATGTGTGGGAGATGATAATCTGGACCAATTGATGATTGCTGTTTTAGCATGAAATATGTATATTGGTGATTATTTATCTTTTCAGCATATGTGTGCTTGAGTGTATCAGTGTTATTATATAGAGTGGAGAGTGATGGGTCATCTGAAAGTCTGTGCTCATATACCCTATATTACATATATAGACACAGGTATATAATAAGCCTGTGTTTCAGTTATTCCCATTATTTAGAAACTGGTCAGAAACCTAATTTTGACAATACAAAAATACTTGCTAATTTGGAAAGATATGACTTAAGAACCATGAGAGAATCAATTGAAATATTAAAAAGACCTACTGGTTTAAATAGGACTGATGAAGCACAACGTATTCCAGCTATGTGGAAACCTCTCATTTTATCTAATATTAACTTAAAATTAATAGATAAAAATACTGAGGGAAATAAACATTTTGATAAGCCTCATATTGTGAATGCTGAACTTGAATCTCACTTCTCATCTCACACACAGTCACATTATTTTTTAAGATCTAACAGATTTTCTTTCAAAAGTTAACCTTGATAATAGTGGTTGCTAGTCCGTCGAAATATCTGTGTTTAATGGAAAACAATACATGGTACAGCTCAAAAAGTTATAATTTAGTTACACAAACACACACACACACACACACATATATATATATATATATATAATATATATAATTAGTGCCTAGTTTATACCAAGATAGAAAATCTTCAAACTCTAATAAACAGACTTCAATCTTCTCCACCTACAGCTTTTCAGCCATCCATATCATTGAAAATCTGATAATTAAATGCTCAGATCCTGATTGATGCTCATAAGGTCAACATGAGTATGCCAAAAATATTGACATCAATAAGGGTTTGAGAATTCTACCATCATATTTTCGATGATATGAATGGCTGAATATTTGCTATTTTAGTATAAACTGAGCACTAGTTATATATGTGTGGGAGATGATGTTCTAGACCAATGATTAAAGGTGTTTCAGCTTGAAATACATATATTGAAGATCATTTATATATTTCATGTGTGTTAGTTATATAAGATGAGGCTGATAGCTGAGGAAAGCTTGAATGTCTGTGTTCAAATCCTCTTTAATTACATCTTAAAGTTAAGAATTTACAATATACTAGTATTGGATTTATTACAGATTTAGCCTAAATTCTGTTCGTATCTCTGTGTACTTAAATGTACTTATTAAGGTCATATGTATTAGGGGTAGAGTGACTTATGGTCAACTTGGATATGATAATAATACTGGCATCAACAAGAGTTTGAACATTTCATCATCAGATTTTTAATTGGATGGATGACTAACAAGTTGGAGGGCAGAAGAGATTGAATTCTGTTCATTAGGATTTGAAAATTTACTATCATAGTATAAACTGAACAGTAATTATATGATTTTGTGGAAGATGATGATCTGGACCAACTGATGAATGCTGGTTCAGCATAAAATATGTATATTGGAGATCATTTATCTTTTTTTACATGTGAGTGCTCATGTGCATCAGTTATATAAAATGGAGTTGATAACTAAAGGCAGATTGAAAGTCTGTGTTCAAAGCTCCATTAATATATATATATCACATAATCATTAACTTCATCGTTGTGATGGTTTAGTTTTCATTAACAAAGAGTTATTCATAGAATGTTTAGTTGGTAATGATGATTTTATGTTAATTGTTTAGATTTGTTTTCTTTATTTTTATTAAAGGTGGGAATATGTGTTGTGCACATGTCTCTATTTATAGTTTTCTTGTAGTCTATAAATAACTAAATAAAGAAAATAATGAAATGCCATCTGTTTAATAAAATATATTTTATTATTTTGAATGAATCTGGAATAAGTGAACCATTTATTTATTAAATTTAAAAATAAAATATTTTGTTTGAGTTATTATTGAATGACAACTATGTCTTATTTGCATTAGAAGAAAGAGAATCATATGTTCACAAGACAATGTCTAAAAGAGAAAAAGACTGCATTTTGTGTGACCATAACTACAGAAATGATTTCAGCAAAAAGAACGCAGACTTTCGTTTACTTAAAATTTTGTGTTTTATCTTATCTTACTTCTACAAATATATTCTATACATATAATAAGAAAATATGTACTGTGAGTATAAAATTTATTTAAAAAGAGAGGAATACTAAACTTCCCCTTATTTGATACCTTTATGATTCAAACAGAATAATTAATAGCAAATTCTATGATTAACTACCATAAAGCTATGAAACTATAAAAATTTACTATGGATTGTAGTATTAACAAAGGAATACTTGAATATGTTAATGGAACCTACATTTGTATTTTGTTATCATTGATTTGCCAAGGAAAACATAGGATAGTGGAATCTATGCTGAAATTATATATAAGGTAAACTTGTTAACATATATTAATGGATATTTTTTTAAAAATACATTTTCATAAAATATACTGAAAACATAATTATTTTAGAAAAACAGTAAGATTTTGGTAAAAAATTGTATACTTTTACAGGAACATGAATTGAAACAGAAACCAGCACTAACTACAGTTTTCACTCCTATCAACAGTTTACATTGCCCAAATCTCTTTATTTGATTGTCAAATAAAAGTTAATGTTTTAGAATATTTTGCTGGCATTTATTTACATATCATAATGTATTTTGGTAAAATATGCTGAAAATATAAATTATTTTAGGAAAATAGTAAGATTTTAGTAAAAATTATTTACTTTAGCACAAACATAAATTAAGAAAGAAAATCATTGATGTAAGCAACAATTTTAATAGGTTACTAATGTTCTTTTTAAATTTGTCAATATAAAATATTTTTATAATTGTCAACAGAAATTTATTTTTGAAAAAAAAAAAACTTTTGTTAGTTTCATATTCTGACAAATTATTAATTTGCTTTTTACAAATGAAACTAAAATGAATATAATATTAAAAGATGAATATATATTTTACTGCTGATTCTGTAATTAATCAATCAAAAGTTTAGAGTTTTTCCTCACTTAGCCAATAAAATAAATTGCAACTGAATGGGTTAACCTAGAGATTATATGTGGTATTTTAGAGTAAAGTGCATATTGTTTTTTCTGATATATTTATTTAAATATTACAAAAAAGCATGATGAACTATTACCTAAAAATTAAAACAACTGTTAGAAGGTTTTTTTTTGATGTAGTGTGTATTACTAGATCAATAAGCCTTTTCAGTATTTATTAATTTTCTCAGAAACTAACAGCAGTAACTGCTATTTGTATACTAGAGCTCAATAGATTTAGCTATGAGAGAATTGAGATTTTATTAAATAGAGAAACCTTACTAAATCTAAGCAAATGATGTGCAAGATATTATAATCATGTGATATAACACTTCATACTAAGATCAAAAGTATTATTTTTTCTTTGCTTACCCATAAATGAAATTGAATATTCTGTCATAGAAAGACCATTCTTCTATGTAGCATAGTAGGGTTAGATGATTTCCTCAAAAGCTAACATTCCTGGATTGTCATTTTGTAAAAGTTTAAAAAAACCTTATTGTAGCTATTTGAGTGAGATATTGTACTCAGACAAGCTTATCGATGCTTAAATATTGCATAATATCTTCCGAAGTCACAATCTATGCAATTATTTTTATTTATCTAAAAAAACATTGTAATTATTAAGTTAACTTATTATCAGCTAATAAATTTCCATTAGTACAAATTTTTAATTTATAGTAGTTTTGATTTTAAGCAAAGAAAACGTGATTTTTTTTCATTTTTCTCAAAAGTATTGATTTGTATTAACTAGAAAAAGATTTATAAAAATTGTAACAAAAAAAGTGATGTCTAAATACCAAAATGTTAAACTAAGAATAATGGTGTTATTGAAATGACCCAAACTTTCCAAATTTTGGAGTCAAACTAGACACTTTACCCTTTAAGTCAGCTACCCTCAGCCCTATAATAAACTATACAATGAAAGAATTTGTAGATTTTTTTAGTTAGTACTTTTATATATTTAATTTATTTCAGAATGTTCATGTCTAAAATCTAAAAAATGCATTATACTTATATATATATATATATATATATATATATAAGTATAATGCATTTTTTAGATTTTTTTATCTGATATATATATATATATATATATATATATATATATATAACAGAAAACAAATGTACCAATCTTTTATAACCATTAAAAAGATTATGGACATAGTTTTGACCCTGGTTATTGTTAAGATAATGTGCAAAGAAAGGAACGACAGAAAAAGAAAATTCAAAGAGGCTTGGTTTATTGAGCAAAATGAATATATAATGAATCAAAGTTTCAATACCATTAAAATTAATAAAAAATGGGTCCTTTAAATCATTAACGATAAAGTACAATCTTATTGACAACCATGATTATGACATGCGTCAATTTTACTCTTTCTATTTAATTTATGTTCTCTGTTATAGTAATTGTTATATTACTAATAATGGGAGAGTATCAAAATATTGTATATATATTCTATAAATATATATAATCAACAGATTGAATTCACTTCCATATTTAAAATTTAAGTAAATAAGCTAAGCATATATAACAATAAATGCTAAGAGGCAGACTGTATCATTTATCTTTTGAGAGTTTATATTGAGACATAAGTTACTTTCGTTTCAGTTGTATATATATAAATATACATGCTTTTAAATTACATTTTATGATATACTGAACTAAAATTTTGCGTGATTACATTTTATTATGTCAACATCTAATGTTTTAGTATCTTATCTGGAAGTTTAAACTGACAAAACTCACTCGCTTTATGTATATATGTATGTTTACTGATATACTACTTTTAAAAGTTATAATAATAACATTTTTTGGATGAAGAAGTTTTAATATGTTTTAGAAAACAAAATTGATGTGAATTTCATTGTTTTGATGACAGTGATTTAGATGAAGATTCGCTTCTCTTATTGATTGTTTAATAGATCTTTTACACCAATGTCATTTTTTTAAGTCTATGAACAATCTGTCTATTATATTATACTTTTTCTTTTTCTGTTATGGCATTCTGTCAAAGTGAAACAGAAACCCAATATAAAAGATGAATGATTTCTTCATGTTGTTACATTACATAAAACATCATATAATGATTTCAAAACTATATAGATAATTAAGTCTAAATATTACAGATTTATTCAAGCAAGACAATTTTCTGATTTTCATTTTTAATAGAAATATAGTGAAATCATAATGTTAAAAAACAAAATAAAACCTTTTAAAAACAATGCTACTCGAATATAATTAAGATGAAAAAACAAGTTTTAATTTCTTGCTTCATAGAACACATGTAAAATGTTATCTTTTTTTTTTTTTTCTATTTTTTTAAAAGTAATAATGTAAGTTATAACAAATATAACATTTTGTTGAAATAATAAAGTTAAGACTTACTATCTTGTCAAAAGATATATCTATATTTATATATAACGGATACTATATATAAAGTGAAGCAATAAATTTTAAGCCCGTAATTGATAACGTAAAAAATTGATTTTGGGAATTATATTTTTTAACTCGATCTTTTTATGACCGAGCTAAACTGAGTAGATCGTATATACTCGTATGCATATGATGGTTATATATACAGATAAAGGTTTTTATTGCCTAATAGTATATGTATGCAAATGATATAATCTCACGTATACATTTATTTTTCACAATTATTTTTTTTCTTTGTTTGTATTTGTAATTCAAATGTGCATACGTTTGTTCGCCTTCGACGATATGTTTTTTTTTTTCTTTTTTATGATCTAAACCTAAATGCACTTTTAAAGTTCACCATAATTAGGGATTTAGAAGAGAGAAACTATTTCAGTATGAATATGAACAAACGTATGCAAAATTGAATTGTCTTTTAACATTGACTTTACTGTATTTTATAAATATCTACACATAGTAAGTAGCTAGAAAATGTGAGAATTAAGTTTTACATATATTCAGTGATTACAATAGAGATACATTGATAAATAATAAAAATATTTCTGTGAAAAAAAAAAAAAAACAGACATCGTTTTAGGCGAGGGAAGAAAGTATTTCTAGACTTATGCTGCTGCAAATCTGATTTTGTACTCTAATTGAAACAACTTTTTGGTCACAATTTTTATTGTCTTAAACTTATTAATAAATATGTTTGGATGAATATGTGATTATTTATTATATATAAAAATGCATTTAATGTACCATATGGCAAATAAAATTAAAGTGGTAAGACACATCATAGGAAGAAATTTATGAGAAAATTTACCTAGTAATAACTAAAGAGATCACAATCTAGTGAAAGAGCATGCAGATATTTTACCAAGTATTTTATAAGGAGCAAATATAATCTTAATATGTGCTTTATTATTTCATTTTTTCTTTGGCACATCAGGTATAACAGATCTATTTATATACAAGATTGTCTGAATATTTTGATAAAACTGATAGCACTTTAATATTGAATTTGTTTGGAACATCAAAACATTTAGGTTTAAGAAACCAAAATTTAAATGATATATTAATATGACTCTATTGCTGATCCATAAAGTCTGTCTTAAAAGGTTCTATCAGTGGTAAATATAGGAGTTTAAGCATCTTCCAAAATTAATAATGTGCACACAGAAAAATAAATTTTGATAATACTTTGGTTTTATGAGAAGTGTAATTAGAAAGAGAATAGTGGGTGGAGTTTATTCATTCATGGTAGTGAAATGTGTGATCTAGTTTCAGCAAATATTAAACTATTAAACACAAGATGTTAGTTGATTTTTATATAAAAACAATGATAAAGAATGAGTTTTAGATAATTACATTGCTGAATGTTTTAGCAAGTAACACACTGGAATTGCCAAAAGTTCTTTCCCATGAGATTTTGGTAGAAATAGTACAATTTCTGAGGACATTTTAAAGAGAAATGATTAATAAGTATATAGTGTGTAATACAGGTATCTAAAAGCATACTGAAAAATGATACTTTGAATATATAAGAAAATATACATGAGAGAGAAGTAATTAATAGTTCAATGTTCTTTAGAAAATTTGTTGAAATTTTAAAGAGTTTTATAATCTTTTTCTAGTAAAAAATTGCAGCTAAATACCCTGCTCGTATGAATGAACTATATCACTGATTTTTTTTTTTACTAAATTTAGTAAACAAAACATCCTAGTAAATTAATTAAGAATAAAAAACTGAAAGATACCAACCAAAATGGTAAGGAAAGTAGTATTTTCTATATATGGGTAATATGGAATTATTTACTCTAGTTTTTGACAAAAAAACAACAAAAACAAATAGGCTTTACTATAATCAACAGTAAGAGAAAATTTACATAAAAATATGCAATGCAATCAGAGATTCAATGATATTACTTTATTTGGTCTAAATTATGGTATTATTCTTTTATCAACTTTCACATGTATATCCCAATGTAATATTGAATTGGTTAATAAATGTAGCACTAAATATGAAATTATAGTTTGAGTTACTATCCTTTAAATCCTCAGAATAAATACTGAGTCAAAGACAGTCTACCTATCAAGATGGACATAAATTGGTGCATATACAATTTGCTTTCAGGACAATTGGGTTACTGGAATAAATAGAGGTGGCAAACTAACTACTAGAGGCATCTTCCATAGCAAAGTAATATTATGATAATTAAGAAAGAATGAAGACATCAAACTTTTTTTTCAAGACAGTCTCCTTAATCTTCATTCCTAATGGTCTCAAAAATAATGAAGAGAATTGAACTGAGTATTTAAGTATGGTATTATTCAAATATATATAAGCATGGAATTATAATCACACTGGTTGACCAAAAGGATAAAACTTAGTACTATCACATACACAAAAAACTTAGATATCTATATATAAACAGACAAGTAACATGTTTTCCAAGTGAACAAGTTTTCTCATTTTGGCAAGTTTAATTGTTATAATATGCTTGCTTACAAAAATAAAATTCTGAAGAACAGATAAATATGTCTGTAATATTCTTTAAAGTGTATTAAAAATTACAGAATCTTTATTAAAGCAGATGGCAAAGTGCAATCATATTTCATTTGCTGTTAAGATTTTAAAAAAAAAAAGTAATTTGTAACAATGCAAAAATAGACATATATATAAATGAAATATCCATGTATATACATGTATAATTTATATATATATATATATATATACGTGGTGCAGATAGTTTAAGTAAGATTTGAAATATAGATATTTTTTAAAAAAAAAAAATTGTTATGATCTAATATGTAATTGTGATTTTATAGGTAGTATTAGTTCAAACTCAGTAAATAGAAACCTGTAAAGATGTATTAAATAATTTAAGGTTATTTTAATATCAGTTAAATAATAAAATAATATAATATATTGTTTAAAAGGTAAGATTAATTTTTATTTATTATATTCAATGGATACTATAACAATATAATAATTTAATTCTAATAGTAAATATGTTATCTAATGTGTTTAAAATTATTATTTTGTTTAAAATATTATTTAGATAATAAATAATTTTATATTAGTCTGGAATGTTCTGAAAGTGTCACACGATTAAAGATAGTTATATTGGTGGGCTGAGCTTTCAAGGGTTAGAAACGAAACTTTGATTTCTAGCTTCTTAATAAAATTGGATACATTTTAAAAGTTGCAAAATTTAAGTCTACAGATAGTATTTTAAAATAGTTAAAATTATTATGTTGTTTAATATAATATTTTGCTTTATAATTAATATTTTAGAGTCATTAAAATATTTAATTATTTTAATAAAGATATTTGATGTTTTAATAAAAGTATTTAATATTTGTAAGTGTTACATATGTTAATATAATATCTTTAAAGATGACGACTTGTAGTTTTAAGGCTTAATTTTAAAGATGAAATTAATTTTGTTTATGTTTTAAAAGCAGAAAAAACTAATAAAATCGTTATATTGAATGAGTATAAACAAGTCTAGACAGTGCAGTGTGGGTGAAGTTTGAATTTTTAGTACAATTTAGTTTAAAATTTATAATTTTTTTTCTAATAGTAACAGTAGTATTTTTTTATAATTATTATTATTTTTTATTCAAAGTTTTAAAAGTATAATATAATAATTGTTTTAAAATAATAATGGAGTAAACACCAGTATTGCCATATCAGCAAATTTTACATAAAACTTAATTTAAAACTACAATGATTTTTATAAAAGACAATAATAGTTATTTAAATATTGGGACAATGTGCACCAAATGCCAATGAGAATTTAACCATAGGACTGGAGGAGACTTCATATTACATAAGGACTTTGAATTTTATATAACTAATATGCTCAGGGTAAATGAATATTTATTTTTAATAACTTTGTCTTGTTATAATAAATTCTTTCAAGGAAATTTAAGTTAACTAATAGAAAAAAAATATTTATAAAAAAAACCATTCCCATAATGTTATTAAGTTCAAGAAAAGGAAAATGAAAATTAATATTTTGCATTTAAGTTAAAAGGTAGATATATATTTTTATGATGTGCAAGAATAATTGCTTTATTACATGGATATGAATGGAACATCTTAAAATTAAATTTATTAGCAAAATGAATGAGTTGAGTATTCTAGTTGGAACCCTAGTTATTTATTGTGAACATAAGTGCTATTATATTTTAATTTAATAAGTTATTTATAGTTACTTATTAGAAAATATTGATTTTATTACATATTGTATGTTAGTAAGGTATTTTGAGCAAGTCAGATTATTAATTATCTTAACCCTTTTCCCGCCTCTTATGAGGCCTCTCGTCAACAGTTGATGTCACTCTAATTCCATTATTTTTAATGCTAGGATATTCGTTTGACAGTTATTGATTAGGTTTTTAAAAGTTCTGTAAGATGGTGCCCTCTTCCGAATTATTTTACAAGTAAAAAATAAAAAAAATGCATTTAAAGCTAAACAAAGAAAGAAGCTTGTAGGTGATTGGCTCTCAGCTGGCACTCAGTCGACAAAGACATTCTGATTGGCTGGAGAGAACAAAGAAACCACCTGATCAAAGTAAATAAAGAAAAACGCTGAGATTTTCATTTTGAATGTGATTTAAGTATTAAAAAAGTATAATTTGAAAAATTAAAATAATTTTTAAAAAATATACTAAAAAAACAAAATTATTTTTGAAAAATATTGAAGATTTTAGTAAAAATATTTAAGATTTAGCAAAAAGAAATCTTTACTTTTCCATAACGTAAAATTGAAAAAAAGCATTTACGTCAGCACTTCTTTGTTTATACATTCGCTTTTAAATTTGCCGAAATTGAATATTTCATAATAAATAAATAGCAATTTATTTTTGAAAGAACTTTCGTTCACTTTCATAACCTGAAAAATTAGTAATATACTTTTTATAAATGTATATGAG
The DNA here is from genome assembly GCA_028023455.1 of Epiperipatus broadwayi. Lineage (NCBI taxonomy): Eukaryota > Metazoa > Onychophora > Udeonychophora > Euonychophora > Peripatidae > Epiperipatus > Epiperipatus broadwayi. The sequence continues at coordinate 191,376 of JAQFVV010013220.1, forward strand.
TTGAATTGAATATTATAGGCGAATATGTTTTAACAACAGGCTTTGTCTTCAGTTTGTGAGTTGACCAATTAAAAGATTTGATTTTTACCTCATACAACCAATAATATAATTAGCGGTTTAAGGGTTAATAATCATTGTTTATGTAATTGACTGTAGTTTAGTATAGTTATCTTATAGTTAGCTGGAAAGTCAATCTTAGTTTTTCTTTAGTGAGGGTACAATATATATATATCTGACATTTCAACTAGGTCACACTGGCCATATATATATATATATATAGTTTTTCTTTAGTGAGGGTACAATATATATATATCTGACATTTCAACTAGGTCACACTGGCCATCAAGTAGTTAGAAATATAAAACAATTGTAGAGGCATTGTAAGCACTAATGTACAACAATAATGAATGTTCTATTAATAGAAAATAGAAATAATAATTATGACAAATTATGTTAGATTAATGACTTTTTAAAATTTTTTTTGAATAGAAGATAATTTGCATATAAACATCTGTTGATACATTCTAACCTTTTAAAGATCTCAATGGCTTGTCTGATCTGATATTACTGAAGAGTGTTACATCTGGATAGTGTTTTTGTATTAGACGAATCAATACTATAACCTTATCTATAGCCTGGGGAAACAGAACTGATGATGGAGCATTTTTAATTGGATTAATATGTTCATCTCTTCTAGCTTTGATACAACAATTACTCATGCCTTTATAAAAAGCTTTACAAATATTGATGGGAATTTCATAAACTTCATATACTTTAAGAGGATTGAATTCACAAAGATATGTATATTTTGCTTGGAAAAGAAAAGAAATTCAAATAAATGATGACCTAATAGATAATAAAATATGGTATGGGTTGTACAATGAATTATCTTAATTATAAAATAAATAGTGTAATTAAAAAGTTTTATAAAAATATATGCAATAGGCAAATCAAAGTACTTAGGGTAATAATAACAATATGAATTTATTGAAATAAGCATTAACTCATTGGCATGGTTAAGACAAATAATATAGTTATAATTTGCTAACTGCAATCTAATATCATATAATATTTCTTTATAATTTATCCCCTGCTAGATTTCAATTAATAGGAATAAGCAGTACAAGTATCAATGAGTGTACCTGTTGCTTGTTGGTGGTGGTACTACTCAAAAACAGTTAAATATACCATTTTTGAGGCACCCAGTAATACCTTGTAGTGTGTTATGCTAATTTCTCACAATTCACACTACTTTCAAATGGCCTGTTCTTACTCTACAAATAATTGCTACTGAGGCTGTATTATCATATAATTTGAGGGTGTGTAAATTTGAAGTCAACATAACATTTGAAATGTCATTTAATAAAGTATTATATTACATTCAAATGACGTACTATGAAATTCAAAAAAATTTTAAACAGTCACAGTTGTTGTGAAGATTTTGTAAGACTTTAAAAATAAAGTTATGTCATAAGCATGACTTTTTAAATCGTCACAGCAGTTGCAATATTTTCGTGAGACAGTAGTTTGTTAATGTATTTCTTTGTTTTTGTATTTGAATTTTGTATAACTGCTTAATTTACTATTATAAGAATAACATACATATAGGCAAAATTCTTCATACAGTAGTGCTACCCTGTGTCAACCAGAGTATCAATGGATGCCAGAAGGCTTGTGCATAAAATCCCTATCTAATGCCTACTCATCCAATATCCCCAGACTATTTTCTGACTTGTGGCCTTCATCAGTGAGGAGCTTTGGATTTGAGAGCACTGCACCTAGATCTTAGGATCTAATGCATCCCTCCAGCAACCACCTTTTATTTCTACTTAGCTATAAAACTATGAGAATGAAATTGAAAACCCAATAATATTTTCAATCTAAGCTCAATAGCTTATATAATCACATGGGGCTGAACTCAGTTCAGAACCCATACATTTTGGTGTCTTTGACTCTTTAACAACCATAGTCACCACTATCCTATTAGACAGGATTGGTGTTAAACCATTAATCATCACATGATCACCATCTCTTATACTAGCACATAATTGTTTATAAACAAGGCAAACTCTCCATACAGTAGTGCCACCCTGTTCCAATGAGAGTAATAAATGGCTGCCAGAAGCCTTGTGCATGAAATCCCTATCTAATGCCTACTCATCCAATATCCCCAGACTATTTTCTGACTTGTGGCCTTCATCAGTGAGGAGCTTTGGATTTGAGAGCACTGCACCTAGATCTTAGGATCTAATGCACCCCTCCAGCAAACACCTTTTATCTCTACTTAACTATAAAACTATGAGAATGAAAATCTATGCTCAATAGCTTATATAGTCATATGGGTCTGAACTCAGATCAGCACCCATATGCACAAGCCTTCTGGCATCTATTGATTACTTTAGTTGGCACAGGGTGGCACTACTGTATGGAGAGTTTTGCCTTGTTTATAAACAATTATGTGCTAGTATAAGAGATGGCAATCATGTGATGCGTAATAGTTTAACACCAATTCTGCTTAATAAAATAGTGGTGGCTATGGTTATTAAAGAGCCAACAACACCAAAATGTATGGGTGCTGAACTGAGTTCAGACCCATATGACTATATTAGCTATTGAGCATAGATTGGAAATATTATTGTTTTCAAATTTCATTCTCATAGTTTTATAGTTAAGTAGAGATAAAAGGTGGTTGCTGGAGGGTTGCATTAGATCCTAAGATCTAGGTTCAGTGCTCCCAAATCCAAAGCTCCTCACTGATGAAGACCACAAGCCAGAAACTAGTCTGGGGATATTGAATGAGTAGGCATTAGATAGGGATTTTATGTATAAGGCTTCTGGCATCCATTGATTACTCTGGTTGGCACAGGGTGGGCCCTACTGTATGGAGAGTTTTGCCTTGTTTATAAACAATTATGTCCTAGTATAAGAAGAGATGGTGATCATGTGATGCTTAATGTTTTAACATACATATATTGAATTTTATCTAAAAAGGTCCTAAATAAAGATTTTGTTCTTGTCATTCAGGGTCATAAGTTTGTTAATCAAGTAATGCATAATTCCCCCATGCCCATTCCAGTGCTATGTGCTAACATTTTAATTAGTCTTATTTTTTTGTTGTTGTTGTTTTAAGTATTAGAAGAATAACATATTTAATAATGAAATCTTAAAAACATCCTAAGTAAAGATTTTGTTATTGTCATTTACTTTTACTTTTACAATTTCTTTTTTAAAAATGCCGCCATATTTGTTGTTATATAAAAAAAAGATATTTACTTTTTTAACATTAGTTAAAAAAAAAACAAGTAAAGGTCAATTAGTTCTTCAAAGGTCGTGGCCAGGAAACATTATATTTCACTGCTTTTCATTAGCAAGAGCACCATCAAGTGATCAGTATGGTCATTGATACTACTACCAAATGAGGTATGATTAAAATTATTAAAGCATAAAGTCACAAAAGTGTTAAATGACATACTATTTTAACATCTAAGTCTTAAATATATGAGTTTATTATATTAGCTTATACTGAAAGACAAGGTAAATTGCCTTATAATAAAAGTTATTAATAAAAAAAGACTGATAAATATTTTATCATTAAGCTAGTATACTCTTAACCATTATTGACAAATGATATTTATTTCACTTAGACAATTTAAATTTTTTTTTCTCTTGCTACCCATGAACAAATTTATTTTATTTATAATTTAAGCTTGCTACCCCATGATATTTTCCTTGACAATGATAACATACTACAAATGTAAGTTCCCATGAACATTTTTATCTTTAAATGAAATTCAATTATTCCTTTGTTGACATTGCAATCTATAGTAAATTTTGATAGTTTCATAGATTTGTGGCAGTAAAGCATAACATTTGTTGTTGTAATCAATCCATTTTAGTCATAAAGATGTTAAATGAACAAAAAGCTCATGCTTCTCTTACAAAGTTGTCTTACTCACAGTACATATTTTTTGTTATACATCCCAAATATATTTATACAAGTAAGGTAACATAAACACATATTGTTAAGCAAACTGTATTTTCCATATAATTTTTTGTAGCTATGATAAAACGAAATGCATCCATTTTCTTTTTTTACACTGGCTTGTGAACATGTGATTCTCTTTCTTGTAATCATAATAAGACATTGTTATCATTCAACAAAACTTAATAAAATATTTCAATTTTTAAATATTCTTTAATAATTATTATTTCTATTTATTATTAATCAAACATTCATTATTATTATACATCAGTGTTTACAGCACCGTTATAACTATTTTATATTTGTTATCCAGGTGATGACCTACTCAAAATGTCAGTTTATATATATATAAACAAAAAAAGACTTATAAATCCAATAAATAATATTATATTTCAACCAGAGGACTGGTTTTCATCAGAAAGAAAAAAAATACACAGTAAAATGGTGATAATCAAAAATTACAGAGTTGGTAAAAGATTAAAAATTTAACAAAACCCCCCTGATTGGTCACAAAATCGAACACAGAATATCTACCCAATCAATGACAAAATTCAAACAAAAAAAAAACTACATTCCCTCCTAATCAAGCTTAAATTCTATTTAAATTAAAATAAATATAAAAATAAAAAATCCAAAATTAAAAATTAAAATATACATATGTGCATATATAGAAAAATTAAACTATGCTCACATACAAAAAATAGCTGTGCTCACATTAATATTCATTAAAAAACTAAAATACTTATACATTTTAATCAAAAATTATAGTTAGTGCAAAGTACAATAATTTATAACTAATTATTTATCTATAAACTAATTAAACACAGATATTAAACATACATATAACTAATCTTTACATAAAAAAACCTCATATAAGAAAATTTTCACATAAAAACACACATATAGAAATCATTTAGGAGACCAGGTAACCCAGAGGTGTAATAGTTCCAGTGTTCAAATTCAATCCATGTGGTTCTAAGGTCTTGAATTTAAAAATAAAAAAAACTCTCCTTTTGTTTCCTCTCCCTTGTAGAAGAAAAACCTTTCTGAAGTATCACTACTTTTAAATCATCAATTGAATGATTCGGTAAGTTAAAATGTTTTGAAACTGGTCTATCTTTATTCTTATGCAAAATGTCAAATCTATGATTAGTCATTCTGACATGTACACTATTTGCTGACTCACCTATTTACTGGTTTAAACATCTACTACACCCTATCAAATATATCAAATTAACACTTTTACATGTAACATAATTAGGAATATACCATTTAAAATTACGATTCTTAGTACTAAAGACCACTTTTGTCACAACAATATGTTTACATGTAAAACATCTTTTATCCTCACATGGAGAACAACCTTTTTCCTGTACAGAACTACTAATAAAATTTGTTTTGACAAGTATATCTCTAAGTGATCTATGTTTTCGATATACAACCTTAGGTGGATCAGAAAAAATAGATTTTTAATAATCTGTGGACTGTAATATGTTAAAATGATTTGCCAATATCCGGTTAATATTAGGTAAATCTCTATTAAAAGTAAGAACCAATGGTGGAACATCTAATTGTTTTTTACTCTTTTCAGATAAAAGAAGTTTCTTTCTCTCAATTAAAGAAGATCTCCTTACTGCATTGGTTCTTAGTTTTAATAGAAATTTACCTAATATTAACCGGATATTGG
>JAQFVV010013221.1:0-146122 GCA_028023455.1 Epiperipatus broadwayi
ATTTAAAAGAGTTAAACCTCACTAAGTGATAGTTGCTCCAATCTTTTGTTAGTCCTCAAAGGAAATCCAATAAGACTCAATAGGATCAGGATAGAAGATAACAAGAAAAGAATATGTGCTATCTGAAACAGAAACACTTTTTTATTAGTGTGCTCAAAACATAACCATCATTAGTTTTTAAAAACAACAACCTATGTTGGAACCCCACCTTGAAAAGTATTTCATGAGAGTGAGCAGAGAAGAATAGAAAGTAATTTGGGTAGTTGATAGTTGAGTGTAGAAAACAGTAAAATAAAGTTTCACTACCTTTCTTATATTTGTATAAAAAAAACAACATCAAACTTCAAATGCAAACCTTGTGTACGTGTTAAAATTTTCATTACATATTAAAATTCTAACTCTGTAAGGAGAGGGGGTTGTAAAGGATAGCTTACAATGTAGATATTCCTAAAAAGATCAAGCCTACTTATTAATTCTTTGACTGTTTTTTACGAGGCTCCTCGTCGACATCTGAAATCACTCTAACTCAGCCAGTTTTTATACGAAAATATTCGTTAAACATGTATTGAATTCGTTTTTAAAAGTTCTGTACGATGGTGACATCTTCCGATTTATTTTAGAAGTAAAAAATAGAAAAAAAACGCATTTAAACCTAAACAAAGAAGGAACATTATTTGTGATTGGTTCTTAGCATGCTCTCAGCCGAAAAAGACATTCTGATTGGCTGGAAATAACAAAGAAACTGCCTGATCAAAGAAAATAAAGAAAAATGCTGAGATTTTCATTTTGAATTCGATTTAAATTATTATTAAATAATATTTATGGAAATTAAACATAATTTTCAGAGAGAATAATAAAAAAACAAAATTATTTTCGAAAAATATTGAAGATTTTAGTCCAAATATTGAAGTTGTAGTAAAAAGAAATATTTACTTTTCTATAACGTAAAAGTCGATCTTTTTGTTTACATTATAACTTTTATGTTGCCGATATTGAATATTTTAGAATAAATAAATAGCAATTTATTTTTGAAAGAACTTTCGTTTTCTTCATGACCTGAAAAATTAATTATATACTTTTTATAAACGTATCTGAGTTGAATTTAATATTATAGGCAAATATGTTTTAACAATAGGCTTTGTCTTCAGTTTGTGAGTTGGCCAATTAAAAGATTTGATTTTTATCTGATACAACCAATGATAAAATTAGCGGTTAAAAGGTTAAATCCAATCTATTTGGAATTTATATTAATAGTGGGAAGATTATTATTTGTTATTATTATTACCTATATACATATAATACACAATAAATTACTAAGTTATAATAAATAAAATACAATCAATATTTTAGAAAGTAATATTGTATATGTATATATAAAACTATTTGATTGAATAAACTGTAATGTATATATTATTTTTTTAATTTAAAATTGAATATTAATTTATAGTTAAATGAATTTGGGATGACCTGAAGTAAAGTTGGGGTGCACATGTGTGTGAAAATAAAACTGATTTTATTATTTTTTATTTATTTGTAATAAATGAAATGTATTTAAACAATACATATACAAATCTAAGTGAATTTAAACAATAGGCAGTTTAAAAATATCAGCATTCTCAGTGTTTTATATAAAAATAAAAACTTTTTACAAAATCGTTCTTCTTATCAAAAGAGATAGCAGCTACAATAATAGACAGTCATTTAAAGTAAAATTTAGAATGCTAAAATGGAGTTTTACTTTTTCTTTTAGTTAAATTATAAACATTTTAAAAATCAAATGCTGTAACTAAAAGTTTACCAAATTCAGAGAAAAGAAAATTAAATAAGACGTAAGAATAATTGATAAATTCTTAAATAATTAAATCGTGTTTTAATAGTTGTTGGAGTAAATTTGAATATTTTAAATCTTTTCAAAAAGAATAATGAGAATTAAGTCTGCTGAAAATTGGAAAAGTAAAAATTAAATAATTTTCTTAATATATATATATGTAAGCGCTTCAATACTATTGAATACAAATATATAATTATAAATAATTATTAAATTGTACTTTAATATGAAAATGGGCTAGAGCAAAACATGCTATTGTGTGTCATGGTATTTCCTGCCAGCTGCATTATATCTATATATATATTTTTCTACTTTATTGTAAACTCACAAGAAGATGCCTGCAGTCCAAAGTAAAGAAGGATTGAAATACTTAATGGTGAATCAAATGAGGATCAAGGTGTTTACCATTAAACACAACTACAGGAGTCACCATTGTACTTATCTATCCTTGCTAAGAAAAATGATTTACTAAGTGAAACTGCTTTGAAGAACAACTTGCCTAACTATCAACTACTACTACTTTTATTAGGATGATTTTTATGAAATTTGTTCCAATTACAATTTTTTTTTAAATCAAAGAATCAATATTGTAAATTTTTGTTTATTTATTTTTAAATCTCGTTATCTATCTGTTGTATTTTCACACTCTGATGCTGAAGCCTCATTTTTCAGAATATGCAAAGAAGAAAAGGGGGGATTATTCATTTTGATATTTTTTATATTTTCATTATAAATAAAATTTAGGTAAACCCACCTGCTTCACATCAGATTATCCACATAGATATTGAGGCAAGATTATCTAAATTTATTTTCATAGGTTAAATTACAACACTTATACAGAATACATATTATATGTTTTATTTCGTAATTAACCGTGTACGTATATTTTCCAGTATGTTTAACTAATCAACTGGTATCTGTCTCTATCATATATATAAATTGGGGAAACTTGTTAAATAGATTAACATTTGTAAATATATAATTCAGCTAGCCAGCATCTCAATTACATTAAATAACTAAAGTTTATTTTTCTATATAATTATGATTTGTAGAGAATGAGTGACTTAGGTGGATTTCTACCATGGGGTATAAGGGTTGGATCTAGAGGATAATTAATTAGTATGATGGTAGAGGTTCACTAGTGACACATGTACATATGATGATTATTATTTATTTTTTATTTTTTTATCATTACTATTGTTGTTATACTTGATATTTATTATTGTTAATAAATGTTTGAAGTTTGTATTATTCCAGTCTCTGGTTTATTGAGTTGTCCTGACATTTCACAGTTTATAAATAATTATACATGCACACACATCTATTTTTCTTATTAAATAAAAGCTTGAAAATAAAATAAATATAATAAATGCTAGTTATAACTGATATATAGGTGCAGGAGTTGCTGTGTATATTTGTTCATACCTGCTAAAGGAGTTAAAAGCAATATTCTCTCTGGGCTTGAATATTAAGGCATAACGTAATTAAAAAGGGGAAAGTGGATGAACTAACCTATATTGCATTTAATATTATTAAATAGGGATATAGTTAGTCAATTAAAGGGTATGCAATCATTGGTTAAGCATTTCATCAGGTTTTCATTAGCACTCTATCAGATGACCCACAGTCTGAACATAGTTGGATGCAACTTTTTTCGCTTCTAAGCCTGGTAGGTCTCTGCAGATTGTTTTATTAGGGGTAATAAATTAGAGCATATTAACTTATCACCACACCATATTGCTACATCTGCATAGTAGTACAGTCTGCAAGTTAGTTGACATCCATTACATCTGGTGCACCATCATTGGGCTTGGTTAGTTTATGACTGTTGATGAAGAGTACTGCCCATTATACTGTGGTTAGCAATGTTTGGGATTAGTTGTAATCATTCCATTCGTTATATCTGGCATCATCAACTTTTGGGGCTAGTGGTCATCGTTCTGTCTGTTATATTCTGGCACCAGCAACGTTTGGGGCTTGATAGATAAGTGTATCATCACATAAATACTTTGTGTAAGTTGATCATACATTGTCATTGAACCAGCTGATTGTTGAATCTGATAGATATATCCAAGTGCTAATCGCTCCATCCGTTATAATCAATAATTGATTTTGAAATCTTAAGTCAGATTAAAGTTCATTTTAAAAATTAGGATTAGCTTCTCAAATCTTAACAAAAGTTCTTAATTACTTTTTTTAAAATTTTTTCTGTTCATATCTTACAGTAGAAGAGCTCCCGGTTCCTGCTGCCAATTCTCATGAAGACTTTATTAATTATAATTTCATGGAAGACTGGTCTGTTATTCATATCATAGTTCTCAACCCAGAGGTTACCTTAGCTGGTTCAATCCTGTTACCCATATGATTCAGTGTCTGCAACAGTACTATTCATAATTCAACAGTCATTTCATTTGAAATAAGTGAGAGAGTGACAAGTGTGTCTTATCACACCTCTCAAAAAAATCAAGCTGGAACTGTTTTTAATTTGCATATTTTTCTTTTTATAGTAATCCTCCAGATCCATTGACATAGTTTCCTGTTCCAATCATTTTAATTAAGGTCCAAGCATTGGTTTGCTGCTTCTATTGGTCATCTAATTTTTTTTTTGTTCTCTTATCTTTCATCTGACTTTTTTATATAAGAGCCCCAAAGGCTAGTTTGCTTTTTGTTTAATTTATAAAACAATCATTTTCATTTACTGAAATTACACAGGAATCTTTTAACAAAAATATTTTATCTTTAGAGCTACTTTTTTTTTTAAAGAAAATAATACTTTTAAAGTTTTTATGATTATATTATATACGTTAAACAACTTTTAATTTTCAGTCTTTAAGTTGCTTTTTTTCTTTTTAATAAATCAATTTTACAATATATATATATATCATTGTTTTATTAAAAGGCATATAGGCCTTTTTCTTTTTAAAATTTTAAATAGTTTTAACTTTCAAAAAAGTTAACATTGTATTATTTTCAAAAGACAAAAAAAAATGTGAATTGCTTTATATTCTACAATGTTGACAATAGGATTTTAAAAAAATAGACACATCATTTTCCATCATATTATAGATAATGCATATGTAAAGTAAAATTGAAGAAGACATTTAAATTGGCAATTCAATAATTAATGATCCCCACACAATTTCCAAATACAAATAATAATAATAATAATAATAATAATAGTAATAATAATAATAATAATAATAATAATAATAATAATAATAATAATAATAATAATAATAATAATAATAATAATAATAATAATAATAATAATAATAATAATAATAATAATAATAATAATAATAATAATAATTCAATTCAATTCAATTCATTTATTTACCGTACAAAACTACAGCATAAAGCCAATTACAGTATTGCACCATAACAAATATATAAATACATAAATGAGTTTAAATGACAAATTATTAATATAATTATGTGCCATATTTCAATAAAAGATAATTAACACATTTAAAAATCTAAAGTAAAATTAAATATCAGCATATAAACAATTATTATTAAAACATTAATAATAACAAATAAATAAAAGGGATAAATATAAAGCGCGTAACAAAATAATAATAATAATAAAACAATTTAACATATATATATATAAACAAAATCAAGTTAAACCAATCAAATATGACATTTAAATTTAATAACATAACAAAATTGATTATAATCTAAATTGAAGTAATTATTATTACTACAAATCTGATTATATAAATATGGCAGTCTAAATAAAGGAGAAAATCTACGAACATTGGAATGACAAGTTTTAATGTAACAAACAGAAGCAGACCGAGTATCATGCACATGAGATCTAATTACAACAGTAGAAATTGTGTCAGATAAAAGAACTATTTTATTAACAAGTTTATAAAGATATTTAAGATCTCTATATTGTCTTCTAGAAGAAAGATGAACAACAGTTTTATTTCCCAAAGAAACATATTTAAAAAACTTATTACTCACTGATTGTAATAAGTTACATCCCTGTTTAGAGCTAGGATTCCAAATGACTGAACAATATTCAATGATGGGAAGAACCAATGATAAAAATAATTTAAATTTTGTATCACCACTGAAATGATGACCAAACGTTAGAATAGTACCTATAATTTTTAAAGCTTTACCAATAATCATTTCCAAATGAGGAAGAAAGGATCCATTACTAGAAAATATAACTCCCAAATCTTTTTGGGATTCAACAGAAATAATTTTGTGACAATTAATAAAATAAGAAAAATGCAAAACTTCAGATTTTTTAGAATACGAGACTAAGGAACATTTACTGAAATTAACAATCATATTATTTAAATCACACCAAGCACTAAAATTATCTATATCCTTTTGAAGAAGAGTGCAATCAAACACAGATGTGATTCTTCTAAAGATTTTACAGTCATCTGCATAGCACAAAAGATAAGAAGATTTTAAGCAATCTTAAGGTCATTCATATAAATGTTAAAAAGCATAGGTGCTAAAATACTACCCTGAGGAACTCCAAAATTACATTTAAACTTAGATGAAATAGTATTATTAAATTTAATATATGCAGTACTACTCATGAAGAAAGGATTGAAACCAATAAACAAGCTTAGTAGAAAAACCATTTGATATAATTTGCTAAGAAGAATACTGTGGTCTACTTTATCAAAAGCTTTGATAAATCAAAATAAACAACATCAAGTCTCTGCTGGTCCTCAATTGCATGAGCTATATGATCATAAATTGTTAACAAATTAGTTTCTACGGATCTATTAGGTATAAAACCATGCTGTGAAGAAGAAATGAGTTTACTAACATCTAAAATAATTTTATTATAAACACACCTCTCAAAAATTCTAGCAATAGTATGTAAAACAGAAATAGGTCTATAGTTATTAAGACAATCACGTGAACCATTCTTAAAAATTGGGACCATTTTGGCACACTTAAGCACATTAGGAAAACACAAGAATTCAGTGATAAATTAAAAATAAATGCAAGAGGAACTGCAATAAATTCAGCTAGCCCTTTGTAAATAAATGAAGGAATATTATCATTTCCCAAACTAGAATGAATTTTAAGTCGCTTAATAGCCATAACAACATCATCCTTAGAAATATGGTCAATCATACAATGAACAGTTGAAGAATTACAAAATAATGCAATATTTGAAGATATTGCATCATGTGATGAATATACATCAGCAAAATGTTTTGAAAAGTCATTTGCACTTAAAGTGAAACCATGAGTAGCTTGAACCTTTTTTCTACCCAAACCAGACTTTTTAATGAAATCCCAAAATTCTTTAGGGTTAGATGAAATATTAACCTCAATTCTTCTAATATAATTCTTCAAATCTCTTTTATAAACATGCTTCACCAATCTTCTGAAATTAATAAAATTATTATAAAAAAAGATATTCTGTGTTTTAAAATAAAGTCTACGATGATAAGACTTCCTTTTAATAATTTTAATAAGATCGCATGAAAACCAACGAGGAAAACCCTTATAAAAAGGTCGCTATTGGGAATATACAAATCAATAAAACCATTAAGAATCTTTAAAAACTCATCCAAGCAATGATTTACATCATTAAAAGAATACAAAAAATTCCAATTAACTTTAGAAAAGTTTCTACAAAAATCAAAATAATTACCCTTCCCATAATCCTTTCTTGAAATATTAGAAAAATTAATCTTTGAGTGACAAACATTAATATAAAACTCAAAAGGTGGATGATGAGCATCAATAGGAAAATTAACAGAGACAACTTGAAAATTACTAACTACTGTTGAACTACATAAAATATAATCCAAAGTACGATGAAAGGAATTAACAAATGGATTATATTGCTTGAGTCCTAAAAATTTACGAACTTTACTTCTAGAAGCCTTAGAGAAAACGAAAAGTGTGTAGCAATTCTACCCTGTATAAATCTGAATATTTAAATCCCATAATAATAACATTATCATAGCCATCAGAAAATCTTAAGTGATAAAAATAATCAAACTCAACAGACAAGTGGGTTTGAGATAAACATTACCTAAAATAAATTTAAAATTGTGATTTAAGTAATTTCACACCATGTAGATTCAAAAGAAGAAAAAAAAGTTCTTTATAAAACTCTTTATGAAGACAATCATCCCCCTGAAATATTATCCTAGATCTTCAGCAAAATACTATCTATCATCAAAAAAATCAGGAAATTGTTTTCAACAGTTTCTGTAAGTAAAATAAGATAAATTTCTGTTTCAAAAATTGTTTAATTTGAAACATTTAGTCCTCATACCTCTGACATTATTAAAAAAGAAGGCCTACATGTTAAGATAAAAAAAAAAAAAAAGATAAGAGTAAATAAAAAAAATAAAAATAAAATAAAAAAATAGATAAAAAAAATAAATTTCTTAAAACTAGGAACAGAGTCATAAAAAAATGGAAAATAAATTGGGGGTATTATTTCTTTGTTTATGTAAAAACATAAGAAAGACTTAGAATTATTCATATTATTTTGAAATTATTTGTAATTATTTTAGAAATACTGTAATATCTTTTGAACTGAGATTTACTGGCATATTAGAGAAAATATCTATTATAAGTTATATTAGTATTAGAAAAACATACCAAAATTAGATTTATTAACATAATATATTAATTTTTTTAGTTCTTAAAACATTTTTATTAGAGATAAAGAGGAAAGATGATTTATCCGATAGTTACTATTTGAAGAAGTAAGTGAATTGAACTATAAGCTGAATAATTTGGGAGAATATCTGGATAATTAAGAATTTTATGTCTAACAGACTAGAATAAACATTAGAAAATTAGATTTATTAAATCATCAGAAATATTAATTTTCTTAGTTCTAGAAAAGTCATTTTTACTAGAAGAAAGAAAGTATAGAATGATTCATGATAGTTACTATTTGAAGAAAGTTAAGTAATGTGATTTATAAGCTAGTAAATTTGGAATATCTGGATAATTAAAATTTTATGACTAATAGACTTTAGGGAAGATACATTAACAGAGACTCCATTATATCTTTTATCATAAAAGAAGACTCGTAAATATAGCTGAATACTTTAGAAACTGCAGCTGATAATTTAGTTTTTAGATTTCACAGACTTTAAAGAAGATAAAGTAACAGAAACCTCCATTATCTCTTTTCCCAAAAAATTTGGTGATTTAAATTTACCATGAGAAAAAAGATAAAAGAATCACTAATGGAATTTACCTCAAGAGGATGAGTTATAAAACATCTACTTTTAAATTTGGAATGAGGAAATTATAAATAATTATTATTATTATTATAATTAATTTCATCACTAACTAAATTAACTTCAGGAACACAATCATCCAATTTGATATTTTCAAAGATCTTCAGGGAATAGGCGAAGAATGATCCCTAGCAATGGAAAACAAAAATTTGATCAGGATATTGAAGATGACAAAATGCATTGAGTGCAATATCATTAGTATTAACATTTTTAAAGATCTTAAATTGGATGAAGATGAATACAATGTTCACCTTCAAAGAGAATAATTAGAATAGAATAAAAATTGAAGATATGAATGATAAAATTGTAAATAATAATAATAATAATAATAATAATAATAATAATAATAATAATAATAATAATAATAATAATAATAATAAAATAATAATAATAATAATAATAATAATAATAATAATAATAATAATAATAAAATAATAATAATAATAATAATAATAATAAAATAATAATAATAATAATAATAATAATAATAATAATAATAATAATAATAGTAATAATAATAATAGATATGTGCATTAACTTGTGTTGAGGGTGTCCCAATATGGTACATAGCCTCCTGCTATAAAAAACAAAATTTTTATACTTAAATATATCACAACTATACTTTAACATTCCTATGTCACACATGTCTACCACTATGCAAGTGCCATTAAAGATTCAATTACAAATATCGGCCCAAATATCTTTTTATAATCTCTGAAACTTCTAAAACTATAGGTTTAATTTGAAACTAAGCATATTTAAAGTACAATAACTTAAAAGAAAATGCATATAACTAAATTCTTACTTAAATTACACATGAAATAGTAAAGAGGTTAATTGTTACTTGGAATAGTCTCCTTCAGAATCAACCAATTTATATAAAAAGTTTAGGTTGATAATAATTACTAAATCTTTCCTTAATTTAATGTGACTTTCACAGAATAACTCTATTAATCTATTCTTTTATATTTTAAAAATATTTAAATATCTGACAGTGTATGCGCACTATTTAGCTAAAGTTCTAGCAGTATCAAATTGGCAATAAGTTTCTCTTTTTTCAAATTAATGGGATATTTATGAAATAAGTCCTTTATTAAATTGAAATGAATGTTGATAGGTTCAACAGCATATTCAATCTTTTGATTTGATCACATACCTATACCATATAAAATGATTCTTCTCTTCATTGTTAGGTTTTGGCCTATAAGTATTTACAATTAGTACTTTCATTTTAACTTTACAATTATAGTTACACCAGAATTAATGGTTATTTAAACACTAAAGTTGGCAAAGCATCTGGCAATTATATCACTTATATTTTTAATTACTGCTATTATCATCATCATTATTATTAACACTAAATGATGAGTTATGCTTTTTCATCATATTTCCTTGGTTAAAATTTTTGTCATCTCAGATACAATTAGAATAATTTTTCTCTCTGGAATACATTATATTGGACCAATTCATTCTACTAACTACCAAGTAATTTGAAGTAGATATCTCCAAAAAACATTTCAAACTTACTCTTAATATAAACATCACTATAATGATAGGTTTTTAGACATTCATCAAATTCAATTGTCACCAGTACTTCAACTTTAAGATCTATAATAACATGTTTAATACCTAACTCCATTTTAGCTTCTATGAATTTATCTCCAATACTATTATTACTTTGAAACTTTTAATCTCAACTTGTTAGTTTTATGCTCATTAAATGTGGTTTTGTGCACAGTCTTCTTATCAGTATTCAATTTTCCATGTAATGTTATTTTTATATCATCAACATCATTTTTGATGTGGACTAACTCAGACTGCATTTTTCTTTCAAATTTGTTACTTCCCTTTTTTATCTTATTCTTTTTATGACCTTTTCCTGATTACTTTGAAGAGTACTAATGTCTTAAACACTTTCTCAAATTTTTCTTGGGCTAGGTCTAGTTTATTCTCAATTATGTTTTTCTTCTCTTTTAATCCTTCAAATCTAGCATCACATCTTTCCTTAGATTGCTCCCATTTAACATCAAAACTATACCTAAACTCTTCAAATTTTGCATCAGAAGTGCTGAACTTATGATTAAATTTATCTTTCAACTCTTTGAAGTTTGCCTTTAGCCCTATTATTTCATTTTTAATTGTATCTTCTGTTCCTCCAATTTTTTATTTAGTTTTTCAAAACTTTTATCAGATTTTATCTTTTGCACTTCAAACTTCTTATCTATTTTTCACATTTTTTGTCATAATTACTTCTGGATTCTATTTCCTTTTTAATTAACTGACGGAGAATTACTTTTATAACATCTGAACTCATGGTCACAGATTCTACTCCTCGACTAGTGATTTCCATATTTATATTTAATAAAGAATGTATGTGTAAAACTTCAATTATCACAACAATGTAAAAAAAATATTATTCTAACCAACAATGTTTTATTGCTGATGTCTACTGATGAACAAATTTAATCAATTAAGGTGTTGGAAAAAATACACTAACCAAGCATTCAAAACAAATATACTTTACTTTCACTTTAGTAAAATCATTAATTATGTTATGAGAATAGACAATGGTGTCTTATACACATTTATGTGCTATTCATTGGTCTCAAATATGAGTGGTTTATAATCAAGCCATATGTTTGGATGTAAATACTATAATGGTATAAATGGAATGAATAGGGGTGAGTTCCCAAAAGACAGAGACTCTACTGAAACCAAATTAAACTCAAATTTTTAAAGATAAGTTGAAATGAGAAGACTTTATATGCATTAGTTTTTAAGATCCTAATGTATATCAATACAATTTAAAATAGATCAAATATTAAAGAATATTAGTTCTTATGGGTACAATATAAATTTAAAGATGATGATTTATACATTAATTAACTAAAAAGCATGTAAAATAATAATGATTCAACCACAAATAAGTTAAAATATCAAAAAAAAAAGTTAATATACCTTCAAATACAATTTACAATTACTACCACTTTCATAATTGAAGTAAGTGAAACTCAAGACTTCTAATTTATTAAAATAATGATAACAATTTATTTATACCAAGTAATAATAAAGAACGAGTAAAATTAATGACATATTAAAGAATTAAAACTTAATGTGTAATCATTGTGTAAATGTTTATTATCTATGGTGATGCTAAACAATTTACTTATTTTCAGAACCAGAGAAAAATATGTGTTTATATCATTTTTATTAAAAATATATAAAATTTATAATGAATCCTAACTTATTATGATTTGTTACTACAATGACACTAAGAAATCTAAATAAGTTGTTTACTCAACATTTAATTAATAATCATTTACAATTTTGACTAATTATTATGATTTTCTCCTAATTATGCATATGTTAACTCATTTATTTTTTAACAAGCAAGCATATATTAAGTAACCTTTTAAATACATATATAAAAAAATTTAAGGTGAAACTGAATAATTTGCAATGATAGTGAGATAATCAATATCAATAATTACTATAGATTTTGTGGTTCATTAAAATTATCAATATCCATGGAACAACAATGATACAGAAGTAATATTTAAAATTTATTCCATTTAGGCTATCAATTAATATATATGTGCTCTGCGCACAGATAATAAAGCTATTAATAAATTATCAATGAAATTATTAAAATTTTACTGCCAAGCGTATTTGCAGATATTAATCCAATTTAGGTAGTTATCACACAATAAACTATTCTGTAATATAGGTGACATTAGTATGTAAACATGTGAAACACTTGCATACTATTAGATGTTAATTTCCATCCTACTCCAATTTCTATTGTCACTTGTTTCATTTTAAAAATAATTATTATTCCATACATCATGATGTAATATAATTTTTAGGCAATATAATTTACACTTAAGCACAATGTGAATTTAATTTTTATTTATATTTTTAATCAAATTCTAACCTTTTTTAATTAAATATTTATAATTAACTATTAACTTTTTCCCTATTACAAATTACTTCATTTGCATTACAAAATTACTCATGTCTTTACAATGCTATCTTTAAAAAAACAACTGACAAAATTTCCAAAATTTTTATACTTGTTTAACATTAATTTTATAAACAATAATTATTAAAATTATTTTGAATTTGAATAAGGTTGAAAGACCAAAGTTGAAGAAAATGATGATAGAGAGAGGTATTAAACATGTATAAAAATTTTGAAAATTTTTTCAGTTGGGTTTTTAAAAATAATATTGTAAAGAGGTGAGTAATTTTGTAATGCAAAAAAGTAATTTGTAATGTGGAAAAAATTAATAGTTAATTATAAAATATTTAATAAAAATAAGAAAAGGTTAGACATTGATTAAAAATATAAGTAAAAAGACAATAATATGTATTAAATAGTAGAATAAAAAGTTAAAAGTTTTTTTAAAATTATAGTAAGTAATTTTAAAAAATAAAATAATATAAAATATATATGAAAAGAATTAATTAAGAGTAAAGTAATAAAATGGAAATGGTCAGGTTAAAATGTATGTTTTATTTGTGTATTTAATTATGTATATAAATGTGTATAAAATGTATTAATTGTATAATTATATATTTGGATATTGTAGCTC
Source organism: Epiperipatus broadwayi (assembly GCA_028023455.1). Lineage (NCBI taxonomy): Eukaryota > Metazoa > Onychophora > Udeonychophora > Euonychophora > Peripatidae > Epiperipatus > Epiperipatus broadwayi. The sequence goes on from JAQFVV010013221.1 coordinate 13,686, forward strand.
TGATGATGACTGCAGGACAGTCAAAACTGTTAGAATAAAGTTTTGATATAAAAAATAGTATTATTAAAGTTTTAAAGAAAATTGTAAATAGTATGAATTGTATAAGTAGAAATCAATACATAAGACAAGGCATAAAAAAATTATATTACTTCAATAATAATAGATATGTACAATGACATGTGTTGAGAGTGTACCAATATGGTACAATATAAATATATATTAAAAACAAATACATTAAAAGAGATTATTTATATATATAGCTTAATGTGTATGCAATTAAGAGGAAGAAATCAGTCTCAAACTAAATATAAATAGTACTCTAAATGCTGAGCAAAATATCAAAAATAGAATATATCTACCTGTTCTTAGAGCTTTTGATATATATAAGCTTACCTTTGTCAATATTAGTGAAAATTAAGAATAAAATTAATATATCATCCAGTTGGAATATGGAATTTAATAATTATTAATTAAATATACAAGGATGAAGATAGAATCACTTTTAATAATCCTATTTTTAATAAATAGAATTTAGTAAATATGAAATTAACATAGCTTAATGTATGTATATGTGATTAAGAGAACAAAATCAGTCCCAGGCTGTGGATAAATGAATCTAATAATTCTTAAAGTTTTTCGTTTATATATGCTATTTATCCATAGCCTGAAAGACTGTTAAGCTATATTAATTTCATGTTTATATTTATTAACTTCTATTTAATTATTTCCATCCTTGTAGAGTTAATAATTATTAAATGCCATATTCCAACTTTCTGATTTTACTCTAAATTTTTATCAATGGTGACAAAGATTAGCTTATATATACACCTGGGTCTCATTTTACATGATGGATAGGTTCCTCAGAAAACACGTGCAAAAGAAATTGCACAAAAATAGATGTAACTTACCTTGAAAAAGGGGGGATGCAGACTGTGATTTTTCAAAAATCGCATAAAAGCAAAGCACCAATGTAAAATTACTTTAAAATTCACGCAAGAAAAAAATAAGGAAATAAAATATGACTAATAAAAAATTTCAAATTTGAAAAAAATTGATACAAGACAAACTTTTTTTAACTATAATATTTAATTTTATTCAAAACAATATGTATTTTTATGCATAATTTACAGCACAGTAATTTACATTTTTTTATACATGTTTTAATTATTATCGCTATTTGCCGATAAACAGGTTCGTTTGCAAACTGGTAAAAAATCAGATTCTTCACAAGAGGAATTACAACTAGTGCCAACTTTACTCTCATGTTGTGTTAATGGTTTTCTGGTGACAATGTAATTAGTAATTAATCTTTGTAATTTTTAAATTGTTAATTACAATTAAAAATCAGATTTTAATTTTTAATTGTCAAATTTAATTGTGCCCACTGCTATTTCTCACCTTTTAAAAACAAATTTGCGGACACTAAATAATTAATAACTGATTACGTTTTTTTTAAAAAAGCAAAAACAGAATGTGATTTAAAATGCAAAATTAACACGCACAATGTTTGAACAAATTTACATTATAATCTTGTAAAATTTAATGTGTGTATACATAAAATGTGGAAATCATGATTTGAATTTCATTATTGCTTTAAGTCTTACTATTATAAAGCACTGAAAATATTGAAATTACTAAGATGAAAGTCAAATTCCAATAATATGCTATTACTTTCAATATGATGTAAGTGCGCAAAATTTATTATTTAAAGTAATAGCGCATTATCGGAGTTCGACTTCCAAAAAAACATGAATCACGTAACTTCAAAATTGTGTTAAATAAATCCGTGTAAAAAGAGACCCAGGTATATATCTAAAATTCTAAGAATGAATGGATTTATTTTGTTCTTGATTCTTTGTTCAACATTTTGAGTGCTATTTATTCATAGCTTGAAGGAGACTGATTTTCTCCTCTTAATTATATATATATATTTTCTCCTCTTAATTATATATATATATTAATTCTAATATTTTCACAGATAAAAGATGTCATATTATTATTATTTGTGGGATATTCTGTGTAGTGAAAAAGATAAATGCTGATATTTTAGTACAATATCAAGTATCTTTCTCAGAGCATCCTCTTTCTCAAATCATAAGAATGCATGTGAGATTTAAAATTGTTTTCTTTTTCTTCATATTAGCTTCTTCACTACATGTAATATCCCACAAATAATAATAATAATATGATACATATAATAAAAATAATAGTTAATTAACATTATATTTATTATTTTTATTGTTATTACAATATTTTTAAGACATTTCATGTGTATTATATATATATATATATACATAATATTATTTACTCCATCAATCTCCACAATGTTGTTCTTCCATTTTTTATTTATAATGAATCCTACTCCACTTATATTACTAATATTTGTGTCTTTATAATAAAATACATGTCCACTTTTTAAATCAATGGACTCTTCACCTTTTCTTCTAACTTCACAAAGTCCAATAATGTCCCATTTAATATAAGACAGTTCTTCTAATTCTTGCAATCTTCCTTCACTTGAAAGTGATCTGCAGCTGAAAGTACCTAAATATAAAGTTATCATCAAATAGCAACCTGAGTGTGCAATCAGAGAATTCTTAGCACCCTTCACCTTTGGCCACCAACCACTGCCTTGGTTGGTGACTTTGCAGCCTCCTGGGAATAAGGCCATAATTTATTTTTGTCTGACATAATTGTATATATCTATTGGAAAATTATTTATCATTTACACAAACATTCACTCTACCTTATCAGGCAACTGAGAAGAAAGACCATGGTGTTTCTTGATCTTAAACTCAGAGGTAAAAAGCCAATAAACTCACCATGTTGGCTACTGCATATTGGTGAGCAGCCGATCCATGTTTGTATACTATATGAATAATCACATAGTAATAACAGCTGCAATGACAAGAATGTATGGAGTGGACATTAAGAATTTGCCCTGCTCGGTTTCTTTAAGGCCTTACCAAGAGGAATCAAAGGGTCTCCTTTCAATTAATAGCAAACTCCTTTCTGGAGTGTCTCAGTTTTAGAACTACATAATATTTTTTATATCATTAAGATATTAAAATACATACACACATATATATGTACATGTCAATATTTTGTTAATTGAATTTATTTATTATAAAGTTAGTTTTTTTGAAGATCAAAGCATTGCAGTTTTTATTAATTGACCAAAATTTTCACTATTGTATAAGTTGTATGGCTAAACACTTTGGAGATTGGGATATTTAAACATCCTAAAGTAGATCAAGCATTTAACAGTACTTTTGCCAAATTTTATTTTTTTTTATCTATGAAATTCTGCTGAAAATTGATTCTTGAATATTTAGCTCTGAGTAGTGGGCAAATCTGCCATCAATACACCAGGACAAAATAATTAAACTGTTTTTCATTCAACCTTCAAAAAACAAAAATAACAAATTGGCTTTAAATCCAAAACTTTTAATTCTTGAGTTCATGACTTTATTCTGTGATAAACTACTATATTCAATTGTGAATATGTCTAAGAAGTTTAGCTGTTCTTTTAGCATTTTCTTTATACTGAATTAATGACATATATTTGTAATTAGAACAATAGTCATTTTTAATAAATACTTCAAGTTTGGCTTTGAATACTGACTGCTTCAAAGGAAAATATTTTTATACAAATTACAATTATATTTTTATTTTTTACTGAATTTGTCATTCAACATAATTTTTCTGTTAATTTTACTGTCATACAAAAATAAAATCCTTGATATGGAAAAAACATCATAAAAAAGTAAATAAGTTAATAAATCATTATACGTTATAGATTTAGGGGGAAAAACAGGTAAAGAGAAAGAGTAAGAAATAAGTTTAAACAAATGAGAAAAAAAAAGACTGGAATCAGAATTTATGTTTATACATGAGAGGCTGAAGATAACTTAAATGTGCATAAATCTGACTGAAAACATGTAAAAGAAAACAGAGTAAATAAATCGAACATACTATATGTTTCACAAATGTTTTTTTTTTTAACGTTCACTTCAGTATACGATATTGAAACATAATCTTTTTGAATGATTTACTGATCGGGGAAAAAATTTCAAGTACCCGAAGTGACCGGACTAAATGTACCTTGAGCTCCAGGGTTCTACCATTCTATCACTGGACCAAACCACATGAAGCATATGGATAAAGGTAAGACAAACTAACATATTTTATAGCATTTTTGTTATTATTTTTTACTTACCGCTATTTATTTATTAAAATTTAAATTCTTTTTATGAGCAAAATAGAATATTTTATTATCGCCTCAAAATATTGCTTATTTACAAACTGAAGATGTTTAAATGTTTAGTTCTATAAATATTTCATTAGCTGAAGTCATTTGTGGCTTTTTTTTATTTTTATTTTCTCTTTAAACACTGAGTCACAGATTTTCTGTGAAATGCTAAAGTAATTGAAAACTTTATCCAATTTTTGAACCCAATTTCAGTCATTTTTATATTTATATATTTTTAATCATTGCTAGATAAAGTCAGAAAGTTACGAAAGAAAGAAGACGGCTGAGTGCGCATTTTGTGCTGTCAAATGAGAATATCCGATGATTTTAAACTTTTCCCTCTTTTTTATTATTATTCATAATGTTGCTAGTGTATTTATTTTTCCATGAATTCATAGTAGGAAACTCAACAAGGGAGCTGACAGCTGGTTAAAAATCATTGCTTTACAAGAAAAGTGACATCTTGATAATGCAAATTCCTTGTTGGAGGCATTGTGACAGACAGGTTTGAGTGACAAGAGGCAGTCGATCAATAGCTGTCATGGGTTAGGATGTGAGCTAATGTAGTTATATGCCAAATAATGGTCTGCCTCTTCTTCTCAAAGTGGTTAAATGTGTCTAATTTAGCTAGCATAAGGGAATATTGAAAGATCTCTTCCTTTCTTTTAAATAGAAAAATAGCATAAAGTGGAACCAAAAGAAGATAAAAAAAAAAAGTTAAGAAACCAATTTAAAATGATAGAAATGATTGAAAGTTTTGGAAAAAAAAAACTTAGAATATATATAATCAAACACTTTACTATATGGTTAGACAACCTTGAATGCATTTATATTTATGCATTAATTAATTTTAGTAATATATAATGCCTAACATTTGCTCACTTTTGTAAAAAAATATATAACTTGATGTCCGTTAATTAATATAAAATATTAATGAAAACTTGTCAGTCTGCATTACATTGATTTGAAATTGATTATATATGTATGAAATATATTTAACGTTAATTAATAACAGCAGCAGTATCTAGTCAAATAATGTCTGAATAAAGCAGCCGGAAAAAAGTCATCACCTTTCCACGTTGTTACAAAAAGTTTAAGTACTACGGAAATTCAGAACAATATAAACTACAGGCGTGAATATATAAATGAGCTAGATATTAACAGCTCATAAATAAATAACTTTCTATTTTATATTTAGAAAACAAGACAATAAATAATTAGTTTAAACTTTAAAACCACGCAAATACTACTATATACAAAATAGCATCAAACTACACCCACAGTTGATTAATTTCTGCAGTGTTATCTGGTTCAAAAACAAAGTCTAATTAAAGCAACTGAAAAGATCAAGCTGCGTTTTTCAGACTTTGTGAATTTCACACAGGTAGCAAGGTTGACATTAATTAACGGCAGATGTAGATCATATTTTTATATTCGAATTATAATATAGCATTAGTATTTGATTTGATTTCTTATATACAAAATTCATTTAATTAAGTAATACATTGCAAGGTCAACTTTTCCCATAGCCCTGTAGAAAACAGTAAAAAGGGAATATTACTTACTAGATGTCCATCTTCCAGTGATCATTTTTTTCATTCTTGTTTTACCTCCCCCTCCCCCGTCCCAGCAATTAAATTCCATTTTACTGACTAATGTTAAATGATTCACCGGAGGTGTCTATGGGCAAGCAATGTAAAAAAAAAAAAAACTTAAATGGGAGCCTGAAAATTTTTTCAATTTTACCCAGTCAAAATTTGAATCCAGATTATAAGCTTAGCAGAAAGAAATGTTGCCATAAACCTTTTCAAAAAACATCAAATAAAATAATTTCAAATGCTTTTTCAGTGAATAAAATTTTTGATAAAAATGGGGCAAGAGAGAATAAAAATTTTATTATTGAAATTAAATCATTTATTAAAATTTTTATTTATTTATTTTTAAAGTGACAATTGCTACTTAAAAGTTTTTATTTGATTTAAATAATTTTATTTATAATTTGCAGTATCTAAATAGTAATAAAAAACATTAAATATGCTTAGCTTACAAGCAAAATATAAGATAAAACAACATTGAATAGCTAGTTCATTGCATGGTAAAAATCTCCGATCTGTCCACAGAATAAAAGAGAAAGCAATATTCAATGACGCAATAGTTTTTTTTTCTTATGAAATGCTGTTCTTGCTTCCGTACGAATCTGTTAGACATATATGATATAATCTATAATAGTAAGAAAATCAAAACATACATCATGTGACTTAGCTTAAAAAGCTTATAAAAATAATACAATGAGCATGTTAATAGCTCTAAACAAGCTTCTTCGATAAATGCCACAAGAAAAAGCTTTTAAAATCTCTATCTTGAATTGGATTTTCCTAGTATTATAGTTTTGCTTTTGAGACTTTGGCAATGTTATATTGCTAAGGTTATTAATATATAGTGTAGCTAAAAATTATTCATACCCATACAGCTATTTAAGTTAGATAGCTGAATTTGAAGACATATAGATGTCTGAAATTTTCAGATTTTCTACTTAATAGTTAAATATTACATAAATGCTGAGCTCAAAATGGTATTTGGATGTAGTGTCTGAATATCCTAGCTCAGTGACAAGAGCCATTAGCTCAAAACTGATTAAGGGATAGGGATAATTCAAGATAGAGATTTTAAATGTTTTATCTTGCAGCATTTATCAAAACAGATTGTTTAGAGCTATTCGCATGCTCATTATATAATTAAGATATAATCTATTGTCTACTATATTTGCTATAAGACCAGATTTTAAAGGAACTTTTAACAATATCAATCTATACAACCTTTTTAAAACCTTTTGTTACTCAAAACCTATAATTTTATAAATTACATGATAAACTGATTGCCATAAACTATTTCACAGTTTTTCAAAGATAATAGGAGTATAGTATAACACTCTTCACTTCTACTGCATTCTCTGCAATAAAATATAAACTCACATCTTGGAATATCACATACCTACTGCAAAGTATATTCACCTTCTTCTTGACTAAAACCTTAATATCACTGGTATATGTAGATGATGTCATTACTACTATGTATTTTTTTTTTCATGTTGTAGATTCACATGTTTTTGCATAGTAAAAAAATTCTTAGCTATACAGTACTCGTATTTACAATAGTTACCAAAACATAAATAAATTACTCATATTTGCAATAGTTACCAAACATAAATAAATTAATTATCACCTATAAAGTAGTGACATCTCTAAAAACTTTTACTCCCCAAAGACTTCAATATAACTATGAAAATCAAAATGATGAATGCCATAATAAAAGGTATACAGTCTTTTATCTTTTTCTGATGCTTCATTACAATCAATACAATCACAAAAATAAAAAAGTAATGCTAGCTTAGCTATAGTCTCATGTGATTTGTCTCAGTGTTTCTTAAAAAAATTATTTGCATCTCATTTTGGCTAAACTTTAGTTAAATAGATCTAAAGCCATTTACTCAATCTAAAAACGAAAACCTTTCAAAAAAGTTAAGTGAAAACTGATATTACAACTTAAATATTCAAAGTTTAGTTGAGAATAATAATACATAGAAAATCATTTACTGAGCAATAGATAGCTGTGAGCCAAGCTTGCTTGGAAATACTTAATTGCCCAAATGTTTTTTAAAACTTTATTATTATGTAATAAAGCATTTCATCAAATTATCTCTAGAAGAGCAATTAATATTTTAAACTGGATTCCAAAAAATTGTAAAGGATTAAGAATAATTTCATGTGAGATGGATAACTAAGATATAAATGTTTGCCAGAGTGATGTTGAAAAGAGAAATTATAGTTCAGAAAAAAATTATTAAAATCAGAAAAATTGTCATCTTGATTATGGTTTAAAATGATGACAATAATAATAATAATAATAATAATAATAATAATTATTATTATTATTATTATGATGATGATGATTATTATTATTATTATTATTATTATTATTATTATTATGATGATGATGATGATGATGATTCAAAAGGCCTTTTATTGACTCAAAAGAATATAATGATTACAATTACAAAGCAAATCTACTGCTACATGCCCATTACAAACTTTTTACATTTACATTGTTCAATTTTGTTAGAGTTTTTTTCTAGATTTACAGGAGCTTAAATCATAGTTCTTGTCTACATAATTTTGATCTCGATATCCCAGATTTTCTGTTCCTGCCTAGGTTAACAGTCCAAATATGATAACACAATCATTTATCTTTTTAGTCTGTGATCCCACATAGATTTTGGTTTCAAGCAATTCCATTATATGAGGTTTTGTTTCCCTGATCCACTGTTTCAATTTAAATATTTTTTCTATTGAATTCAAATCCTGTACATTAAAAGAAGTAATTTTAATTCTCATTTATATAATTTTACTTTGAATTTGTTTGATTCATTTTATTTCTAACTATAGTTATCTTTTGCTATCTTTCTATTGTAAATCTCAGGCATCTTCAAACTCCCATTCAGATTCAACACCAGTGCAGCTCTCCATTCAATGCTGTTCTCCTGTGTCATCAAACATAAGCTCTCCCAATTTTGCTTTTTTTCTGTTTTCCTGTTTTTGAGGGCCTTCCAGGCTTTCTCTTTTGATCAATATTACCCTTAGTAACTTGTGGCATATTTGGCATTATTATCTGGGTAATCCCAATATTTGTATTGTTCTTAGTTCTTTATTCTTTAATTAATTCCAGTTCTTTATCTAAATTCCTATTCTCTTTATAATATTGTTTCTTCTCTATATTTTTTTTCCATATGTATTATTCTATATATTTTTCTAGAGCTTTATCTGCATGCATTTGTATATCATTCTCTTTTCCCCCTTTATTTTTGTATTATTTATCTTAAGGCAATCTTTTTTTTTTCTGACTAAACAATAAATCTGGAATCCAACTAATATTACTTCCATCATTATTTATATTTGCACTTTCAATTTCTTGATTATCTGTATTTATATGTGGTTGTTGTATAGAATTTCTTTCCTTTTCACATCCCTGAGTTACCACATCTGAAGTCAGTATTTGTTTTGTATCCCACTGTTTACTGCTTGTTCTCCTTTCAAGTCTACCTAATCCTTTATTATTATTATTATTATTATTATTATTATTATTATTATTATTATTATTATTATTATTATTATTATTATTATTATTATTATTATTATTATTATTATTATTATTATTATTATTATTATTATTATTATTATTATTTTTTTTTTTTTTATTTCTTGGACAGTCTATAATTAAATGACTTCTCTCTCTGCAGCCAAAACATTGTGGCTTTAAGCCTTTAATGTGTAGATCCCAAATTGCTCCTTGATCCATAATTTGCCTGGGAATTTTTTCCGGATTAATTTTCTGGTGCAGCTTTATTTTAAAGTGATAATTGTTCATGTATATGAGTGTAGGTGCATCATTATCATTGCACAAGATCCATTTTATATATATGGCTTGTCCAAATGGTTGGACATACTTTTGAAATCATTAAAGCTATACCCAAAATATATATTCTTTACAATTCCTGAACAATAATCTTGCAGATTTTCATCTACAATAATCATTATATATCCACCCATTGTCTTTAACTGTGATTTAAACCTAGTTTTTTGGTTTTCATTAAAAAATTGTATAGCAGTGTATCTTGAGTTTGTATGTTCACCTATCACTGAGATTGAGTCCCACAATTTTTTTTTTGTTAGTTTTTGATACAATAACTCTCTCTGGAATTTATATAAAGTTAAATTTCTGTCTGTAATTGCAAGCACTAATGATCTATCAGAAAATAATTTTTTGAAAGATTCATATAGTTTATTCGTTGTGTTATTAAAATTGGATGTTGATTTCTTGTATTTCTTCTTCTGTCCAGTTATTTTCTGTTTTTGTTACATGATTAAATGTCTCATCTTCAATTTCTATATTTAGTTCAAAGCTGTCTGTTGAATTCGCTCTTCTAAATCTGCCTTTTGTCCTTCCCTCCGTTTTTTTTAGTTTTCTTGTTGTGGCTTATGAGAGTTTGTACTGCTATTAATAAGTAGTAACAAATTTTTAAAAGCTCTTGAATATACTTGATAAAAGGCAAACAAAATCTACTTAATAATTAAAAAATCTTATAATTATGATAAGTGTAAACGATTCCGGATTGTAAAAAAGAAAAGCCCTGCCAACAAAGTGAGTTTTTTTTTTTTTAATATTTTTGTCGTAAAGAAAAATCTAGTCATTAAAAAAAAAAGGCGTCTGATGAAAACAACTGCGTAATTAGTAAGAGAGATAGCAATATAAATGTGAAAACAGTTGCAAAAAACAGTAAGATTAAAAAGTCATATGCAAATATGACTGCAATGAAATCGTAAAAAGCAGTATTAGAAAATATTATTTAAAAAAAAAAAACAATTAGTAAAAGTTGTAAATACTAAAAACAAGGATCAGAATAACAACTTCGCAGGTAATAATATATATATAAGTAAGATATGATTTTTGATCAACCAGTGATATGGTTGCAATGTACATATATATATAACTCACTATTTTTAAAAATTCAGTGAAAAATTAAAATTGTATGCTAATTATGAAATCATGCTCTAAGCAACATTTGGACAGTCAGTTAAAAAACGTATGTTGAATGCGAAAATGTCAAATAGCTTACTGCTTGGAAATTCATAAAAAGTTCAAGGATTAAAAGTGAAAAACTGGGACATGATCCATAGTTCTTGAGGTCCAGTCTTTCAGTCTATTACTTTACCAAATCAAGAAGAGTAATATTTATGTTTATTATTTAAATAAACTATCATTTACAATATATTGACTAAAAATCTGTTTTAAAAAAACTATTGAAAGGATTCTTTTTTTTAACTAAACTTTTACATATTCTGTACCTTGAAATGAAATAAAAATATAGCTTCCAGTATTTTACTATTTCATAATAATTAATTTTCTTTACTTATAATATTTAAAATACAAGTATACTTTATATACTTGGAGTCTAGATATAATATAGAGAATTAACAACAGATTTGGGCATTTCATCATCAGATTTTCAATAGTATGGATGGCTGAAAAGTTGGAGGGTGGAGTAGATTGAAACCTGTCCATTAAAGTGTGAAGATTTGCCTTAATATTAACTGAGTACTGATGGTATATGTGTGGAATATGATGATTTGGACTAACTGATGAATGCTGATTCAGTGCAAAATACATATATTGGAAATCATTTATTTTTTTACATGTGTGTGGTCATGTGTATCAATTGTATGAGATAGAATAGATGATTAAAAGGAGCTTGAAAATCGTGTTCAAATCTCCTATATATATATATGATTTTTAACATTGAGTATAAACAGTTTGAAATACTAACAGAAAAAAACTATTTAATAAAAAAAAAAGTCTAACAATCACCATAGAACAAATTTTAAAATAAAAATTTATATCTATGTATAAGAATTACTGCTTCTGTCTGTGCAGTCATGTATGTGTAGAATTTGCGCACTTGTGTATATAACTAAAAATTTAGCAGGCTTAGAATATTTTATCAAATAGAGAATTGGTTAGTCATGGCCAGAGGATAAAAAAAACTATAAAAACCCCCACCAAGTAGCAGTTAACTAGACTTACAATACCTTTTTTATTGCACTTATTTAAACATTAATTTTTAATAGGGTATTAAGCTTGTATTATCATTATCATATGTATATTTTCTTCTAACTACAGTGTTTAATAATTTTTGTAATAAAATAATCATTTCCTATCATGCTCTAAGATATTATATAGAGAATTTTATTAAACAACTTCAACCAGAGAAGTGAATCTTGGATCAACCAAACCTTAAGGATATATTAATTAAAATTAGCTGATGTGCAAATGTTTAAATGATAAATATATAACCATGCTAACAGCAGTATCTAATATATGTAACAAATAAAATGGCTCTTCAAGGACTAATACTGTAAATAAATGAGCTTTCTTCTACTTGTAGTCTTTGATCATTTTTTGCAATATTAAAATGTCTGATACTTATCACAATCTAAGATAATATATAGAGGCTTTTCATCATACCCTAAGATAACATATAAAGAATTATTTTGAATAACTTCGGGATCAAATATTGAATCAATCAAAATATTAATTTAAATCAATCGATATTTTAGTTTATAGAGCAATACTATTTTTACCAATTTTGACATTCTAAATAAATGTTTATATGAAAAATATATAACAATGAATCATTATAGTGCCTAATATGTGTAATAAATGAGATGACCCTTCAGGTAGTGGTAGCATAAGTAATTGAGCTTCCCTCTATCTGTTACTTAGCAATTATAACTCTATGGCTTAATAGTTGAAATGAATTGTGGTATCAATATGTAGATATTTACAATTCTTCTCATATATATATATAGCATACTTACCACATCCTATAGGACAAATTTTAAATCTTTTTGAATGAAACTAACTTTTTTTTTTTTATTAATGATGATGCATTTACTAAAGATTATATATACTATATATATATAAGTATGTAATAAGTCTGAATCATAGATCTATAACATACTTTTCACTTTGCCTTAAGCTTATGCAATATTGTAAAATATTATTTAGATCAGTTCTCACTCACTAACTACATATTTTTAGTAAAAAAAATATCAAATAAAATAAAAGTTTGATATTTGATTTCTACTCTAAAAAAATAGTGTAAACTTTACATTGATGTAATAAATTTACAATCAATTACTTATGCATATGATGTTTAAGCTACTTATATGATTATTAATCTGATTGGTTACATGAATTTCGAGTGCTAAAAGTTAGTTATTACATATAAATTCTTTATGATATATGGTGTTTATCATTTTTACATAGACTTTTAAAATATGTAATTTGTGCATGCTATTTATCAAAAAAAATAGCATTTATAATACATAAATATAAAGATTAGACTGTTATTCTGATATTGAAATTGGGTAGTTAAATGTTTGCCTTATCTGATGAAGATAGATTGTTATCCAAAACACATGTATAATGAGAGATTTAAAGCAAAATGATGAGTGTACTAGGGACTCAAGAATTTAGTTTATTATACCAAACACACACACACACATATATATATATATATGTATTATAACCTTATATTTTATTAGGGGAATTAATAAATATATCCATATTATGAAAAATTTTAAGGGCTTTTTTTCATGTTTTATTAAGTAAATTAATCACTATTATTGGAAAGATAGCAGATGATAGATTTAAAAATGAATTTTAAAAATCTTTTATAGTACTATCTATTATAATAAAAAAGCAGTAACAGATTTTATTAATCAATGCTTAGCAAAAATATGTATATCTCAAATTTTTTTCTTTTCCCCTTTTCAAAAAGTACAATAATTTCTTATATGTGCAAACAGAAAACACACACACAAAATTGATCATATAGAAAATATACAAGATGGCATGGACCAGACTAACTGCAATAAAACATAATCTATATATACAATATACATGATTAACTAGCCAATCTATTACCTCTTAACTAAAAATCAATAGAGATTGATGAGCAGTCATTTTTTATGCAGGCAAAGAATAAGAGTATCACATGGAATTGGACTATTAATATAATTGAATGGTGAGGTCTGAGTTGAATGCTTTTATCAATCACTATCTTGCATGATATATATAATAGGATGAGATATATTTGCAATGCATATTAAGATATAAGTAAACTAAACTATGAGGGTGGGGGTATACATTTATAAAATTAATCTTTTTTCAAGCAATTTCATAAACTTCAATTCTGAGGTAATCAATTGACATAAGTCGAGTAACTGTTGGTGATCACAATAACCTATGATTTAACTCTTGTAGGTAAACTCAACTATAGTTTCATATGCTTAAATGAAAACACACTATTTCCAAAATATATCTCTTAGGAGTTAAATCATTAAACCATCTCTCTAAAAATAAATTATAAGGTGATGCAATCTGAAGGCCACTTTAACCTTGGTTATAGACTATAAGCATCACAAGACAAACTTTTAATATCATTATGATTATTATTTCCATAATGTTGGATTTATTACAGATAGAAATTAATAACTGATTGTCACACTTCTTTATTGACAACAAAATAGAAATTCATATAATATTGTGATACTAGCCAAAAAACAAATTTTACTAAAATTCTTCCATAACCATGGTTTCATCTATTATCAAATAGACCTTTAAAGCATGGTTGTGGAAGGATTTTAGTAAAAAAAACTTTTGGCTAATATTGTAATGTTATACAAGTTTCTATTTTATTTATAATTACTAGTATAGCATTAGGCAGTATTTAATTTTTTTTCTTTCTTAATAGTGCACATCTCAAGTGAAAAGAATAAAATTGAGAATAAAAAATTACAATAGCTTTAAACTTTCCAAAATATATACTTTAACAAAACAGGGGTTGAATTTACATAAATAAGTATTTCATGAATGGAACGATTAAATAAGCACATGCCAATATTCATATTGGATATGACATTACTAATATTAAAACTAAAACAGACAAAATATTTATATCTGGGGATTACAATACTAATATTAAAATTAAAATGTATTCATCATCAAATTTTCTAATAGATCTTAGTTGTAATTTGACTTGTATGAACTCAAAATCATTTACATAAAAAAATTTTACGTCCTGTAAAAAAAAAAAAGTCTGCATTGATATATCAATTTTTGATATAATACTTGATCATTTCCTATGCTTACACAAGTTATTAAAATAGTGTAAATCTTTTCATACATTAGTCCCACCCACTGCAATTCATAGTAATCAATGGATGCAAGAAAGTTTGTGCATAAAATCCCTATCTAGTATCTACTCATCCAATATTCCTAGACTAGTTTCTAGTTTGTGGTTTCATCAGTGATGAACCTTGGATCTGAGAGCACTGCAACTAGATCTTACATTCAGTAATTTTAGATATAGATAAACAAATATTATTATGAATTATAAGTAATCACAAATCAAATTTTCATCTCATTGTCCACAAATTAAAACAGGAGTTCTTGATTCTGCTAATTAATACTTACAACTTTATATTATTTCAAAATATTTCTAGCTACAAGATCACAACATTAACTTGTTATATTTTGGAAAAATTCATCAACATTAGTGTTTAAGAGTTTAACAGTTTCACACTCAAATCAAAATGCTTTAGATTTTCCTATATAATTAGAAAGTAGATTGAAGATAAGAGTGGCTGCTCTTATCTTTATAAAGTTGTAATCTTGTGTGAAGATTTGCAGAGATCCCTCTAGTAACAAATTTAACACTTAAGATACATAGTAATAAGGTTATAGCCTTAAATATATATAAAATCAATAATATGAAACTTGAAATATAAAAAAATGGAAAGTTTTCACCTAGGTTTAGGTTTTATAGATTTGCTTATGATTTTTCAATTTATTAGCATTTTTCAATAAGTGTATACACATAGTATATTTTTGGAGGTTCAATTCTTTATAGTTCAAGCTGTCTTATGAGTGATTTCTTTTCTTATGCAATTTCTTCTAATTTTGCTTTTAAGTTATTTTTCCTTTCCAATAATAAAATTTCATTAATCTTTTATCATTTTATATGAAGATTTTGAAGGCTGGTATCTTCTATTTGATTGGTCATAGCCTAAGAGCAAAAGCATATGACCAAACATTTGAAGACAAGTTTTCAGAGTAAGGCAAGTGACATCTTGTCAGAATCAGTTACAACTGCTTCAATTAAGTTGCACAGCTATGAAGTAAAGGTTTGCCTTGTTACTATTAGTTAAAGTTTTGACTAAATTCGAGGCTGTCACTTTATTTTTAATTAAAACTCATCTACAGGCATAATTTACATGAATTTAGAAGATAATTTTCTTTGGGAGTATCAACTATGCTTAATATTGAATCCAGGCTACACATACTATCCACCTTCTGACATTATGACACAGTGAAGAACAAATTTGAACAATAAATTCTAAGGTTTCATGAATTACATTTTCATTCATTAATTAATAGTAATAATAATAAGTCAGATGTCACATGACTATATTTTTGTACATTTATAAATAAGTCTTATTGTCTATCTCAGAACTATTTACTAAGCTATTTATTGAATTAACAAAATTTATAAACAAATTAATTATTATTTTAACCAATCTAAAAAGTAATTTAAGTTTTTAATAATAATTATAAATAAATCCATTTCAAATAAAATTATTTATACTAATAAAGATTAAAATTTTACAAATATCAAAGTATATTTAAAATTGGCAATATTACAGATTCATTTTATACTTTTTTATAAACAAATAAATATAGTATATTCTAGATATTTGATTATTTTACTGTAATAAACTATTCAGCTTTTTATAGCATAGATAGAGATTAATAAAATAACTCTTTGCGTTTACTCATTTATTAACTTTCTTCTCTAAACAGACTAATACATTATTCACTCTCAAGCAGTTTTCTTTATATTTTTGTTTAAGAACAAATTTAATAAAATAAATTACTTCATTATTTTTTTAACTTTCTGTTGTATTTTATTTAATAATCTTTATTTTATAGATTTTTGATAAAAATTATTACATTACATTGTAGATATGTCTATCATCATAATTTGTATGAGTATATACATAAAATTAAAAAAATAATCAATTTAAAACAAAATTGAAATAGACAACTCATTATAAATAAAACAATTATTTAATACATCAATACGGCTTTCATTCCTTAATGGAACCTTTTCAAGATATTTCTTTTTACACAATCACATGACCAATTACCCTACAGTAACTCCCCCAATGGACATTATTTACATGTGAAAGTCTGTGCTCATATCCTGTCTATTACATTACAATAAATATAATTATTAAAATACATATATGTATATAAAAATGATTAAACTTATTACATTCCTTTCCTTCTTCCCCCAATAAATATATTTACAAATAATCTAAGAAAAAAAACAGTAATAATAATCCCTTTCTTTTATTTTTAAAATTATAACTCTAAAGTTTCCAATACTTTAACAATGCTCATTTTCTTCCTAATTGTTCTGGATCTTTAATCATGTTTACATGTTTGTTTAAATTTTCTTGAGTATACAAAGTTTCATAACATTTCATTTCAGTATAATTTTTAATATTAATGAATGAAAACCAGATTGATGTATTAAATTTTTTAATTTATTTATAGTGAATTATCTATTTCAATTTTATTTTAAATTGATTATTTTTAATTTTATATATAGAAGGAAACATTATGGACAAATTTTAACAATGAAATTTGATTATTTAAAGTATATATATATATTGTAACTTTACAACATCACTGTAAATTGGCTTATTATCTTGAAAAAAACTGTAAAAATGTTATTGACTTGAATTTATTCATTGCTTGGTTGTATAGTATCTTATATAATCAATATCATGTTTAGTAGTCTCTCATATTGATGTTTATGAGAAAGTTATAATTATATAAAGTATTTTTGAATGGCATTCCAAGCAGAGATTATTATTGACACATATCGTTGGCATATGTTTTATGTTATTTTTATTAAGGAACAAAGATATCAAACGATATAAACAGATAGAACTGCTCACACACATAAACAAGTAATTTCATACATAAATAAAGAATAGAATTATGTATTTAACATTACCACACTAAAATATTTTGAGATAAAACAATTATATGTAGATTATATTTCTATTTATGTGTAGAATAAGGTTTTTATATTTTGTGTGCATGTGAGGAAGCTTATGTGCTTATATTTTTTTATTTAGCAAAGATTGATTTAATATGTTAGAATATTCATTTAGTGATATTCATTAAAAGGTTAATTTAAATTTAATTGAATAAATATCTAAGAATTCACAGTTTTATTATTTATTTCTTTTAAACAGATGTTTGTAATATTATTTTTAAACCTGGAAGTAAAGATGAAGCAATGGAAAAATTGAAATTATTATTGTTTTCATTTTTAAAGTCATTCATAATGTTTTACTATGCTGATTAAAAAATCTCTGCATCTAGCATTTTTCCTGGTAATAACCATGATGACATATTCTAATATTTGTGGACAAATCAAGAAACCCAATATATGATGGAGAATATTCTGTAATCCAGACATCACATGATAACTGGTATAAAATCTAAAGTTTGGGAAGTCCAGACAGTCTTCAGAAATTTTTATTGCATTCAGAACCTAAACAGGTTCAAATTTTAAAAAGTCATTTTGCTTGTCATCTATATGATGATCAGCTAGATTAACTAGTCTGGATATTTGCCTTTTCTGATTAAAAATGAACTCATTATTCTAGGAGAAGGATGAATGACAACAAATAAACTAGAAACCACCCTTGACTAATTAATTAATTCTTTATTTCAAGAAATCTCATTTATTACAGTCAACTGTTAATGGAAAAATGGATAAACTGACTTATACTTAAACAAAAATCATTGAACTTCTTCAATTGGAAGTAATATTAAATAACTGATAATTGGAAAATTATAATTATCAACTTCAGTATAGTTGCTGATGTTTATTTTCAAAATATTTAAAAATAATTTTCCTTTTACATCAAAAAATCAAAGTCTCAATAGTGTAAATTTATCTCATCTATTAATTATGTAAGGAAAACTTTAAACAATATGCATCAAGATATTTAATACTTTTATTCTGCTTCTTTTCTCTTGTCAATTTTAAACCATTTAACTTGTTAAATTTATTCACAAGGTAATTTATACTACCTTCATGCCACAAACAAAAACATCATCAGTGTATCCTATGTAAATTTTAATACTTGTAATATTACTAGTATTGAGCATTTTATAATCATATGTTGACAAAGTAAATCTGCAAATTTATGCAATAATAGGCAGATCTGTGGATCAATCTTTAACCATTTACCTTCAAAAGAAGCATCAATATTATTTTCAATAAATCTTAAAGAATCAATAATGAAGTTTATAATATATTGATTTATGCAAGCAAATATATCAATGGATTCACATGATTCTGTTATATATAGTCAAACTATAATGTCAGACTCATCAATTACACACTGCTTAAATTTTGTCTACAATTTCAAAAGATAAAGCAGTAGTGTTTTTATTATATCACAAAATGTCTTGATAATAATTTATTAATACATTTAGATTACAGTACATAAATAAACCTCCAAAATCCATAAAAAGTTTCAAAAGATTTGTATTTCTCTGTAATAAAATGTAATAATGTATAGAACTTCATAATCTGGGAAAGGTATAGTCTTTTTTTCTTTCTATCCATATTGTGATCATATGATTTTTTTTGCTCTAAAACATTTCATTATTTTTGTTTTTGTCTACTAAATTGCACATTGCACCTTTTCAAAAATAGATCATCAACAAAAATATTATAACTACTTTTTCTTATTGTATTGCCAAATGCATACCATATACATGCACTTTACTACTGTTACACAATGCTTTATTTACCACCCTCTTTTACAGTTTACAGTTTTGATTGCCCCACCAATCTTCTTCAGAACTTAAAATCTTCTAACCTCAACTGCTGCAGTTGAGGTTAATATAAAGTTCTGAAGAAGATTGCTAGGTCAATCAAAACTATAAACTGTAAAAGAGGGTGGTAAATAAAGTACTGTGTAACAGTGTAAAGTGCATGGATGATTTAGTATTATATGGCAAAGATATTATACCTTGAAAAAGAAAATGAAATTGAGTTATCTGATGTGTTTATGTTTAATTAAAAATAGATATTATTTTTCAACTGAAGTTTAAAACTTTATCTGAGTCAGAGTAAATCATTGGTTTAATAAATGATAATAATAATCATTAATATATTTATGTAATTTATGTAATATATTCATCAATAATCTTCCAGAATGTAGGAAAATCATTTATGATAGATGATATTGCTTTCACTTCTCATAAGAGGTCATTTCCTGAATAAAATGTCTCACAATAAGGATATGAAAAAAGTGGAAATATTTTCCAGTGTCTGGGATTGTGCTACTATTTCATTGAAAATAGTATGTTCAAATTTTTATCTAGACAACATTAATCTGAATATAGAATTTTGTAAAAATAGAATGATACACAAACCTACCCATGCTATTTAGAAGTAACCTTGAATCCTAACTTATTATTCTCATTTACATAAAATTAAATCAAAATTAGTTTCTAGGAAAAACTTCCTTGGAAAGTTGATACTACTTCGAGTTGTTATGCACATATTTCAAGGATAGATTTTTTGCACTAACATATTCTGTTGGTGAGTACTATGCTCATGTTTGGAGTAAAAGTTTCCACATTAAGCTTCTGAGTTCTTTATTCAGTATTACCATCAGAAATATTACTGCCATTCTCAACTCTAATCATTTGCAGTGACATCATGTTCTTTCACATATTTCCACATCAGATATTAGGAGAGAAGTTTCTTGATATAAAATGAATAAAAAGCTGTTAAGCAGAGAATTTGACAATACAAGGATGGATCTAAAAATACCCAGAATTTTGTAATAAGAATGTGTATTTATTTATTTTTAGGTATTATAAATTGAATCCTCTTCAAACCTCAGTCTATTTAATGCAATGCACCAGTTTAAATGTATTTTCCATTTTTGGAAGTAGTATGAAAACTCTTGCAAAGTGATGCCTTTTAATGCCTGGATTATGTTTTCTTCACTACTTCTAAATCAGCAAAAAAAAACTTGAGTCATTTTTGTATTTGAAGGAATAAAAAGAGGTTACATAGAGCAAGATCAGGAGAATATGGTTGGGTTGATAAGATGGGCCATACTGACTTTTAAAAATTATTTTATACTCAAGCTTTATGTGCTGATACATTATCATGGTGGAGTTTGTACTCTTCACTTTGTCACAGGGTGGTCATTTTCATTTTACTACATCACATAAACATTTCAAAACTTGTAGGTTTTAGATACCTGATTTTTTTACAAATTAATTCTGAATGAACAATGCCACTTGATATCAGACTTGCCGTGCTTTTTTGTGATGTAGTGAATTTGACCCTCCCATTAAACCACCAACAAATTTGTATTTTCCCCAGAAAAGCTTGCTTGTAAACTGTTTCAATCATTACAAATGATTTCTCTGTCATTTACCATAACAAAAGTAGAATTTCATATTGACCCCACTTTTCAGCTATTACAAAAATCAACAAATAAATGAAACATACTTAACAAAAGCATTTACTAGACAGAACCACAACTTCATTTAATAACAATCATCAGAAGACTGATGCAAGAGCTCTCCTATGCACTCACTTTCCAAAGTATGATTCATTATTTTTCAGTATCCCCTCATAACATGATATAGTTTTACTACCTAAGAGATTTTAAATCAAGATATCTCTTTTGGTTGTTAAACATAAGACTCTATAATGAAAGAATTATGTATTCTAAATACATTTATTTTTCCAGATTCAACATGAACAACCCATGGTTGCAGTATTCATCTGTTTCTTAAATGGAATTTATTAGTCAATGATCTATGTAAATGTGTGCAAACTTAAATTATGAACTACAAGTTAATAACTGCCAAATTTATGGCTACAATGGAAGAATAGAAAATCTTAATAAGACCAATAGTGAATGTATCTCCTTATTAAAATCTCTATGGGTTTCTTTATAATATTGCATTAAACTATCAGTTTATGCTAAATAAATAAATATATTTATCTGAAATGATTAATGCCAAAGTTGTAAGTGCAAAAAAATTGTCATTGTAAATCAAATAATAATATATATGTGTACTTGTATATCATTTCACCACAGACAATGCTTAAAATAAACCAAAAATATCACCAATATGTTGTCAAGGCAACACTCATATTGACATCAATTTGGTAATATTTTATTGATTTATTTTAAGCATTGACAGTTGTGATGTGATTTACATATGGTAACCAATTATATATATATATGCATGCTCTTTTCGAATTTAATATTTTATATATAAATATAAAAATCAATTATACTAATTCAAAATTAGATCACTAGCCACCAACAAATTCAAAAAGTCACTAAGAATGAAATATTAATTTGAATTATAGGAAGGCAGTAAAATTTATATTTATGTTGTTTTGTGTTGTTTTTGCACATGAGAATTCTGCCCTAGTAAGGAAACCATTGTTAGTGAATTTTTAAATTTGATATTGGGCAAGTAATTTAATTTTTAACTGGTGTAATTGAGTTTATAATCCCAATATCAATAACAATCAACAATCTTAATCTGTTGTCAAGGCAATTTTTTCAACAATAAAGATGGAATCCCACCTGTATTTATAATCTAATATATTTATATAGACACTAAATATTGCAACTTGATCATAGAGATTGAAATTATTGATACAAGGATGTTTAAAGATACCTCCTTAAACAGGTAAATATAACCTGTTCTGAAAGCAGACTAATAAATCATCAATATAATATTACAAACTGCAATAGCAATTTTTAAAATGCACCCAAAATATTAATAATAAGTGTAATAATGTTCAAGGCTAAGTTGATTTATAAGTAATCATTAAAACCAATCAACACTTAGACAATCCCAATATCAACAACAATCAACAATCTAAACCTATTGTCAAGGCAAACTCTTTTTAAATATATACAAAAATATATTCTATCAGAAGGTTAACGATGATATATAATCACATATTCTACCAGAGTATATAGACAATTATAAAACATAATTTGACCATTTATTGGTATTTAAATATAAATAAAATTGTTATGTTTCATATGGAATTGGTTTTATCTAACGGTATATGAACAAGTGTAGTTAAATCTGAAACACGTATTCTGTACATTGGTCAATTTATTCAACTATGTAGCAATGAATAAAATATGTAATTTGTAGATGCTATTTTGAAGAATTTATTTTATTAGATTTATTATATTATCTACTATAACATTAATTTGTTTATTGCATATTCAGATGTTGTGATAGTGCAAAATTCTTGGGAAAAAAATACATTTATATGGCTGCATTGTGTATGTATGAGTTTTGGTAAAATAGGCGTTACTAAAATGACATTAATATATGAATTTTTTTCTACAGTATAGGCTTTTTCATACCTGTACTCCAATATGTAATATATAGGGCGTTCGAACTCAGACTTTCACACGACTCTCAACTATTCACGCTATATCATACTGCTGACACACTTGATCACACACGTCGATTTTTAAATTAGAGCTAGTATTATTTTTTTTTTAAAATTGCTGTTTTCTCTCATTCTAGTTGAATAAAAATAAGTGAGTCTCAAACACAGTCTCCTGCATTACAGATTATATAATTTGTAAAAAGCACATAGCACTTCAGTTTGTTATATATATATCTCAATGTAATATATTTATAAAAATTGTTACTTCACTCGATCATAAATTAAATTGTGATTGAATAAATAATATAAGATATTGAACACATTCATAAAAAAACAATCTTTAAAACTTTATTTCAAAATTCCTACTGTAATAACAACAACAACAAAAAAAAAACAAATCGAGTGTTTTGCTGCTTGAAATTCACATTAAGTTTCCGTTGAAGTTCATGCACCAGAACAGAATTGATCCAAAATTTATGGATCTTAAACTCCAGCGCCCTCCACCCTATTACTTCAGTATTTCTAAAAAGAAAATTCTTTATCAAAAAATATTCGGCATTAAACATTACTGAAGATTATTAATTACACCTAAATAATTTCAAAGTAACTAATCTTATTAGGACAATATAAGAAGCGTATCTAATGCTATATATGTAAATACCGTATGTTAAATTATTTTCTGAAAAATAGAATATAATGCGTGCACGTGTTTTTATGCATATGTAGTATTAAATTAGTTCACACACACACTCAACTCATAATTAATACTTTTGATTTACCAAAATAAAAAATAAAGGATAAAAAATGTATCAAGGATTATGCTTAGTTAAAAGAAAAAGATAAGTTTAGACGCAAGTGGAAGATTATCTTTAAAAAATGGAAAATCTACCCCTTGCTAGATAACAGATGATATATATTAAGTAATGCTTATAAAAGATAGATCAAAATAAATAAATTGATTGAAAATGACCTTTACCCCGTGAATAAATGATTTTAGTTTATTATTAAAACTTCTTTTGAAAAGTTGTTTTCTTTTACAAATCTGTTCTGGGGACATCTTCCATAAAATTTGCATCCTAGGTGGACATCCTTTTCAATCCATTATTGTTGCGTTGTGGTTTCTCCTCTTTTATTAAACTGGCGTTGTTTTCATTCCTCAATTAAGAAACAAAGGTTCGCTATAAAACAATGTACTTTTTGTTTTTATGAATTTTATAAATCATTTGCTAGTTTACAATACATTCTTAGTATAGGATAATGTAGTATTTATCAATGAAAAATAATTTTTTTCTTCGCTTTTCTTCTTCACCAGGGGATACCACTGTGGTAAATTACAAGCTTCTTCCACCAATGATAATTGAAATTTGTAAAGGAAACAAGCTTTGGGGTTAAAGGTGTCTTTTTTGAACATCTGTCAATGGATTGAAAATGTTGCTGACATTTTGATAAAAAAAATTGTTGTCTTTAACATATCCATGTAAGTTTACATTATTTCTAATATTAGTCAATCTATTATCATTACCATTTGAAGAATTAATTGCAATAGAATTATTTTAATATATATGAGAGAGGAAATAAGTATTTTAATATAAACATGAGAGAGCATGTCTATATTTTTTTTAGCTAAAAAAACCTTAATAGATAAACCACTACAGGTGTAATCAAATGTTGGTCTCACGTCATCAGATGAAGATTTCGTAAGCAGATTGCGTAAAGAAAAGGTAATTAAAAATTTATATAATTATAACCAATCTTAAAAGCATGGAACATTTTAGCAAAATAAAAATCGGTAGTTTCAAATTAAATAACTATGACTGTTTAGTAGTATAAATGAGCACAATTAAATTTCGTAAGTAAAAAAGTACATATAAAAAAACTAGCGTTAACATTTTAATAGCGTAAGTTGACGTGATTGCTGTCGAATTTATCTATACTATCTCAGATTTAATCTAAATTTTGAATCGTTTTTAAGTGAAAGGTGAAGAGAGATTTTATAATTTTTAAATACAAAAGTATATCCATTTCTTAACCTAATAAACGTAATGTAAATAAAACTTACTTTAATTCATCGTATATATTAAACTTCGTTTTCAAGTAAAGATATGATAAAGAAAGCAAATCTGAGGTTTGTGATGAAAGAACTTTATTTGTAGTTATATAACTAATAAGTATTTGTTTTTGTTCTGAGCTTCACTCTAATGCAATGACCTCTCTGATATCTCTCCACAAACAGTAAATAGTGGTATGATCATCATTAGCAAATACTCGTAAATAAAAAAAACCAAAATTGATAGGTAACCCATAGTGCATTCATCATATATTTTGGTGATTATATTTACTCTACTTTAGAGTATCTAGTAAAAAATTTGAATAATCTATAGGCACTAGATAGTATAATGCTCTAGAATATGCTAAAGAAATATATAAGCAAGAATATGAGAAGTAGTGTGATGTTATTGATATATTTTATATTGCTTTATTTTAAGTTTTTTCCAAGGAACTTTATTTTTTGAAAAACATTGCCACTTTGTCTAATTTGTAGCCCTCCACTATAGTCTAGTCTTCACTATGTTTTTTTTTTTTTTTACAAAAGCTGTTAAAATTTCATTTATTTATAATGTTTTCTTTATAATATAAATAAAGTTTGCATCTCCTCAAAAACCATGCTCAAAATCTCATAAAATGCTTTTTAATAAAGCATACTACTTTGTATGTAGTTTACATGCCTGATTTAAATGTCTTTAGAATATACTCTACATCATTCAGAAGGTTGAAATCTGTAATGATTAATGTTATGATTTTGCTCTAATATTCCTAAAATCCTACAGAATATTTTTTAAATATTATTTATCTATTATATTACACAAATGTTTAAATCTTGCTTAAATATAGCTTAGAAAAAATTAACATCTCTATATATGACTAATTTAAGTTATAGCAGTTATGAAATTCTATTTTTTAATTTGTTAACTGTAGCAATAGTATATTAGAATTTAGATTGAATTCTACATCCAATTCTGCCTTTCTGCTTCAAAAGTTATCAAATTATTTAAATTGATTTATATTAAGGTTTTTTTCCTCACAATACTCAGTGGATGCTTTTCAGATGAAATTTATTTTTATTTTATTCAGCTCTTAGCAAGCATCTTGGACTTCTTCAAATTATTTTCTTTTCTCATTTTAGTGATTTGTCATTCCTGCATTTTTTAACAAGATGGTATTATCTCAATCTCCACTGAGGGTATTTATATCTATTCTGATTTGTCACTTTCAGTGGTTGACATTCTGCACATGTATTTATGTAGTTCATTTTTAATTGTATATCCTGTATTTCAGAATTTGTTTGTCTCTAAACCAAATCCAGGATTAGAAATAGAAAAGCTCATCCTTATCATTTATCTAAGGATCACATTTTACATCTTTCCAGAAAAGTTTTCAATGGTAACAGCATCTTCAATCTTTCTGATATAGAATATTTTATGTCATCCTCAAAATCATTGAATATACTTTTATGTGGGACTCAATTTTTTTCCACTTTTTGGCTTTACTTCCTTCTCTACCTATTCCATTACTTTGTTGATATATCAGAATTACCTTGTTTCTTGGATTTGGGTAACTTCATGAATGCCTCACTAGTCATGTTTTCCCTATAGTGTCCATATTTTTTTCTATTTCTTATATATGGATAAAATTTGCAAGTGATATTCACATTTATATACCCAATTTTCATTTCACTTCTACTTTAATTTAGTAGTTTACTCTCTTGATTCAAATCCTCATCTTTATTATAGAACTCTTACATTGGTGAATAACTCACATCCATTGCATTTAGCAGGTCAGACACCTGCTCAATGGTTTGGAAATCAGTGCCAATGAGCATCTGTTCTACTTTAGAAAACATTTTATTCTTGTACTAATATGAACTGTTTTTCAGTTAGAGGATAGGCAGTTAGAACTCTAAATCTGGCCACTTATCTTCTGAAGAAAGTGGTATATGTTACTAGGTTTATACCCACCTGAGAGACTTGATATATAATGCCCTTTTGATATTCTTCAGTCCAATAACTGAAGAATAACAATTCTTTATAGTTTTGAAATGTATTAGAGAATTTCACTATACTTGAAATACTCCCTGTTATTGGCTGTAAGCTATGGTCATCTTATTATCTTCTGACATTGGGTTTAAGTTAAAATATTTTTTCAGGCCACTCAAGTGTTCTAAGGATACATAATAATCTAGACCCTGGATGTCCTAATCATGTTATGTACTTCATTATGTGAAATAGGACATAATCT
The DNA here is from genome assembly GCA_028023455.1 of Epiperipatus broadwayi. Taxonomy (NCBI): domain Eukaryota; kingdom Metazoa; phylum Onychophora; class Udeonychophora; order Euonychophora; family Peripatidae; genus Epiperipatus; species Epiperipatus broadwayi. The sequence continues at coordinate 41,411 of JAQFVV010013221.1, forward strand.
TAACTTTTTTTTACTGATTTTTTGAATTCATTTTTTTCTATGAAATTTGCTATTATTTTAACCATTTTTATCAATTCATTCTCTCTCAAACTTGTCAAATCTTTTTTTTTCCACTCTTCATGATAGACTTCTATTTCTTTACAAGTTTTCTGACTTATATCTTTTGATTATCTTGTATCAAAGTTAGTTTTTTGTTGAACATTCCCAACTCTTTTTCTATTTTAACTTGGCAGTTGTTTACTTTTACTATTATTTTCCTCATATTCTTCTAATATTTATCATTACTTCTTCATTTTGCTTTATATTTATTTGAATATTTAATATGGATTTTTTTATTTTGCTTTATATTCTGTTCATTTAGTGCTGTTATTTCAAGCATTTGAATCTTCATCTTTTCCAGTTTCACTTTCTGTTTCATAAGGTTTTTTTGCATATTTTCTATTATTTGGTTACATTTCTCATCTTAGCTTTTGGTTATGCCTTTTAAAATGTTTGGGTTTCAATATTCATTTCTTTTAGAGCTGTCATCACCACTTGTTGATTTTCTTTTATTTACTTTTAATATTTTCTCTATATTTTTTTTAGCATTCTTTCAATCCATTTTATAATTGCATCTATATCATTGTTTTGCTTGGCATGTGGTCTTAAATCTTTTGTCTCTTACTTTTCTGCCCTTGATGGTCAATATCTGGCACTGTTTCTAGTACATTAGATTCATTCTCTGTTTTTTTCTTTTTCCATTTCCTTTGCTTGCATAATTTTCCTAATTCTAGATTTTATTAACATTAACTATTTTATACTACTAGTAAGATTACCAACCATTATAATTATTTATATATTTCTTATTACTATTATTTTCATTGAATAGTGTGTCAGCTTCACCCTTGCAATGCACTTCATTGAGATCAAACTACACCTATGTCCATTATTGTATTTAGCTATTGTCACTTTTTTCATTTACTACTTTTATCTGCACACTAACTAACTTGCTGCTTTAATGCTCTGTTACTTAATTATTAAATACCTTTATATTAACTTGTCTTATGTGTGTTTCTGTCAGCATGACCACATTTTTGAATTAACAAAGCAAAAAATTCAGTTCTGTTTAGAATCAAACTCATATCCTTATTCTTCCCAAGAAAACTCCGGAAGAACTAAGCCAATGGAAATATTACCTTTGTAGAATAAAATTTTGTTAATATTGATTTCATTATTAAATTAATTAAAATAAAATATATATATATTTGAGGGAAACATTTCATTTGTAGAATAAAATTTTGTAATATTGATTTGCTTAATTAAATTGATTAAATAGACAATACATAAATATTTTTATACAGTAGACGATTTAGAATTCGTTTGTTAGAGAGTGAATTTTTTAATTTTCATATCTTATTATTAAATTATAATTTTAATGTTTTAAAGGATTTTATTGTTTACATGTTTCAATGTTACATTATTTTTTTTAATAAAATCATACTTAAAATGACAATAAAATCTGTAATAGTATTAAATATAAAATTACTTATAATAACATATATCACATAATTACAAAAATAAGGAAACAATGTTTTCCTTTGTAGTGCTTCTGCTTATTAGAATTTGAATTCTAGTGTCTTAAGTGCTACTGCATTAAGGATCTATCTATCTATCTATCTATCTATCTATCTATCTATCTATCTATCTATCTATCTATCTATCTATCTATCTATCTATCTATCTATCTATCCATCTATCCATCCATCCATCCATCCATCCATCCATCTATCTATCTATCTATCTATCTATCTATCTATCTATCTATCTATCTATCTATCTATCTATCTATCTATCTATCTATCTATCTATCTATCTATCTATCTATCTATCTATCTTAATTAATTAATTAATTAATTAATTTAAAATGATATGTAAATATAACTTATAAAATAAAAAAATCATATGTAAAAAAAATTCTTTATATAATACTTTTATGTAAAAAACCAACTAAAAAGCACAAAAGAAGAAAGTAATTCCTCTTTAATTAATTAACAATTTTTGGAAAATATTAAAGATTTTAAGAATCTAGACTTTTTAAGAATATTATTATTTTATAAAAGTATTTGAGGTTCAAGTAAATCATACAAATTTAAAAGGCTTCAAGTGCTTTTATGAAAAAACAAGATTCTTGCAATTTCCAATTGTTTTATAACAAATGTAGATTCCTAACATCTCTGATATTTTCCAAAAATGTCAAATTAATTGAGAGAGGATTACTTTGTTATTATGCACTTTTTAGTCAGCTATTTACATAAAAGCCTTATTTAAAAAATATCTTTTTTTTTTGCATCTTATTTGTTCATTTTTATTTTTATATTTCATGTCACTACCAAGTCTCATTTCAAACTACCTAGGTACTTTGCATTCTAAAGTGTATAGCAAGGGTGTTCAACCTTGCAGTCATGGGCACACATGCTACAATTGGTCTTCTAAGTGTCCATGGCACAATCATTTCAAAAATACATTTTAAACATCAGTTCTTAACTTTTTTAAAAATATGCAAAAATAATTAATAAAAATAAAAATATAAGAGCATTAATATTACTGTACAATCAAATATTGATTACATGTATATAATACAACTTGTTATTAAATAAGCATTAAAAATATTAAATCATAAAATAGTGTAAATATTTTATTATTGACCAAAAACTGTTTTGCTAGTAAAAAATGTACACAAATTATTTGCAAGATGTTTAAATGGATTTTTAAAATAAAAGAATTGTTTTAATAGGTAAATGCTAATAGAATAAAAGTTTCATCAACCATGTTATTTAATGTTGTTCAAATTTAGTGATCTTAATGAAACATAAACAATGTAAGTATGAAAACTTAAAGTATCAGACTATTTATAGTTATTACTGATGGAATAATGCACACATAGAAAATTAAATATTATTATAAATATTTTATTATTGAAAAACAATAACTTTGTTAACTATTTTCAACAAATTATTGATATACATGTTGAAATCAATCTAATTATTGGTAAAGAAGTCTAAGAGTTATATCAGTTTTTACAACTATTATACTTCAGAAAAAGGCAAGCCTGACTCTCTTTTTTCCTTGCTATGCAGAACAAAGCTCACAGGTTAAACATTACAGAAAATCATACTCTGATGGTAGATAATATTTTTAAGGAAGCTAAAAATAGAATTACTTATACAAAATCAGAGCTGATCTAAGAAGGAAAAGGAAGCAGTGAAATGTTTTCATGGCTGTGGGTGAGGGAATTCTTTTAAATATAATAAAAATACATATTTTTAAAATTTTATCTTATTTTCAAATATTTCCTATCTCTACTGGAAGGTTTGCAGGATTGTCCAAACAATGAAAACTTTTGAAAGAAAAAATTAAAAATTTCAAATTTACTAAGTAAATATTTTTGTTTTAAAGCATTATTTAATCATTATTTTAAAAGTTATTTTTTTAAACATTAATTTGTTTTATTTTAGCATGTATTTTAGTCTATGGGTTTATTTTATAGAAATAAATAAATAAAACACATGAAGTGTTTACCAAACATGTTAAATGACTAAAGTCATATTTTCAAGTTTTTCTTATAAAAGCACTGGGGAAAATGTTTTTAATCTACAAATTTTATTTCATAGAATGGGAGGGGGAATACTAAAATTTACCATGCCCAAAGGTGCTTTTTACCCATATGGCAGTGCTGCTGACATTAATTGTATACATTATCTGTTGAATAGTTGTTTCTAATACTTCATGAATTTATGATAATTATGTTTGATAAGAATTGCTTGTTTATAATAGTTAAAAAAAGAACCCTACTAGCAGGTGTGATATCAAGTGAACGGCCTTGGTTTTACAACTTCCAAGAAGAATGGGAAGAAGAATATTATTTTGTGGAAATAAAGGGACATGCCATATGCCTTTTGTGAAATTACAATGTAACAATTAAAAAATATAATATTGAAAAGCATTTTAAGTTGAAAGCATACAAACTTTGATCAAAAATATGTGCCTCAAAGTCATATTAGAAAAGAGAAAATAAATAGTTTGAGTAAAAAATTATTGAACCAGCAATCATTGTTTAAAATGGTACAGGATAAATCAAAAAATGTTACTATAATATCATTAACAATTGCATCTTTTCTTGAAAAGTAGAAGAAATCATATTTAGATAGGGAGTTTTATTATCTGGTGCCAATTTTCTTTTCAATATTTTTTCTAACAAATGAGAAATACTCTCTGCAATAAACAATTTACAATTATTACAAAACAATGAAAAAAGGACTGCTGAAATATCTTCTAATATCAAAGATCACCTTGAAACTGATATTAATATGTGCTTTTGGTATTCACTTCAAATGGATGAATCTTTAGATATAAAAGGGACATCTCAATTAATAATAATAATAATAATAAAAAAAAAAAAAAAAAAAAAAAAAAAAAAAAAAAAGAAGTGGGTTGTATGGGGTTCAGGTAAGAAGAGGGAGAGAGGTGGGTGGGGAGGTTAAGGTAAACATTAATTAATAATGGTTTTTGAAAATTAAAAAAAAAAGTTATTTCTTTTGCTAATAAAGGAAAGAAATGAATTTTAATTGACATTTAATCAAAAAATAATCGTCTCCCTTTGGACTCCTACAATGATTGTTTTAGTATGTGAAAAAATAGGATAATAATAAATTGGTAATATTCAGGCAAAAAATTTTTTTTACAGATCTTTCGATTAAAAAAAAAAGTAAAACATGTAAATAAATTTATAAAAGTGATTTGAATAGGTTTAAATTTTAGAATTATGGTTTTATAACAAATATTAAAAAACTCAACCTTAATTGAGTAAATAATTATTAAAATAATATTTTTAAATTAGTTTTTTAGATTAAAAAAAAAGATTGTATGGCATTTAAACCAGCGGCCCAGTACCAGATTCTAATAATCTTTCCAAAGACAAATACATATTCTTTATAAGACAGGGTTAGAAAAAAAATTACAAAAAAAACCCCAATATCATGGATATCATTGTATATTTTGGTAACATGACATAGTTTTTAATGCCCACATTACATAATTGCACACATGCTTCCAAAAAGATTGGCCACCTGTGCTGTACAGACTCTCTTATCCTATTATTTCAGGTTTTATGTCGATGCACTGATTATGAACTGGGAATCTTTTTACTGATGATGATGATGGTATTTATATTGATGACTTCTATATTTATACTTATATTAATCAACACATAATGCTTCTGGTATTTATAAGGAAAAGTAATATATATTTCAATATAATCTTCAATACTTTCTCTTCCTCTTTCATTAGTTTACCCAAAGATTAATTGACATTTGAATTTTAATCAATGGCTTTTAATTGAAAATGGATCTTGATCATGATGATGATTAAATTTTCTGCCTCTTGTTATATTTCCTGGTCACAAAAAATCCACTTGAGTGTTTTATTCACAAAGTTTACTTGAATATATAGGGTTAGAATTTTGCTAACCCAGATTCAGAGTGCCACTTTCTTCTAAGGAAGACCACACTTGAATATTTTACACTTTGTCATCGATAATAACTCTGATTTGTTTAGATCAGAACACTAGTCTTCAGAATAAGTGGGGAATTGATATGTATGCATTAGAGGTGTGACTACTGAAGGAATAATGCACAGACAACTAAATAATTGAAATATCAAGATTATTTATTTTAGATAATCTCATTTGATTAAAAAAAATATTTACAGACATTATTATTTGATGATGGAAATAAATTAATAAAACATCATAAAAAAATAAAGTATTGAAGACTAACTATAAATATACAGATGAACATATATATCTGCTTACATTACATTGATAAAATTCATTAATCATAAACAACATCAAAAAAATTAAACAATGTATATATTAAAAAAAATTATAGTTATTAAAGTGTATATATTATATTTATATTTTAAGAAGACCTGTTATATATTCTAACCATGCTGTTTGCACATCACTTCAGAATAATATCATATAAAATAAAACGGGTTCTAACTCAGTTAATAATTAATAAATAAAATATTCAGCATTAAAATTAAATGTTTCACTAACTCAAATTTAAAAATACGAATAAGGTTCATTTTATAAAAGTAAATTAATATATTGTACAGGCTTAAACCTGCATTTGTATATGTAATATGTGCAGGTTCGAACTCAGACTTTCACACGACCCACCACTCTCAATGCCATCTCATATTGCTGACCCACCCGATCACACACATGTCGAAAAGATAAATAATCACCAATACACATATTTCATGCTAAACCAGCAATCATCAGTTGGTCTAGATTACTATCCTCACACATATATATAATCAGTACTCAGCTTTATATTAAGATAGCCAATATTTATACTTTAATGGACAGGCTTCAAACCTTGGCACTATCAAGGGCTTTGAATGTTCCATCATCAGATTTTCAATGAAATGGAAGGCTAAAGAGTTGTGAGTTGGAATAATTTGAAGCCTGTCCATTAAAGTATAAATATTGGCTATCTTAATATAAAGCTGAGTACTGATTATATATATGTGTGAGGATAGTAATCTAGACCAACTGATGATTGCTGGTTTAGTATGAAATACATGTATTGGTGATTATTTATCTTTTTCGACATGTGTGAGATTGGGTGGGTCAGCAATATGAGATGGCACTGAGAGTGGTGGGTCATGTGAAAGTCTGAGTTCGAACCCTGCACATATTAAAAATAAATTAACTAAATATTTAATATTTTCATGAGACTTGGAAGTGAAAATACAGGTGACAAGATAGATTACATTGAGCCAATATCCTACAGGATACTACCTCAATGGCATAAGAACACTATCCCCCCTTTATTACTATGTCAAATAATAACTCCTAGTATTCTTACGACTTTAATAAATCCTACTCATTAAGATTAAGCTAATAATTGAATCTTAATCTTTATCTACTATAATTTAGCTTCATAAAATCTCAGGTTCCTAAATTTTATTCTAAGTTAATAAAATTACGGTAGTAAAATATGAGAAGGGAATTTTATGTCATAATCTACTACACTTAAACTAATAATAATAAATAATAATAATAATAATAAGAATAATAATAATAATATTCTTCATTGTATAACTAATTCTGTACATCTTTTCTTTTCACTATATTTTTATTACCATAATAAAATAATAAAACAATATAATATAATCTTTATCCTCATGTAATAATATAATAAATACGTGGTAGCATTTGATAATCTGACAAACAAAAATGTGTGGCAACGGATAGCATATAATTCGATCTACTATTATGATAACTAATTTATGATCATAAGATAATGTAAAATTATGATTATTTAATTAAATAAATATCAATAAAATATTCGAATTCTTAAAATAATTCTTTATTTATTTCTGTGCAAAAATATTGTGTTTAATTTTATTAACTCTGTGTTCAAATTCATGAAGATGGAAAAAAAAATAACAAATCAAACTCACAAATTTTGAGAAAACAAATTTTAACAAAGTTTATTATAATATTAACAACATGACAATTTATTTACAATATGTACATTTAAGACATCTTAAAGATTGGTACCATTATACATTCTTTATATTCGAACCTCGTTAAGTCTTTACTCTGACTTAAATCAAAGAAAAATAATAATACAATATTATTAATTCCTGTTTGATCAATCTTATATAAACAAAATTACATTTATTTAATGCTTACTCAAAATATATTTTACATCCTTTAGCTATTATTCAAGTATGCTTCTTTTTTTTATTATTAAAAATCCATAGAAAACATAGTATGGATAAACATAAAATAATACGAATCGAAAACATGGATATCTTCTTTACTACTAGACAATTTCACTTTAGCAATATTATCGATATCATGTAAAATATCTATTGATAATTTATATCTAAATTATGGATACTATTGTTCACTATTTATTAACTATAATACATTCCATTATAACAATACTATAGTACTATAGAATTATAATTATTAATACATTTTTTATTATTGAATAATATAAATTGTACCTAACTTATTGCGTAGATCGTTTTTTACTTTATAGCATTATATCAAAATATGCAGTACTTATTTTTAAAAAAGATTGAAACAAATATTTTAATATTATTTAATATTACAAAAGCAACTTTGCTTTACATATTTTATTCTTAAGATCTTATATTTATTTCCAAAATAAAATGAATCTATAACATATTTTATGATTCTTTAAGTCCATTGGATTTTCAATTCATACAAATTCTATTTCTTCATCCAAGTAAATGAACTCATCTCATTCCAAATAATTGCATATCTTTAATTCTAAATCATCTATTATTTTCTTTTAAATATATCTTACAGTACGATGTAGCTACTTTTTTGGAAAAATAGATAGCGAATAGATTTATAGGATGGGAACAAAACTAGAATAATATCTCATATCGAAATATACATCATGGCACAGTGTATTTATAAAACTAGAGGCAAGACCTTTTCCTGTCTAATATCCTCAAATACTATAAGTGATGTCAAGCTATTCCTTTAGCTTTATTGAACATCAATCAATACTCCAAGAAAAATAAACACTGTCCAAAATAAATATACAATTACAGGGCTTTTGTTAACTGCATTGCACATTCACAAATATTATAAAATACTATTCATATTTCCCAAATATCCTAACTTCATAATCTCCTGGACATGTTAACCATATTACTAATACCAGGTCACTATCCTATTCTTATTTCCTAAGATTTACCAGGTCTTACATTGAAAAATTTACTAGCTTGCATATTCAAATAATAAATAAGATTCAACTGTAATAAGAGCAATCTTACTAAACCATAAGAAAAGTTTGCTTTACTTTCGTATTCAAAAACTAAACACATAATATTTTGATCATCCAATAATATGAAAGTTCTTTTAAAAAGAATCACATAAATATTTATTATCATATTGGGCTATATTATCATTATAAAATCATGGTATGCATATTCCAAATAAATCTTGATCTCACAATATTTTAAAATGTGTTGTATAATGCATATTTTAACATTCATACATCAAACATTATTACATAGGCAATCTGTAAAAAGAGAAACAAGAAAATACATCAGAATAAATATCAATAATTCATTAGTTGTTACCAAGTGACATTAGCTCATCAGTATCACTTTTGCAGTCTTCTTTTCTCCAACTACATACATATAACATCTCATACATAAAATACATCCATGCTTCTATTTAAAATATTCCAATTTAAGCTATTAAATATTATACTATAGGATTCTAATACCATAAATAATTAATATTCATGTTCCTATACTTCTTAATAAAAAATTTACATTTAAACTAAGTTAATAAATAATTAAAAAATCAATCAAACTATAATTACGTGTATCTTCAATTAAATCTTCCGTTGACAAGGTTCTTTAAAGTTCAAAAATGTTTATTATTTTCTCGAGAGTTATTTTTTAAAAATGTTCTCCTCAAAAGCACTTCATTTCTGCAAGAGCAGTCGCCTTTCCCCATTGCTATGGATGATGAATAAGACAATATATTTCTGGTATTAAGAGCCGTCCAAATTTCTGGTATACACAATAGCAGATTCAAAAAAAAAAAAAGAATAATAAAAAAAATATTATGACATCGTTTTAAATCTTGAAAATTAAACAAAATAATCATCAATCTATTCTGGAATGCTTAATAAAATAATAGTTTATAACTTCTGTAGTCCAGAATGATGATTACTGAAATCATAATACTAAAAATAATCCCATGAAGCTTCTATAATCCATATCGGAGTAGTAATGCATTATGTTCCATTTGGTTTTAGCTTAATCTATCTGATAAACTTTTTACACAATATTTATTTTTCCATGGATCCATTCTTCTATTTACTCATATATTCACTTTCTTTATAGGTTTCTTCTTTAGTGAATTTATTTTTATTTAATATTTATTTCCATCAGTTTTAAAACTTCAAGTTTTTAAAACAAATCCTTTATAAATGTGGTTTAACCCTTTTAAGACTGTAGGTTTTTATACCAAAATGCTCTAGTAAAAATCTCCATGATTCATTTTCTTAAATAATTTCTTGCAAAATATTTTTTAAAAATGTTTCCTTTAAAAAGGATATAACATTTTACTCTTTTAATATACTTTCACAAATTATCACAAAGTATAATTGTCTTATTATTTCTTAATTTTGGATAAGCTTATTTTACAATATAAAATAATGCGTCTTTACCTTTTTAGATGTCAAACAGTTTTTCCATTTAAGCTTCTTGTACAATGTCCCTAGAATTAATTTATTTATTAGAACAGTTCTCTTGTTCAGCATTAATGAAACCGTATTAACAAATATTATGTACATTTTTAAAATACATCTGGGTCTCGTTTTACGCGATAGATAGGTTCCTCAGAAAACACGTGCAAACAAAATCGCACAAAAATAGACGTAACTTACTTTGAAAAAGGGGGGATACAGACTGTGATTTTTCAAAAATCACATAAAAGCAAAGCACCAATGTAAAATTACTTTAAAATTCGCACAAAAAAAATAAGGAAATAAAATATGACTAATAAAAAATTTCAAATTTGAAAAAAATTGATACAAGACAAACTTTTTTTAAACTATAATATTTAATTTTATTCAAAACAATATCTTTTTATGCATAATTTACAGTAATTTACATTTTTTATACACGTTTTAATTATTATTGCCATTTGTTAATAAACAGGTTCGTTTGCAAACTGATAAACAATCAGATTCTTCACAAGAGAAAATACAACTAGCACCAATGTCACTCTCATGTTGTGTTAATGGTTTTCTGGTGACAACATAATTAGTAATTAATTTTTGAGATGATGATTTTATTAATTATTTATGAAACTAACAACTAAAAATTAAATTTTTATTTTTGTCTTTAATTTTCAATTCCGTTTAAAAATCAAATTTCACATCACATTAATTTCAAGTCACCGTAAGTAATTTTTAAATTGTTAATTACAATTAAAAATCAGATTTTAATTTTTAATTGTCAAATTTAATTGTGCCCACTGCTATTACTCACCTTTTAAAAATAAACTAGTGGACACTAAATGATTAATAATTGATTACGTTCTTTTTTAAAAAGCAAAAACAGAATGTGATTTAAAATGCAAAATTAACACGCACAATGTTTGAACAAATTTACATTATAATCTTGTAAAATTTAATGTGTGTATACATAAAATATGGAAATCATGATTTTAATTTCATTATTGAATAAAATCTTACTATTATAAAGCACTGAAAATATTGAAATTACTAAGATGAAAGTCAAATTCCAATAATGTGCTATTACTTTCAATATAACGTAAGTGTGCAAAATTTATTATTTAAAGTAATAGCGCATTATCGGAGTTCTACTTCTGGTGAAACATGAATCGCGTAACTTCAGAATCATGTTAAATAAGTCTGCGTAAAAAGAGACCTAGGTGTATTATAAACTGAATATACTTTACTTCTTGGCATATCCACTTATTATCGCAAAGTTCTAAATTAGACTTTTGATAAAATACTCCTGGTAAGAAAACTTTTAAAAAACTAGCACATATTAAATAAAGTTATTAAAATATTTTAGTTTACACTCTCTTTTTGCAAAATTACTTTTTAAAAATATCAATTAGCTTTTGTAAATAAAATTATAAGAGAGCGCTAAAATTGACTAAAATAATAAAGTTAAAATTATAGTCACCTAGATAGCTTCTGATATGATCTGCTACCTTAATACATTATAAATTACCCCTAGACCCCCCGTTCAATTGGTATTTATACCCTGTAAGAATACCATATCCTATTGGTTGATTCTTACTTTTAATTCGATACCAAATTTGCATAAGTTTCAGTTTTACAGAATTAAATTTCAAAATAAAAATTATGACGTAATAAAACTTACAAATATTATTTAAAAATATTAATCTTAAATCAATTATTACTTTACTAAATTATTTAAATATCTTTAAAATAACTTTTAAAACAATATTTAATGAATTTATCTTACTTTTAATATTTAATTTATCTATTTTATTTTAAAATAAAAATATTAACTTTTTTTATTAACTGTATTTGTCTTTATTACATTGTTTAAACATGTTATACGACTAACTTAATATTTGCTTTTATTTGCTTTTATGATAGGCAATAATTATATCCAACTCTATAATGCAACTTTACAATTTTTTGAACTTTAATAATAAATTCTAGCGAGCAAGTGTGTGTAACTGTATATCACATAAGTCACATGATTAATAATCAAGATAGACTATCCAATTTTTCTCTGTCTGGGAATAAATAATAAATTGCTACACTTGTTGTATTGAATAAAATAATACAATTATAAAATTTGGAAAAATAATTTGGAAAATATAGAACTGAATATAACCTTCACTACCATAAAACTAACCTTTAAAATATATAATATTAATTATGATTATTAAATATGATTACAAATTTAAATATAACATTTACTTAACTATAAATTTAACTATCAGTTTAAAACTATTAAAAACGAACTTTTAAACATACTTTTAAATATTTATAGGTGTGTTATTTATTATGGCCAGCTTTTGCAACCATATGAAATAATATTTCTAGCTTTATTTAATTGTTCTTAAATGATTTAACATAATATTATGTGTTATGTAATTTCATTTAGCTTTAAATTGTACTTTTAAGATATTATTATCACAATATAATTAACACCTCAAGAGAACATATTCCAAAATTTAAAATTTTTAATAATTTACTGTGGTGACCTATTTCTGACCTATAGAAAAGGGCACAATATATATATGCATATAAAGTTTTACTGCAGTTTTTCTAGACAGTTTAGTGAACTTATCACTAGTCGATAAGTTGGGATCTAAAATATGACCACCAATGGATAAGTTCAGGTCTAAAATACAATAAAGTCTCTGGTAATTGATTCTAATTCTTTTTTTCTTGATTCTGATTAATCCATTACTTAAATGTGCAGACTATATAAAGTCGGTGATTGGAAACAGTTCTCATATGGGCAAAAAGCTATATTTCATTTATCCTTAGTTTTTATGTTTTTTATAGACATTTCTTCAAACTTGGGAAAGCTACATTGCTTAGGTACTGACTGGCACACTTTGGGTGGGCTTAGAAAAGCGTGTTTGTTTTTATTCAAATGTCAAAATTCCAGCTTGTTTTTGTGTCACTATTAAAAATTACTATAACAGCAATTTTCTTTCAGCCAGAACTGATTTTTTTTTTAGATATTCAATGCAGGCAATGTGTCCTTTGCTCTTCAGAGATATTATTTGTTGCTTTTTTCTCTTCTTCTTTCTCATTTATAGCTATTTGCCTCCTTAAGGTTAAAACATCGCAAAAAGCATTATTGTTTTTTTTTCTTTTTTAATCCTGTTTTTTATTTTCTAATGATTTACCATTAATTGGTTTTTCATTTTCTTAATTCTTTGATTATTTATAATTGCAGGTTGTTATTGTTTCAATTTAATCTTAACTACATTTTATTATTAATCTTAGTTAATTTTTGTTTTTTGATTATTTTTTCTTTTCATGGGTTTTAACTTTAATTAAATTTTAAACAAGGTTACAAAATATAATCTCTTTTTTGAATATATTTTTCATTATATTTAAAAAACTATAAATATAATTTAAATTATACATATTCAGATAGATATAAAGTTTCAAGTAAAAGAATCTTTTTATTACATTAATTTTCTTTTAATTTTATTGAAGATTATTCAGTCGCCCCCCCCCCCCATTTTAATCCTACTTAATTGAGGAGGCTTCTAATGCATAACTTGGTTAAAACTGGTGAAATTTATAACATTACACTATATATTTACAAACGAAATTAAAGACGAAAAAAAAAAATCTTATAAATTAATAAATCTAATAACAGTGAGCTGAATGATTTTTCAATTTACTGTTAGAGGACAAAGAAGTCTACTCTGACATATACAAGATATTATATTGAAATATGAATAAAAGAGCCCATATTGATTAGGTAAAAAAACTGAATGTATTTAAAGCAGCATACAACATATATACCAGTGAACACATGTTTAATTGTGAAATGATTAAAATATTGGACAGAGAGAAAAAATCCAAAGAAAAAAATTCAAACAAGGTAATCACAAGATAATGGCGAATAATGCTATAAGTAATGTAATATAATTCAGAATGTTTGAAAGCCATTCTTTAATCTTGCCCATAGAAATAAATGGAGAAATCAGGAGCATCTCATAGGTTAGTAAATGAAATTTCTACTACTGATACCTTTGAGAGAATATTCTAGTTGGTTGGAGTATTATCTTCAATACAATAGTCATAAATCTGTAAATATAGGTTCGATTCCCATGCTAGTACTGCCACTGATTAAACCAGATATATCTAGAGAAGAGAATAATACCACTTGAAATGATGTGTTATATACTAATCTGTGTGCAATTACTAACAATTGAATGTATTTAAGAAGTTAAATAAAATGTACATAATCATTTAACAATTATTATTAGATGATAGAAATAATCCCAAATATAATTATTGCTAAAATGTTTCAATGTCTCTTTTACACTGTTACTTAAGGAAAAATGGCATTGGAATTTATTGTTGCCATTTTATACGACAAAAAAATTTTAATAATTTTTTTAGTTTAATTAAGCAGTTGAAGTACTTTGGTTCCATGTATCAAAAGCTGAATCTCCTAATGATGCAATAACTAAAAATGTTCAATACTGCTAATTTGGTTAAAAGCTTCTCACTTATTTTGGAGAATGTAAAAATTATAATTGTTTATATTTTGATAGGAATTTAATATCTTTTACATAATTGTTATTGATAAATGGTTTAGATTTGTTTGCATATTTGACATAAAGTTGTGCAGCTTGGTGTATGAATTTATTAATTTTAGTCATCTCATGATAGCTGTAATGCAATGCTGATACTATTTTTTCTACCTCTCAGACTTCTCTTTGTTATTACTAAAGTAACAAATAATAGGGTTTTCGCTTGTCAGAGTTGTTTTCAAACCATACACAATTTATGTGGTATTTCTAATTTTCTACAAAAGAAACCCACTATGTTCATTGGTGCCTTTCTATCATATCCATTACAAATCTAACTTCTTTTGAATAGTAGTCTCTAAATGAATTAATACTACTTGTAAATGTGGTAGGGTTCTCGAATTTTTAAACTTTTTTGCCTATTTAAGGACTGTTTTATGAGCCAGATTTTATCTAATTATATCCTTGTACATAAGGCCAAGGTCAGCCAACAATTTCTAATGATGATAGTGGATTGAAAAACCCTTGATGAATTGTTCAAGTGATTGTAATCATATCTTTTATTTAAGTCAATTCACATTCCAAGATCCTCTCTCCTTGAGATGAGGATATAATTTAATGGAGCACAGTTTAAATATTAGTTACCACATCATATAAAAATTCCTATGGAAGTTTGGGCTCAGGCAGATAAGTAGATATTTCTATAATCTTCATCCCAATAAAACTTGTGCACTGCATCCGCTATTTTATTGATCAGAAAAAAAATTGACATTGTGTCTTCTATCAACTGACTATCTATTGGAATTGTTATTCTGATATTCTTGTCTATCTGATTAGTGTTATTTTACTATTATAATATTAAGCACAACACCCATAAAAAACTATTTTTTTTGTTTTTACAAAACTCATATAACTTTAATTATAACCAATTTTTTAGTAAAAATTATAAGTAGTGTTATTTCTTTGCAGTAAAAAGAATATTTAACTTAGTAAAGTATCAATGATTTCACTAACAGAGCTTAATTGATAACACTATAAAGGTTAAATGAATAATGTATTATTCATTTCAGTGTGATTTTCACATAGGTGAGAATTCTTAGTATTATTTCCAAAAGCTTCCATGTAGGAAAAATATAATAGGTAACTAAACTGATGTTTCAGATAATAATAAGTACTTTCCTCAAAGCTTCTTATATCTCAAGTCAAAAGAATGTGTGTAGTGAGATTTAAAGTCTTTTTTTTTTTCCTTTATTATTTTCTCATTCTCGAATTCTATTGGTTGAGAAGTTTTAAAAAAATACTTTGTTTTCCAATACCTTTTCCCCCAATATTGTTAATTTTTTTCAATTCACACTTTTCATTTGTAATCATAGGCCTTTTAAAAATCTCTATAGCTTCCCTTAGCAATCTCTGGTCATATTGTTCAATTTTTACCAGAATATGAATTTTCTTAAAATTGATATCATAGTTATTTAAATTAATGTGTGAATAAATTGCTAATAAATTGGATTTTTCTCTAACTGCTAAAATGTATTCTTCCTTTTTTATGTTTATTCTACGATTGATCTGTCCAATTGTAAACAAACTTCATATGAAATTTTATATACACCATGACTCTCCAAAGGAATTTTACCTTTAGGATATGGAAATACTTCATTAATTTTTTTAAATGTAGTATAAATTATGTGGATATTATTTTTCTTTAAAACCTTACCAATTTTACCAATTTTTTCTTTTATATATGGCAGAGCAGTTTTAATTATTGAAGTATTAAAATCTTTTTTCTTATTATATAAAAAGCTGTATTAATAATCCTGAAATTAAAACCTTTATGAAAAAAACATTTTTTTTAGTAGTATGGATTTCTTGGTGAAAATGGCTGTCATCAGAAAGTCTTTTAGTTCAACGTCTTTGTCTGTGAAAAGAATTTTGCTGGATGGTGATGAGAAGAAAATTGTAGATATCTACCAATGTGTGTTCACTTTCTATATATACTATGGGATAAAAAAAAACCATCCTTCTTTCTTTCAATTAAAATATCTAAGAATGAAACTTGGTTATTATTTTCTATTTCCATGGGAAATTTGATGCTGTTGTATAAATAGTTTAAGAAAATTAAAATTCATCAAGAACATGCTTACCATAAGGCCAAATAACAAAGGTATTATCAACATATTTCATCCTTACAGATGGCTTTTTTAACTGCTGATATCAAAATCAAGTTCTCCATAAAAATAGAAGACCATACTGAAGAAAATGATGAACCCATAGCTAAACCTAATGTTTGTTTATATATTTGACCATCAAAAATAAAAAAAAAATGTATTTGATAAGCAGTGTTCAATCAACTTCTCAGCAAAATCAGGCAATTGAATATTTTTCAAAACTTCATTAGCTTCCTTTACAGGAATACTAGTAAAAAGCAAAATAATATCAAAACTTACTAAAATATCATTTTTAGTTAATTTAATACTGTGGATAAGCTCAAAAAAAAATGATTTGTATCCTTAATATAAGATGACATTTCTGTTAAATGTGGCTATAGAAAAGAAGATAGAAAATGAGCTAGGGTCTGTGTTAGCGAACCAACTGCATTTACAATTGGTCATTTTCTATCTTCTTTTTTAGAGCAACATTTGACAGAAATATCATCTTATGTTAAGGATACAAATCATTTTTGAGCTTATTCAAGATATTAAATTAATTAAAAATTATATTTTAGTAAGTTTTAATATTGTTTCACTTTTTACTAGTGTATCTATCTGTAAAGGATACTACTGAAGTTTTGAAAAATATTCAATTGCCTGATTTTTTTGTGAGTTTGATTGAACATTGCTTATTAAATACATTTTTTGTTTTTGATGATCAGATGTGTAAACAAGCATCAGGTTTGGCTATGGGTTTACCAATTTCTCCAGCATTGGCATCTATTTTTATGGAGAACTTGGAAAATAAAATTTTGATATCAGTGGTTAAAAAACCATCTATATAGCTGAGATATTGACCTCATGATAAGCATGCTCTTGATAAATTTTTAATTTTTTTAAACTCACTATGGCAGTAGAAAATAATAAACAGCTTCCATTCTTAGATGTTTTAATTGAAAGATAGAAGGATGGTTCTTTATTTCATGGTATATATAGAAAGTAAACACACTGGGAAATATCTACATTTTTCTTCTCATCATCTTCCAGTACAATTATCTTCAATGGCAAAGACATTGTTAGATAGAACTAAGAGACTCTCTGATGACAGTCATTTTCACCAAGACATTTATTGTAACAGTACATAATGTTGAATGGAACAGAATAATTACTAAGTACTACCATCTAAATAATTATTTATTATTACCATGGAAGGGTTCATAGCTTTACTTATAACTATCATCATATGTTAATAGCCATGTAGCCATTCTAATTTTAATTGGAAACCCTATCCAAGTGGAGTATCTGTCAGCTATGGCTAGCTCATGGGATTTATTGGTTTAAGCCAACAGATTCCAAAATGGTATCTACAGTATCTTTCTCACATTAACATTTATTCCACTCAAACCTATGACCATACATATCTTATTGGTATCTTGTTTTCAAAACTGGGGCAACCATTTCATCGGATTACAAACTCTCCCCATTCTCATCAATACTATTTATACAACACCTAGCTCCTATTGTGCCAGGTCAATATCAACTGTGCCATAATATATTATCACCATATTGACACCCCTACATATTATAAAAGACCATTCATGATCATCATTATCTATCTAATTGTTTGCTCATCCCTTTTTCAGGTATACTCATAAATTTAGGGTGTATGAGTAAATCCCTTTGTTGGAGACATAATGGAAACACGGGACATACTTAACCCCCTTATGTCACCATCAATATTCAATTAAATTATATAATTTATATATTCATACTATGTTGCTAAAAAATGCTTTTTCATAATAGTTTTGATCTTTCAGGATTATTAATAGGGCTTTTTTATATAAGAAAAATTTTGATACTTCAAAAATTAAGACTTCTGCTATATATGAAGGGAGTAACTGATAAAATTGGTAATGTTTTAAAGAAAAACAATATCCACATAGTTAGTACTACATTTAAAAAAATTAATGAAATATTTCCATGCCCTAAAGATAAAATTCCATTGGAATGTCATGGTGTATATGAAATTCTATGTGAAGTTTGTTGACATTTGTGCATTGGAGAAACCAATCATAGAATAAACACAAGAAAGAAAGAACACATTTTGGCAGTTAGAGAAAAATCCAATTCATCAATCATTTATTCATATATTAAATTAACTAACCATGATGTCAATTTTAATAAAACACATATTCTGGCCAAAATTGAACAATGTGACCAAAAACTGTTAAGGGAAGCTATAGATACTTTTAAAAAACCTATGAACATAAATGAGAAGGGTGAATGAAAGAAAATTAATAATATTTGGAAAAAGCTATTGATTAATAAAATATTTTTTAAAACTTTTCAACCAGTAGAATTTGAAAATGATGAGATAATGACAAAGAAAAAAATAATGGTTTAAAATCTCACATACATTCTTATGATTTGAGAAAGAAGAAGCTATGAGGAAAGTACTTGTTATTGTACTAAAACATCAGCTATTTATTTATTATATTTTTATTACATGGAAATTCCTGGAAATAATACTATATATATTGTGTTGGATGCCTACAATATCCTATCAATAACCAACACACACCATAACACCCAATCCAAATTCAAGTCCATGATCAAGTAATGTTAGTGCACATAAACTTGTATTAATTAATTGTCGTGAACTAACCAATTAATGGGATATCATGGCATACAATAGATCAGATGAATAAACTTAATCAAACAAAAAAAAATTAATGTATATAATATTAAAATAAAGAAAACTCAATATTTAGTTTATTATCTTTTCTTACAATTTTATTGTAACAAACTGCTTATGATAATGCTTAACCAAAGATGATGTCAACAAAAAAAATTAGCATAAGCTTACTGGATAGATATATAGATAAAAAAATAAAAATAAACTTTTTTGTTCAAGGAGTAAAAAAGCCTTTTACCTGAGAGAAAAAAAAGCACCATTTCCTGCATAAAAAACTTAAAAGAAAAAATTGAAGGTTCAAATTCATAGTTCTGCTAAAGAAATCTGTTTCTAGGATTTGAGAAAGTGAGTAGAAACATTTACTTCTAAAACAACTTAGCAAACAGGTTGGAAAGTAATAATTTACAAACAAAATAAAACATTCAAATCTCTAAAAAGGAAAAAAAAATCACCATTGATTCCTCGCTAAAAATTTTGGGAGTTAAAACTAAAATGTGCAATAGCAGAAGAAATATTAACATTGTTCCAATTAATTTCAATTAAAAAGATTTTATATATTACTGAGAAAACCAATCATGCATTTGTAATTGCAGAAGGGAACTGTCATGGAAGAGAAGTCATCATCCATGGAGCTAGAAATTGTCAAGACCAACATGAAATTGTCTTATCTCCATACATCTGGATTAATAAACAGTGGAAAGATCTATCATAATTTTTTTTTACTCCTCACTTCAAAACTTCAGTTTGAAGGCTTCCATCTGTTACAGGCACACATGCTGTTACATTATTATAATAAGTAAACTTAGAAATTAAAAATAAATAGTTTGCAAATAAAAACTTTTTTAAGAATTAAAAATTAAAAGTCATCTAAACTCGTATATATATATATAAAATCGCACAAATGGAAAATTATTAAAAGAAAACTTTATTAAAAAAAAAAAAAGTATTTTAAAACTAAATTTTCAACAAAAACTTAAAGATTTAAAGATAAAATTATATCTTTAAAAATATACAAAATTTAATTAACTCTATTGTGTAAAAAGGTTTAAAATGGAAATGATTATTTTTAAGTAGTCTTAAGTAAACTAGCCCTTGGGCATCTCAAAATTTATAATTAAAAGTCAGATAGGAGAGAAAACAATAAAAACAGAATATCCAATAAAAAATCCCCCAGGAAATGGACCACAGTGAAAATATCATCATCATCATGACATCATGCCCATTTAATCCAAAATTTTAATATAA
The DNA here is from genome assembly GCA_028023455.1 of Epiperipatus broadwayi. Classification (NCBI taxonomy): domain Eukaryota; kingdom Metazoa; phylum Onychophora; class Udeonychophora; order Euonychophora; family Peripatidae; genus Epiperipatus; species Epiperipatus broadwayi. The sequence continues at coordinate 62,352 of JAQFVV010013221.1, forward strand.
AAAGGAAAAGATTGGAAATAAATTATTATGTGTGCTATATGTGTTAAGTCCAGGAGAGTTGAAGGAGAAGGGATTGAAAAGATGCACTTTCAATCCCTTCAGTTTTTCTAAAAGAATAAATGAAATATCATTTTCCTATATTGTAGACCCCAGGACATCAGGGTCCTGCAATAAAAGCCTGGAAAGAACTATACCATCTACAGTAAAGGACCTCCAAATGAATGCCAATAGAATGGAAAACAGCATATCTGTCTCTCCAGGATGTCATGGGAATTAGAAACAAAGGATCCAAATTACAAGCAACTAAAAGTATGGACTTTCTCCTTTAAAACCGTAAAAACTTTATCTAACTAATGAACTTTAACTATAAAACTTTTCCAGTATTTAAATAGAAATATAATTTCCTATCTGACCAAACTAAATCATCTATTATCACAGGTTTTATCCACAGTGGGTGCCATAATCGTAAAAAAAGAATCCATTGTACTGGACATCACACAGTGGTTATGAGACATGAGACTTGAATTAGGACTGTTGAGGATGAATCCCTGAATAAGATATATGAATTATAATAATATATAATTATATAAAATCTTTTTATATTTAAAAACTAACCAAAATAAAGATTTGAACTCTGGATTGGATTTTTAATGTGTTTTAATATTAAATTAGCATGAACACAATGTACATCTATATATAGCGATTTCACTTTAGATAAGGTTTACATTTATTACATTAACACTGAATAATCTTTAATCATTGTTAGACAGAAGTTATACAATATATTGCTTTAGGTCATGTGTGCAAATTCATTTTGCCAAAATAAACTCTGTTAACACAAGAAATGAAAGATCAATGAATGATTTAAATTAGTATGAACCATATGATCAGAGTTATAAACCACATTTGTTTATAGCAAAAATAAAAACATTTATTTTTGCTGTTATGTTTTACATATATTTTCTTTTGACTATTATTAGAGAATGACAAATATATGCATATACAGGAATGGTTTATTAATTTTAAAAGGGTGGGCAACTTGTGCGCACTATGGGAATCTATACAATACTTCTCTAAACATGATTCACATTTCTCATACCATTATTTTTTATTGGGATGAAACAAGTAAAACAATTTAATGAATGGATATTGTAACTACTAACATAGAAAGGTTAAACATATGTGTAGGGAAAGCCCCAGCTGGTCAAAGAATAGTTTCGTCATTGAACGTATTTTCATGAAGATGTACGTTCGCACATATGGCGAAACTGTATAAAGGTTGAGGGAGGTTTTGTGATATGAGAGCTGGCATACAATATCTTCCATAGAGCATCCAAAACCTTAGTCTCACATTCCACAAGGAGTATAATCCCTGATTATGAACGATTTCAAAAGAGAGGGAAAACTTCAGATTCTCAAAGATTCCCAAATGACCAAGCATTTGAAATACTGAAGAAATGTTAAGCTATGCTGGCAGTACAATATACATATGAGAATAAAAATAGTGTTTAATATAATAACTTTAACGGTTTAATTTCCCTGCATAATAGTATGTATAATAGTGAATCAGGTTATGAATATCAAATGAGACATTTAATTAATTACTTATTTGATTAATCAGTTATACTTTCCCATATACGCTTCAAACAAAATTAAACTTCCAATTGTTTGGCTCATTTGGTGATGACAGTAATTAACACTTTATTCCTTATTGCAATCTTTCATGAACAAAAATAAAAAATAAAAATAATTAAACAAGAGTGTTTTAGAATGATCAACCCCACGAGTCTATTTTAACATAATATATATTCAATCTTACAGGGAGCGAATGATAAATAAATCCTTATCATTACAATTTATTTGCTTTTGTTTTCCTTTGTTTTTGGTTTTTTAAAAAAAAAACAATTATATATCAAACTCATGAGATTGAGCTGAACTGGCATATTACTAAAGAAAACTTTAAAAAGATATTATTAAACAGAATGCACAGACTTATCAAGCTAGAATAAAGTGAAATCAGAGTTAGTATTATAAGAAAATATATTATATATTTAGAGCAGTCTTACAAGTAAAGATTAAATATAAAAAAAACAATTAGTATTTAAAGGTAAGTACTGACAACTTTACATAGCTATTGGACTGTTACCTCGGCATACTTGGGGGAATGATTAACTGGTTCATTCTCTGAACTTCAATTGTGGGCATCAGCCTGATGGTCAACAGTCTTGGTCATTATGGTTCTTTAATCAGTGGCAACATTCTTCCATGGCAGGAGTTTCATGGCATCATACTAGATGCAGCCTTGAGAGGCACAGGGAAGGCCCTACTCAACTGTCATTTTAAAACTAAGCACAAAAAAAAGTAAAGCAAAAAGTGTAAGTCTAAGACTTAGACTGTTTCTTATCTCCAATCTACTCTATTTATGCCACCCAAGATATTACAGGAATGCTTTTGCTCATTTGCCCAGAGGCAGATGAGACAATTAATAAATTCCTGAGCAGATTACAGTCCATTTTTAATTAAAAGACATAAGAAGATAAGGTTCAAATCACTTTCATTAGCAAAACTTTTAATTTGTCTTTAAATTATAAAAGTAAAAACTATGATAATATTTTGATTAAAGAGAATCAAGCCTTTAAACTATTTAATTAGTGAAGAAAACTTCACAATAGGTTGAGTTGAATCTGCCATCTTGGTTATATCTTTTATTATTTTACAAGGTGAAATTAAATGCAAATAATTTTTACAAAAATAAAAATTACAAATTAAGCGATTATAAATTTACTTTAAAATATATATATAGAATCACAGATATTCACAAATAACAATCAAAATTCAAAACATAAATATATACAGGAAAGTTTTTGCATATTTTAAATATATATATAAGTTACCACATAGTAAGTGGTGGCAATATTAGAACATTAGATGTAATCTGGGTTTGAACCAATATTAGAACATTAGATGTAATCTGGGTTTGAACCCTTGTCAGTGGTTAGTTTTTTTATAGATAAGAAAACATGAAGCTTGGTTGTATCAGTGTAATTAGTAATTGTAGCATGAAGATCCACTATGTGCAGGATCACATTGTGCACTGCACTTGGGAAAAATAAAACCCATTTCTTACTGACCATCGGAGATGATTCACTGCTTCTTTAATCACTCCTTTAGCCTATGGAATGGGATTATAAGTCAGCAAAAAGGCCCACAATCCCTATCCTATGGAGTTTTTTTTTGTATTATTCTTTTCGCTAGACAGACGTAGCATTCCTATACTGGACAAGGGATATTTTTTTCTAAATAACCACACTGTTCACATGTATATTTCTGGCATGCGGTATTGTGCTGTCGTATTCATGCTGCATTGAATACATCGATATATCAGGTAGATTGACATTTGATTGTGAACTTTTGGCCTAGGGTTAAATAAGGGATATAGAATATTTTCTTTTTCGAGTGCAATCTATGCAGTTTATCCATAGTCAACACTTTAATAAAATATTAATAAATTCATCTGCGCAAACTTATAAAATCAAAAGTTAAAATGTAAATCAAATTATAAAATAAACATTATACTAAAATAATTCTAAATTTTATATATGTGCAAAATAAATGTTTCTGTGTATTGTTTGGCAGTGGCTTATTCTGACCTAGGGTTAAATAAGGGATATAGAATAGTTTTTTTTTCGAGTGCAATCTATGCAGTCTATCCATAGACAACACTTTAATAAAATATTAATAAATTTGTCTGTGCAAACTTATAAAATCAAAAGTTAAAATGTAAATCAAATTATAAAGTAAACATTATACTAAAATACTTCTAAATTTTATATATGTGCAAAACAAATGTTTCTGTCTATTGTTAATCTGGCAGTGGCTTATTCTTTTTATTCTTTTTCTTTCTTTAAAAATAAAGTATACATTATCTCTGCTGCTACATGAGCTAGTGACTGGGGCTAATGGTCTATAATAAAATAAAATTGGATCTTAACATAAGTACCTGCCTACTATATAAATTTTCCAGGTTCAAATGGCCTGGTGGTGCCCTGTACAGCAGATATGATAAGACTCCAACTATCATACACCCTGACCATTATACATCAGATATTCGAATTCCAAGCTATGCATAAAGGAATTCCCATGGATTATAAAGATAAGCTATCAGAACATTATTCACATGAATTGTGAAGTCTATCTACAAAGTTGACATCATCAATAATTAATTATTCACATGTTCAATGTAATAATTTATTTTCTTTATTTTAATATAGGACTGAACAATTTAAATTAAATTTATGAAATTCATAATAAAGATAAGGTCAGTACTACAGCTAGATAAAGTTGATAAGATATAATAATTGTGTATAAAGTAATCTGATCATTATGAATGAAAGATAAGATGTTACCTAAGATATGTGTCAACTACATATTTCAAAATTCATGTTAATTATTAATATCTTTTAAAATATTTTGTTTTGCTTTTTTTTTTTTAATATGTTAAACTTATAATTCTCTTTTGTCGCATTCATGTCACATATAACCAGGGGACAGTTCATGTTAACCAAGGTATGTAGTGGCTGTTCTTTATGGAGTCAGGATGGGGAAACATTGGTATAAACCAAACATAAATGAAGGATAACCACAGATATCTAAATGAGTTTCCTTAATTTTGTTGTAAACTTTGTATTCCAAATATTAATCCATTTATATAGGTTTATTAAATTTATTTAAATGTTAAAACATGTTTCTTGGTTTATTTTTCTGTGGTTAAAGTCTGCTAAATTATATCCTTATACATGTATAATGATCATTACTTGCATGTATGTAATATGATATCCATTCTCATTAATGGGTATTTACTCACGTTACAGATATGATGAACTTGGTGATACCATCATTCCCTGAATCTGAGAATCATACTTATCTTCATGAGTTCAAAACCTGGAATAATGGGAGTAAACTACAATATATTGTAGCGGGTCCAACCATTTACCTAAGTTTCTGGAAGTACTCATCTTTACGTGAGTATGAACGTGTATATCTATATACGCGTATGAAAAAAATATGTCCTGTACATATATAATTTTCTTCGATATCATACACAGTATATTTATGAATGTCTAACTAAAGACTCCAAGTGCCAATCTCACCCATAGGTAAGAATTATACTGGACAATATGGAAGTATGTAATAGGATGATAAAATGACCTGGCCTGTGACTAGCTTTCTCAGGGCGGGTGATAAAATTACCAGCAGTAGATCTAACCCTCTCTTTTTTTTTCTTTTTTAAAAAAAACTCAAAACATAAAAAAAAAAGCCATTCATCATTTTATACATATTTATTAGTAATAATATTTATGTATCTATCAAAAAGAAAAAATATATTATTTACGCAAGTTAAATCAATGTTTTTTTTTTTATTAATCAAAGATTCCTATCAATTTCCCTTTTGTTGGTTTGCTTTTTTCTTTCCTTACCAAAACCCACACACACACACAAATATGCTATAATATGTATGTTGCAATGAAGATTTAATTATGGACCAATTTATATGCTAATAAATCCGGTAGGAAATAATTTAAACTCTCCGTGCAAAAAGGGAAATTCAAGTTCACAATTTGGTCAAACAACAGTTTTCTGAATTATGTGGAGTAAGCTTAATAGTGGTCACATATATATTAAATAGAAAAGGTACCTGTGTTTTCCCCAGGGAATTGATTTGATTCACCTGGTGAAAGGAAAATCTCCGGTCCTGGCATGATGAATTTTTGAAGTTCGGATTCCATGGCTGAATTCTATTTATTTATTTGTTCTTTTACACATCTCATGACGATCCAACATTTTCTTATTGAGGCAATTTTCCAGGCTTGATGTCCCTTCTCCGATATTGGCAGCTGCTATATATTCAGGGGAAGGATTTGAACACCTCACACATTGAAGTTTCTACCCCGGCCTGAACATATTTTATCAATGTATAACATTGATTTTTGGATTCTTGCTCCATATATAAGTCTAAAGTCTGCTTTCTTCCACTCCCAAACTTGTACTATTTAATTATTTTTTTTAATAATCAAATTCATAAAACTTATCTTTTTTTTCAAATCAGGAATTGCCGACTCTGCCCCTCCTCTGAATTCTTTCTTTTCATTCATTTTCCTTTTTCCATTTCCAATTAACATTCCATGTGCCTTTGTTGGCATATACCTAAAAGCTTTTAACACCTTTTTTTAATTAGTATTTAATTAGAACTTTACATTCCAAGGTTTTTTTATAAGTCAATTTCATTGTTCTGCAAACCACTGTCTTCTATCTTGGCTTTTATAGTTCTTTCTTTGACTTAATATGTATATATTTAAAAAGTTTATCAAACAAAATGTTTTTATTCATGTTTAATGATTCAAAAATGCACTCATACACATACATAGCGATGTGTATATCTGGGCTTGGCAAAAGAAAAAAAATCAGAGCAAGTGTATACCCCCCCCATACCTATCTTTTAAGATTTTTTTTTAAATTCAAATTATGCAAATCTATAATTCAATATGACTACACAAATAACCGTTGATTATACATCAACTTGTAAATATTAGTGTTATTAGTAAAGTAATATATATATTTATTAATACATTAGTAATAATATATATATTTTTTAACAATACATTAAGTATACGAATATGTATTTGTCTAATTATTGCAACAGGGTTTTATTATACCTGCCCTATTGCAATATTGATGAAAAGTTAAGGGTAGAATTAACAGTTGTTTAAATCTTTCTCTTCTCCCTTAGGTATGAAGTTAATGTAAATAGTTATGCATGAAGGCAAACAATAAATATATATTCCTCTTACACATTGGAAGGGACCCACCTATTTTTGTGCATACCACAGTTAGACTGTCCCATTACAATATATATATATATTGAGCTGATATTTTCTGACAGCTTATATGTATACACATATATATATATTATTAAAAGTGCTTATATATTAGTTTAAAATAACATTTTTTGAAATATTGTTTTGAAAGATTTTTTGGTTGTAATTTGATCCTTCGGGTCAGTCGCTAGAGGCGCGATTTCTAATCAAAAACACATTAATATAATGTTTCCGGGCCAGCGATTCTCTATTAATATTGATTTTTGTTTGTTTTTTTACAAAGTTTACTTTCTTTCGTTTCTGAATTATTTTTCCCAAATAATATTTTTGACGATGGTATAATAATAGTTGTTTTTTTTGGATTGCCAAAATTTAAGAGAGAACGGGTCTTTTTTGGTGGTGTTCAAATAGTAATTTGTGTGTTGTTTTTTTTAAAATAGTATAACTGTTTTTGTAAAATTGGATTGCTGAAATTTAAGAGAGAACAGGTTTTTTTTGGATGTATCTTTAAATAATAATTGACGTTACTTTGATAGGTTTCCATTTGAATGCCGAGAACAATTAGTGGGAGGGGTGTTTTTGTGTACAATTAAATAATAATTTACGTTACTTTGATAGGTTTACATTTGATTTCCGACAACAATTATCAGGAGAAGTGTTTTTTTTTTCGTGTGTGTATGTTTAAATAAAAATTAAAGCCATTACTTTTATCGGTTTACATTTGATTAACGACCGATATGACTTCATTTCATTTATAAATTATGATTTTTGTTTCTACGAATAAATATTTTTGACAATGGGACAATAATAGTTGTTGTTTGTTTAATTTTTATTGACAAAAGGTTGTTTTTCAGTGTAGTTTCAAATAGTAATTTGGGTTACGTTTAAATAATAAGTTACCGTCTTACTTTGATTGGTTTACATTTGTTTGACACTAATTATTGGGAGGGGTGTTTTTTGTGTGTACGGTTGTAGACAACAATTATTGGGTGAAGGGGTGGGTTAACCATTTAAACAATAGTAGTTTTAAGTTGCGGTCTTACTTTTATTGGTTTACATTTGTTTGCTGATACTAATTATTGGAAGGGGCATTTTTTTGTATGTACGATTGTAGACAACAATTACTGGGGAAAAGGGTGTAACCATTTAAAGAATAGTAGTTTACGTTACTTTTAGTGGTGGTGTACATTTGATTGCTGATAATAATTAGTGAGAGGGGTGGGTCTTTTTGGATGATGATTAAATACTAATTTACCTTCCTTTTTATTTTACATTTGATTGCCGACAGCAATTATTTGGAGAAAGGGGTTTTTTTTGTGTGTATGTTTAAATCAAAATTGAAGTTACTTTTATTTATTACTTTTGATTGACAACCGATTGACTTTTTTTTCGTTTATAAATTATTGTTTTGGTTTCCCAAAAACCTAATATTTTTGACAATGGGACAATAATAGTTCTTAATTTGATTATTATTGACAAGAAAGGATCTTTTTTGGTGTACGTTTAAATAGTAATTTGGGTTGTGTTTAAATAGTAATACTGTTTTTAAAAATTTAAGTGACAAAATTAAAGAAACAACAGTTTTTTTTTTTTTTTATGGATCTTTAAATAATAATTTTCGTTACTTTAATTTGTTTACATTTGATTGACAACAATTAGTGGGAGGGGTGTTTTTGTGTATTTTTAAATAATAATTTACATTTTTTGGTTAACAACAATTATTGTGTGTGTATGTTATGTTACTTTATTTATCAATTTGGTTAATAATATTTACTGGTAGACATTTCAATATCATTAATGGCATGCTGTATGGTCAACTCATCATGGCTCCAGTAATGCAGCAAATGTAAAGACTTGATGAACAGCATTTGAAATCCCTCAAACCAGCTGCCTTTTCGAAGTGCACATTTCTTTCGGCAAGAACGAGACTTACAAATGAAAGTCCAAAGATCTTTATGGACCTCAAGTCTCATACATTCCCCACACAAACATCTTTTTTTCTTTCAGCAAGATGTTTTTCTGCTGTAGAAATGTTACAGCACTGGCGGCTTCCATGTCTGGCAATTCCCATCTTTTCATATTTTCTGTTTTCGAATTTGCCATACTTTTTGTCTCGGAAAATTTCTCGCTGAAACATGACTCAAAGCGTGATCTTTAAAATATTACCCTAACCCACCATAATCAAAAATTTAGGAGGAATATAAATTTATGAGGAACAATCATGATACTGTTAAAATTGTTAAAATGTAACAGTACATCAATTCATCATAAAAAAAAAAGTACCGATGAAAATTTAAATAATTTTGACACGATCAAATTAATACACCCTCGTACGATATTGTTACATCAAATACATAACACAGCATTACGATATAGTGCATGACACAAATAACTACGGTATTTTCCTCTGCTTTTAGCATCGGAAAAAGCCACACCGTTAGCCACTATGCCGAGTTAACATTCTTTCTAGATTTTATCGTAGAAAGAATTTAACTCCGAGTTAACAGTCTACCTTTTAGCATAGAAAGAAGACTTAACTCCAAGTTAACAATCTTTCTATGATTTATTTTAGAAAGTATGCTTGAAGGCTTGGGTGCGGCCATGGAAATGGCATATTTCTAGAAATTTAGCTAGAAATCCCACCTCTAGCGGCTGACACGAAGGATCAGATGACAACCGATTTTTTTTATCTCAAGGAATCAACATTCTGTTGGTTTAATTATTGAAATAAATTAAATCAAGATAAAAATAAGATCATGAAAATTTTTTTTTTTAATAAAAGTTTTTTTTGTCTTGATTCTAATTCTTGGAAATATAAGGATGAGGAGAAAGAAACAAAGTATAGATTTTTTTATTCTGTAATTAGCTCTATTGTTAGATAGTAAAAGTACTTTATTATCTATTATGTTGATTGATTCAAAATTTTTCTGCTAATTAAAAGAAAAATATGACCAAAAAGGGACAAAAATTGGAGTGTTAAAATATAGCTAAAAATAAATTAAAATTGTGAATCCAGTTTATGAAAGAACACTAAATGTATAAATTGCAGAGTTCTCTATTGTTTGAACAGTCAGGACCATTTTGCTAAAAAAATAATGTAGATCCAGAACTGTTTTCAGAAAATATTGTTAAACAGTCCCATGAAAATGTTCTCTGACTAAAGAGAACATTTAATAAACTTTCCCCTCATGAAATTCATCTCCCTGACTCCCCTGAAGCCACCCAAGTGATCATCAATCATGGACAGGAGAAAGTTTACTCAGCTAACCGAGGACATCAAAAAGTGAATAGACAACATGCAGGATTCACTACAGCATATAAGAATTTCACTTACTTGGAGAAAGTTGAATTTAATCTGTCAGGGTAACTATGATCTATTATTTAGTGTACATTTATTCCATCTTGTGTAGTAGAGTAATAGAATCCAGTCACTTAATTGTAAAGAAAAAAAAAACAATAGGGAGGGTTTTTTTTTTTACTAAGGGTTATTAACTATAAGTTACTAATTTTTATTAATCAAAATTTTTTTGTTTTATTAATATAATCCTCTTGATTATTATATTTCAAATATGTATATGAGAATGAATATTAACTTCTCAATCTAAAAAAAAAAAGTCAAAAGAGGAGGTTAAAAGTTTAGTTAACAATTCCATTCATAAGTTAACAGAAGAAACTTGTGGCGGAACCTGGTGTAAGAAAGAAATGAATGCCCTGATGGCTGTAAGAAAATAATGAAGACTTATGCTGTCCATTAAGATTTAGAATATATTATTTAATGTTAGAAAGAGAGTATTTGAGTGCCGCTATTCAGAACACTCTTATTAATAAGCCACCCTAGAGTTACACTTCTACTTGATCAGGTTTCCATAATCAACTGGGACTTCTGTTGTACATAGGGTAAGTGATGGCACATTTTCCCTCAAGAAAAGAATACTTGTTAAATAATGTGGATTACATTTTAAAAAGAGATATAGGTTTGCATTTAAGATTTATGTTTGTGTTTTGGTTTTATTAACAGATTGAGTCAGTTTGGGATGGTAAAAGAAAAAAAGGAATTAGGAAAGATCCCCAATAAGAATAAAGAATATAATAAATGATTAAATTTTACTTAAGTGTTTGTTTTAATTTATTTATTAATTAAATAGGCAAGTGTCCATTTGATTGAAATAAAGTCCATGTAAGATTACATTTAAAAAATATATATATGGTGATTGCTGTTCATAAATAAATAAACAACCACGATTGTTGAAATCTCCATAATCTGGTTCTGATGTGATGTGATGTACTGTAGATTCTCCTTAAACAAAGTCAAGAATCTCTCAGCAATTATGCCCAGAGAAACCTGTTAGCAACTTTATTTTACATTCCCCAGTCTAAGTTTTCCCATATTCTGCTCCATCCCATTCACACAACATAATATTTGTCAACTCTATGGCCTTTATATTTAAATTCCCCTTATCTTTCCCGAAATCAACATAAAAACCAATAATCCACTTTCTGTATAATCACTTTTTTCATATTTTTTCCATAACTTCATTATATGTGCCCTTTCTGTTTTCAAGCATTTGCATTCAATTAAGCATTTATATTCAATTAAGCTAAAAATGCTTAGTGGACCCTTGCTTGACCATCATATATTTTATAATCTTTGAAAAATTGTGGACTGTATCAATATGTAGTGGCATATAAAGTAGAAATATATAAAAAGGTAGAAAATGGCTTCCCAACATATAGGGCTCATTAACATAATGAATGGCCTGAGGAATGAGTTACCATGAAATTAGAGTGACATTCATGTATGGACAGAGGGTGAAATAGAATCTGAGGGAAGGAAGAGTACAAGGGGTTGTTGAAGTTAATTTTTTTTTTGTTTTTTTTTGTCACTTTGAGAGAGGAATAATGAACTAGTATTTTCTGCCAGCTCCTATATATATATATTATTAAAAGCATGGTATATATTAGTTTAAAATAACATTTTTTGAAATAGGGTTTTGAAATTTTTTTTTATCTCGAAGGAATTACTATTCCTTCAGTTTAATTGTTAAAATAGATTAAATCAAGATAAAAATAAGACCTTGAAAGTTATTTTTAATACAAGTTTTTTTGTCTTGATTCTAATTGTTGGAAATAGAAGAGTGAGGGGAAAAAAGTATAGATATTTTTTCTGCAATTAGCTCTATTCTTGACACTTTAGATAGTAAAAGTATTTCATTATCTATTATGCTGATTGATTCATAATTTTTTTACTAATCAAAAAAAAAATATGACCAAAAAAAAGACAAAAATTGGAATGCTAAAATATTAGCTAAAAATAAATTAAAAGTGTGAATCTGGTTCTTGTAAGGACACTAAATGTATAAATTGCAGAATTCTCTATTGTTCAAGCATTCAGGACCATTTTGCTAAAACAATATTGTAGATCCAGAACTGTTTCCAGAAAATATTGTTAACACTTTCCCAGCTCTATATGCTAATCCACATCAATGGCTTTAGGTCACTTGAAATCAGCCACTTTTTGAGCTACATTATGGTTTATATGCTTGTTTGAAAGCTTAGAAAAAGTCCCATACGATGCTGACCTCTTGAATTATTTTACACGTAAACAATCAATAAACATGATGTTGTAAGTCTAACAAAAGAAGGGGGCAGTCTGTCCTTGCCACTGATTGGTTGTTAACCATAGAGGATAAAGAAAACCGCTTGTCAATAAATTTTACCGCTATGATTTCTTTTGTTTCATTTCAAAAGTGATAAATGAATGTTTTAAACCATTTTAAAAGTATTTTTTTTGACATATTATAAATTATTTTTATAAAATATGCTAAAAATAAAACTATTTTAGAAAAATAGTTAAGATTTTAGTAAAAATTATTTACTTTTCTGCAACGTAAAATTGGGAAAGAAATCACTGATGTCAGCAACACTTTTTAGTTGGTGAGTAATGTTCATTTTAGATTTGCCACTAGTGAATATTTTTATAATTACAAATAAAAATTTATTTTTGAAAAAACTTCTTCACTTTCATAACCTGACAAATTATTAATATACTTTTTACAAATGAAACTAAAGTGAATATAATATTAAAAGATGAATATATTTTTATGGCTGAGTTTGTGAATTCACCGGTTAAAAGTTTAGAGTTTTATCTCACTCGGCCAATAAAATTAATGACCACAGTAAGAGTTAAAGAACACCAAGAAAATGTTCTCTGACTAAAGAGAACACTTAATAAATTTTCCCCTCAGCAAATTCACCCCCCTGACTTACCTGGAACCACCTGGGTGATCGTCAATCATGGACAGGAGGAAGTTTAACCAGCTACCTGAAGACATCAAGAAAAACCAATGGACAACATGCAAGCTTCACTCCAGCATACAAGAATTTCACTTACCTGAAGAAAGTTGAATTTGATAAGTCAGGATAACTATGAACTATTACTTAGTGAACTTTTATTCCATCTTGTGTAACAGAGTAATAGAATCCAGTCACTTAATTGTAAAGAAAAAAAAGTTTCAACAATAGAGAGGGTTTTTTTTACTAAGGGTTATTAACTATAAGTTACTAACTTTTATTAATCAAACATTTTTGTTTTATTAATATAATCCTCTTGATTATTATATTTCAAATATGTATAAAAGAATGAATATTAACTGCTTGATCTAAAAAAAAACCAAAACAGGAGAGAGGAATAAAAGTTTAGTTAACAAGTTTGTCCATAAGTTAACAGAAGAACCTTATGACAGCACCTAGTGTTAGAAAAAAATGGATGCCCCAATAGCTGTAAGCAAGATGACAGACACTTATGCCATCCATTAAAATTTAGAATATATTATTTAATATTAGAAAGAGAGGATTTGAGGGTCGCTATTTGGCAGCACTCTTATTAGTAAGCCACCCTAAAGTTTCACTCCTACTTGATCAGGGCTTTCATAATCAACTGGGACTTCTGTCATATGTAGGTTAAGTGATGGCACATGTTCCCTTGAAAAAAAGGATACTTGTTAAATAATTTGGATCGCATTTTAAAAATATAGGTTTGCATTTAAAATTTACACTTGTGTTTTCATTTTATTAATAGATCGAGTCAGTTTGGGTTATTATTTAATAAAAAAGGTTATACGTGTATGTTATATAAACGATTTTGTATATATGTTATATGACATTCATGTTTAAGTGTAAAGAAAATGGATCATAACAGATGGTGAATTACATAAACAATCAAACATCACATAATCTCTTACATGGGTATTCATATGCTTTCAAGACTACTTATTTTCATTTTATTCTAAAACTTTTATCTATTGTAAGCTTAAATAATTAATACTGACTGGATTTTGAATTTCACTTTCATCAGTGAAGTCTAGGGTTTAAAGTCCAAATTAATGTATTTATGCTTCTACTAGTTACCTTTTACTCCTTTATATTATTCAAGATAATAACCTGAAATTAAAAAAAAAAAAAAGCATTAAAATTTGAATCTCAGACTAACTCACTTGCATAACTACATAAATTTTAGAATTATTATTTTCTACAATAACTGTAGGCCCCTTCTAAACGTGAGATAAGAAGATTAATAACAACATCACATGATCTTAAATATTATTTTTACCCTACTCTAAAGATATCTACTAAGCTTGAAGAATTAATGGAAACCAGATAAAATAGCACTATAAAATCTTCATTTCCAAACCACTGTTTTCTGGCTTTTCTCTTCATCACTGATTATTAAAAATTAAAGCTGGAACTTGTTTCTAAAATATGTAGAAATTGATCTGATGTCAGATCTATATAGCTATGCAAGTGAGTTAACCATGATTTAAAATTTTAGAATTTTTTTAAATTTTCAATTTATTAGCTTAATTGTAAAAAAAAAATAAAAAAAAATAAAAGGTGGCTTCAAGAAGCATAAGTGCATTAATTCTATATTTAAATTCTAATCTTCACTGACAAAGGCAAAATCCAAAAACTACATACATAATCTGGAAAGAGAATTTGTAGTATTATATATAGCTAAGGTCCAATGATTAATGAAGATTGCAATAGATGGTTCTAGAATAGATGTGTTAAATATATAAACATACATAAATAATATAATTTTCACTAAGCATGGTAAATTATAATTAATACCATATGTATAAATTTTGATTTCTATGAATGAAGAGAGGTGACTTAACTAGGCAATAGTATACTGTAGTGAAGCAGAAAGATTTGATATTGTGAAAGTTTGTCCTTATTTGCTACCTCTTAATATGCATCTTAAACGTTAGTGAGTCCATATCCCGAGTGGTTTAGTACAGTGATAGAATAGCGAATTATTGTACCCAAGACCATATAATGTACTTCCAGTTACTGTTTCTGGCTTTCAGCTTTTTTGGAATTCTTAACAATAAATCATTCGATAAATATTTATTTATTATTGAGTCTTTTTCAGTACTAGGAAGGTAGTATTTATATAAATATGCATATATTCTTATTATTCAGAAACAGAAAAAACAATAAATAAATGTAATGTTCACTGCAAAATGGGAGTAGTGATATTTTTTAGGAATATGCATTATTATCGTTATAAATAATAATTATTTTGATTCTACTCTTAATTAAAATTTTCTAATGTGGATAACTTAAGTTTATATATATGCATTAAATGATTTGTTTTATATATATATTTATTTGTTTACTTTTATAACCATTTAAAAGTTATATTGCAGTTATAATAAAGAAGTTTTAAAACTGAGCATGTATTTGTACGTGCGTGTTTATTTACCTACACGCATTCAAGTTTGAAAAAAAAAAAACTTACGTATAAATTGCTTTAAAATTTGTGAATTTAAAATTCAAGTAAATGTTTTGAATAATTTACCTTTTAAGACTTTTTTTTTTTTTGTTAGTCTGCAGTAAAATACTTTTGCAAAATAGATTTGCAGAAAGGAAATTGCAAAGGTTAGCAAAAAATTTTAGGAAGGAAGCTGACAGGGAAGAGACTGTTGGGGGAAAAATGAAAAGATTCAGGAAAAAGGTAAGAGTAATGTAGGAGTTTTGAAATAGGCAGGTGGCAGTGAAAAAGAAATACTAAGGACCGTCTCCCTTTTATGGTTTACAATTACGATAGTGAAGCAACATTAGTCCGTTATTTAATGACAATTTATCATGTATGAAGGGCTTCAACAAGTCTTTAACTGAGCGGGAGGGATTTCCTGCTCATCAAATTGAAAGTGGATTACCACTGATTATAGAGCCTGTCTCATTCTTTTAATATTTCTTACCTTTATATATATTAATAATAATAAAAAAATTCAGGTACTTTTTTTTAAAAAAAAGAGTCAATAATTTTACTCTTTTATGATAATATTCTTTAACTTATTGTATTTTTTTTTTAAAAAAAAACAAAACATTTCATTTATTGGGTGACGTAATAGTATTTAATGAAAGTGACATTTTCTTACGGACAGTATTGACTTTTCCACTTTTATTATTACGTTTTTTTGTTTTTTATAAATTCTAAGTAACTGAAAATACTCTAAAAATGCTTTAATAAAAAATGTAAATTGAGCGACCTGTTGATTCTATACATTCTCTTGACAATAAGTGTTGTAAATAAATAAGCATTTAATAAAATAGTAACTACTGCGTTCCATTTTATTCTTATATTATTTATATTATATATATATGCATCTTAGCTGCCATAAAAAGTCTGCTAGTGCCTGAAAAACGATCCTTTGATTTCTTTTCGAGACTCAGGACTGTCAAAGTCATTTGGACCGCTATTTTCCATAAAAGTGAATCTAAAGTGGACCATAAAAAATTTTTCGACAAAAAAACACCAACAACAAACTGCCAATTTATTAATGAAAATTTAATTCATTCTAGGATATTACAAGGCTTGTAAAACAATAATTTAATAATTATGATTTTTCAAAAACTAAACAATATTTTTATTGTAATTTATTTTATTAGATCCATAATAAAAATTATAATCTAAATAAGTATATATTTTTAGAATATCGAATTCTTGAAATTTCTCTTAGAATTAGAATAGAATCGTTGGGGGAAGCATAAATTCCATTTGTCAAGCATTGGTGGTCGAAAGTCCCGGGTTAGTAGGTTCGCTTCCCGGCTGATGCTATGACACATGAGAAAAAAAAACATAAATTCCATTTAAATACAAATTGGAGCTTTTTGAAATTAAAAGGGGAGGGAGACCTTTTAAATACAAAAATTAACATATTTTAAATCATCTATCAGTTTTTTTAAATAATATTTTCTAATTTGGAACGATATTAAGAAAAGATAAAACTGTGATTTCTTTATAATTTATCATTTCAGTTATTCTTTTGAACAAAGTATTTCTGGAATACCTGCATATTTTTGAGACAAATATTTTTCAACTTCCTTTTATCATACACATCTGTAATTATAGATTGTATTATTTCCATCATCTAGAATTAATTTTTAAATGTCTTTAAAAAATTCAAACTTTATTTAAACTTTTTAAAGATTTGAAACACGGGTATTCATCACATTTATGGAGTTTAATTGTAAATATACGGGATTTGAACACAGACTTTCAAGCACCCTTCAACTACCCACCCTATCTCATACCACTGATATACATGGCCACACTTATTTAGAAAAGATAAATAATCATCAATATTCCTATTTCGTGCCGAACCAGCAATCGTCAGTTGGTCCAGATTATCATCTCCCACACACATATATAATCAGTGCTCAGTTTATATTAAGATTTCAAATCTTCATATATTAATGGACATCATCAGATTTACACTGGATATGGATAGCTAAAGAGTTGGAGGTTTGGAGTAGATTGAAGCCTGTCCATTAAAATATGAAGATTTGATATTTTAATATAAACTGAGCAGTGATTATGTATATGTGTAGAAGATGATAATCTGGACCAACTTATGAGTGCTGGTCCAGCACAAAATATGTTTATTGGTGATTATTTTATCTTTTCTACATGTGTGTGTCATGTGTGTCAGTGGTATGAGATAGTGTGGATAGTTGAAGGGTGCTTGAAAGTCTGTGTTCAAATTCTGTATATTTACAATTACACTTTTCAAATACATTTTTATCCCTACTTAGTCAGAACAATTGATTCTCCAAAACTCATTGATAAACAAAATATAAAAAATATGTAGTTATAATAGTTTCCTATGGGGGGGAAAAATTGACTGGTTGTTCCAGAAAATATTACATTATAAGCTGTGAACAGACAACTTAACCTAGTATATGTAGTAATTAAAAAACACCTTTAATGTACATTATATGCTTGTGTAAAACTGTGCTATGTGTATTATGCAAGTATGCACTTAAAGTATGTTTATGCAACTTAAATCTATGTGGAAAAACACTTAAAGTTGTTCTTTCCATGATTCATTCATCAATCATAATTACCTAGTTTTTTAAATTACCAATTGCTCAATCTAAGGTCAATTATTGACTTCTAAATCCTTTCAGAATTTTAGATTTTTTGATGGAGTGCACCAGATGTTTGATGGCTGAAGATAGAAAAAGATTAGAATGGATGTTTCATGTATTTTTTGTATTTTCTTTTTATATGGAATCTGCAATTTTATGATTGCCAAAGTTTGGATGCACTTATAATGGTTTGAGGCTTTATTCTATATTGCATTTATTTTTTAAAATAGTGGCAATGGTAAACAAGGATAAACTTATAGAAGAACAGATGACATGATTTTTTTCTCTTTCCAGCTGATGATGTAAGATATTCACTTCAGTTTTTAAACTCAGGGAATTTTTCATAGACATATTAATTGCTGCTATGATTCTAGTTGAAATACATAACTATAAACTTGATAACTGAATTACTAGAAAAGAAATGCATATTTTAACTGCCTAAACATAAAGCAAAATGGATGAGAAAGTGAAAGTATACTAGCAGTTAACAATTTTTTGTTCTTCCATGCAACTCTTTCCCAGTATGCTGAAAAATATCCATACTGAAGTTTTATGTTGTTGTTTTTTTTAATTTGTGCTACTATATTATATGACTTCATAAAATTATTTAGAATTAAAAAAAAATTAATAACAACTTATTTAATTGGTTATACAGACTTGTTATTTATCATTAATGTAAGAGTAGCAAAATTAGCATACCATATATTATCAAAAACTAATCATAGTTAACTTGAAAAATTTTCTGACATATTAAAAAATGTATCTAATGCATTGTGTTTATATATTGTAATCAATATTTAAGGCATTTTTTTTACAATATGTACTATGCATATCTAAATAATGGCACTTCATATACAAATATGCTAACTTTGGCATTTTTTTTTGCCCTGAGATATCACATATTATGAAGTGCCAATAGCTGTTTTATTTGAAATGACAAAATTTTTTTGATTAGAGCAGTATATTTATGAGGGCAAAGATACAAACTATTTAAATAAATATTAAAGATATAAATATTTTTCAGTTCATTAATATTGCATTTTTACCATACAAAGTTTATTATTAATTATGCATTTTTGCTTACATATTTTTAAACTGAATCAGATATATTAATCTTTAACTGAGGTTTAAAGTTTATATCTGGGCTAAAGATAATCTCTAATTTAGTAAATGATTAGTAATAATCATTATTGTATTTATCTGAAATGGATGGCGTCAAAGTCGTGAGTGGAGGAAGTTTGACAATGGTAAATGAAAATGTAACAATTTATTTTAGATAAATACTTTTCATATAATAAAGATATATGTGAGAGACAGTGACCTGGGCCAACTGATGAGTGCTGGTTCAGCACGAACTGCATCTTGGGGGTCATTTGTTTTTTATTATATCTTTATTTAAGTGAATTTAAAAAGAATGGGGAAGTATGGAGGTGCTTATTATATCTATAAGATATTGCACACGGAAAAGAGAAAGGTTAATAACTCCGTGTGTGTAAAATAAATAAAAAATCAGATATATTAATTTTTAACTGAGGTTTAAAGTTTGTATCTGTGCTAGAGAGATAATCTCTAGTTTCGGCAATGATTAGTAATAGTCATTATTGTATTTATCTGAAATGGATGGCGTCAAAGTTGTGAGTGGAGGAAGTTTGACAATGATAAATGAAAATGTAACTAAATACATTTACATTAAGTTTGATTTGATTCAGTAATTTAGCTAATATTTACACTGTACACAATTTAAAATTAAATATTAATAATATATGACCAAAATTTATTTTTATGTTAAATAAAATTTTCATTTTTTATTTTATTTCTGTATTTGCAATAACATTAGATTATTGCGAAACAAATTATAAGATGTTTTAAAATCGAGCTAAGAAGTGTTATTTTTAATTTGGATTTATTAATTTTGATCATATAAAGTTCATTATTATGATTTTTTTTCTTCAAAATAACAATTATGATAACTAAATTACAATACAATGACAGTAATTTTTGACACAAACAAAATACTGTTAGTAAAAGTTTTAATTCATAAAAGTGAGTAAATATACTTAATGTACACATTTTAAAATTTAGTACTGTGTTAATATATTTGGTTGTTGTATATCATTAAAATATGATTTTGATTATGTATTATACTGAATGAAACACTTCTTGTTTTGTTATCATTAACAATGGAAATGTTTATTTTGGTTACGTCATTAATGAAGTTCTGATTGATTTGCAAAGATGCTGGATGAAAATTAAATAAAATATGGTATTGTATATTCATTAATCTTATTTTAAGTTTACAATCAAAATATTGTATACAGCACTAATATTGTGTACTGTATTCTGTATTATGAATAAACTCTGGACTGTATAATTTCAGCATGAAAGTCATTATTTTGCTTTTGTAAGATATGGCATTAATAACTATCTTATGATGTCATCAGTCTTACAAAATGGCCTCCAAATTTTTTATTTTTTTTCAAAATTTTTTTAAAATCATTATAGTGAATAACTGATTGTAAATCAAAATAATGGTTACAAATTGATGATTATTACTATTGTGAATCCTCACATGCTAAGCAGGGTATAGATATATATTCAACTGTCAGTAATAGCACAAATGTTAATGGTATTGTGGACCTGACAGTACTATTACTGATCAAGGCAATAGTATCTAAAACAGAAAAGGAAATAATAACACTCAAAACAGTCACAAGATAAGAACATGAATGCTATTACTAGTAATAGAAGCTATTTGAAAAGTTTGAATTTTCATAATTAATTCAAGTGACTTTTAAACAAGCATAAAGTTTGGAATATTTTGCTAATAAATAACTGCTTTCATGAGTAGTTCTCACAGCAGGTTCATTATCTTTCATAATTTTTGGAAATACTCATTGATTCTGTAATGATTTCTTCATTTTTTCTTTCATTTAACTCTCAAAGTATGAATATTGTTCTTTGTGAATATTATTGTAGTACTTTTTCATATTATATTCTTTGGCAACATTAATTGTTTCATTATTAATAATGTGCTCATTATGATTATTTATTTCAATGCAGAAAATAAATCAACTCCCATTTTTTCCTGGAATTTTCTCACACCTTCAGAAATTTTTCTTGATGTCTTGGAAAGTATCATTATCTGGATAGATAATTATATTATTAATAACAATAAATTTTTTGAAAAGAACTCACAAAATAAAAATGAGAAAGGGGAGCCACTTACAGTTAGGTTTTTCATGTTATTAGATCATGTTCACCACACTGATATAAGCCTCAGACATTGCTGATTGTCTGTATAAAGCAATTATAAACTAATGTTGTCATAATTCATATAGGCATGCATGCTGTGTGATCATATTAAAACTGGTGAAAAAAAATTCAAATTCCCCCCCACACACACACACACTTTCAGCTATGTGCTATAAATTAACAATAAAAACATTAATGTTGTTATGTTTAATTAGGATTAGTTGTAACAGTAAAAGTGATCTATAAAAATTTATATTTACATTATAGCAGACCTTGTACCCACATTGCAACTATAGATGTCATATGAAAGTGGAATAAATTGAATGTTCAAATCAATATTTATGTTTTATTATAATAAAAACCCATCATTTTTATATGTTTCCTTAAGGCTCTTGGGATCACAAAAAATTGCTTTGCAGGCCATGTGTAGCCCATGGTTCACCAGTTTGACACAAGTATTTAAAGGATTTGAACAGAGTAAATTCAGTTCAAATATTATGTCCACATATTATTCTTGTTGCATTATTTTCAGCATTATAATAGTTATTTTCATTTGGGAGTTTAAGAATAAAAAACACTATAGTTTATCTTAGCAGATAGTTAATATTTTATAAATAAAACATTAGATGAGTTTTGAAGACAGGATGAATGCACAAATGTATGTGTAAATAATATTTAAAGATTTTATATATATACTTACAAAAGACATATTCCAGAGCTATTGCACCCCAGAGGTTATAAAGATATAAATCAAGGCAGCAGTTGGCATTTGAAGCCAGAACTATTATGAATATTAGGATTAAAGATTTAGGTTTTGCATTGATGATGGCTAATTATTTAGTTCCCTACAATTGTAGTTCACATTTAAATAAAGAAAAAAAATTCATAATTGATGAATTTAGTAATTAGTTAATTTCTTTAATGTTAGGGGTGCCTGATATGACATTTTTCTCATTTAAATAATATAAGAATATTATTATTACCCCTTCATTGTTTCATTATTATTATTAAGGTCATCAATAGTTAAAAGTGGTACTGAGACTGGACAAATTGTTTATCCACCATTATCAGTTAATTTAACTCATAGAAGAAGATTGGTAAATTCAACATGGGTTTTTACTTCATCATTTCTTCTTTTTTAGGTGCATTAAATTTAATTACAACAATAATTAATATTTAAACTTATGGTACAATTTTTGAATGAGTTCCTTAAGTTGCATGTCAGTTAAAATTACTGCTGTGTTATTATTATAAGAACTATTACTATATTGTAGTCTGTTCAAGATTTAGATATTTCATTTTTTGATCTGATAGGAGGCGACGATCTGATTGTATACGAGCATTTGTTTTGATTTTTTTTTTGGTAATTCTGAAGGTTGATTTAATTTTAGCTTATTATGGAATAATTTCACCTATTATTAATCAGTGTAGTGGGGAAAAACAGTTTTTTGGTTCATTGAAAATAATTTATGCAATATTATAAATTAGATTGTTAGAATTTATTGTATGAGTATATCATATGTTTAGGATTAGTATGGATGTTGATACTTAAGCATATTTTACAGCTGTATACCATTCCAGCAGAAAATAAAATATTTAAATGATTTACAACAGGACATGGTGTAACTGTCTTATACTGAATGGAGTACTATTTGCACTTTATAAAGTTATAAGAAAAGGTGAAAAGGAATTGATTTGAAAAGTGGAAATGTATTTGATTATAAAGACACAAATATTGGAAGCACCAGTTAGAATCAAATTCATTATGAATAAAAAATGGAATAACAACTTCATATTTCTATCCCAATGAATTCTCATTCTGATGAAGAAATAGAGAATTTTTATATACAAATGTGGAATGTTTTTGATCAGACCAAATAATATTTTAAAATTATCATGACACTTTAATACCAAAATTGGATGACATATTGAAAGATAAAAGTGAAATGAGTAAAATTTGGTTAGCATAGCTGCCTTCCAAGCAGTTGGCCTGGGTTCGCTTCCCGGTCAACACATTTGACATATGAAAAAAAAAATAAGAGAGAAAATATTTATAAAATTTGCTGAAAAAGAAAATCTAACAATAGCTTGTGTAAACATAGAAAATGGTAATAATGTGATATTTTGGTGTTTTTATATTTTTTGTAAAACCAAATCTAAAGTGGAAATAGACATCAAAGCATGCAAATGAAGATGCAGCAGAGCTGAATTATATTTTAATTAACAGAAAATATATCTTTCAAGAGTCTAATTTACTTAATAGATTCAACACAAAAAGTAAAAATAAATAATTGAATACTTTATCACTTGGAAATTCATAAGGAGTTCAAACATAAAAAGTGGCAGAGCTGGGCCATGGTGTATAAGTCTTGATTTCCACAGTTTTCCACTTCCCAATAAACTAATCATGCAGAGAGAATGCAGAAAGTGATCAGCAATTAGTCATATGTAATATATGTGTTGATGCAAAGTTAAATAGATAAAGTGTTTAAAAAACAAACCAAAAAAAAAACAGTATTGACATCCTTATTATTAATAACTTTCAGACAAAACTCCAATGAATTTAAACTAGAATTTGCAAATTATTTTCAAATATTGATAAACTTATAAGATGGGACAAATTTGATTCAAATAGTATAGATTATTGGTTCAAAATAGCAATTCATTAGAAAATTTTCGAATGACACACTGACAAGATATGAAAAATAATAAAGATATTTTTTTTTATACTAAATGCTTTTATTGATTGTGTACTAAAAAGAAATAAAATAATTGTTTCTTAAACCACAATTGGAATTTTTTAGATTTAACTTGAAATAAAAGCATGGGGGAATCTAGCAATTAATTAAGTCAATCTCTATTTTTTATAAGAAGGAATTGTCTTAATTAATTTCTGGACTTCCCCATGCTTTTATTTCAAGTTAAATTTAAAAACTCCAATTGTGGTCAAAGAAACAATTATTTTATTTATTTTTAGTGCATAGTCAATAAAAGTATTTAATATATATATTATCTCTACTATTTTTGTTTTTAATATTGACACAGTAAATGAAAATGTAAAAACTATATTATGCTTTAAATTGACTGGACACTTACCATTGATATATATATAAAAGCATAAAGCTAAACTAGTTAATAAATAATCAAAATTATCCCAAATTCACAACTAAATTAGACTAAATCAAGAAAATAAACTCTAAAACACTACCAATGGTTTCATTGCTAAAAACAGAGTTCTCAAGTGTAAAGAACTACAAAATAACATTTTAAAACCAAACATTACCCACAATTCCACTTACTTCCCTTATATCTTTAATATTAAAAGAACTTTTAAATAAGTTAATTGTTTCAGAATCAAGTTTTTAATAATAAAGATTCTTTAATTCTTTTTATTTTATTTTTCTTAAAAAAGACAACCTTAGCTTCATCAAAATTAATGGTGTGACCTGTATGTGAAATAAAAAGAAGAATTAAAGAATCTTTATTATTAAAATTTATAATTCTGAAACAACTTATTTAAAACTTCTTTTAATAATAAGGGTGTATGGGAAGTAAGTGGAATTGTGGGTAATGTTTAGTTTAAATATGCTCTTATTTTGTAGTTCTTTACACTTGAGAAGTCTGCTTGTAGCAGTGAAACCAGTGGTAGTGTTTTGGAGTTTATTTTCTTGGCTAGTCAGTTTGAGTTGTGAATTTGGGGTAATTTTATATATATATATATATCACTAGATATTTCTGCTATAAGTTAAAATATATACCCTCTATATATATGTCATAATTTATATGTGTACATAATAATATATGTGTATATTGTACTGGTCAAAACATATTTATCCATCTAACATGAGCTGGAATTCACAAAATGTACTTCAAACCCAGTTAAATCTGAGATTTAGGTCAGGGACCAGCCTGGATTCGAACCCACTCTCTAAGCCCCAGATCAAATACTAATGGATAACATAACAATGATGGCACATGAGAATTAATTTTAAAGCTGGCTCTCTAGCAGCACGGAGAAGACAATGAGACATCTATTAACTTAACTAAAATATATATATGCATGGATGTATGTTTGGAAGTGGAGAAAAAGGAATTCGAAACTACTCAAACAAGTTAGACAATAAATATTAGTTTAATATAATGACAAATTATTTACATACATTTATAAATTAATTGCATACATTAGTATGTGCGTGAATGAGCAAGCAGTCTACAAAACGATAGTTAATTATATATTGTCATTCACTCTATTATATCTCATATGCTCTTTTATTAGCTAAATAATACATTATAAATAAACACACATCTTTGGTGAGTCCAATATTAAGATGCCAATCATTTATTAAAGTATTACATAATATTGCCATTAATGCTTTGATTTGCATTTCTGAAACATGGTGACTAACATATTACTTCGGGGAGCATTCTGTGATTCATTACAGATATAATATAAACTATTTTCATGCCATTTACGGTCATGAAAATAAAATACATTTGAAAACATATTTGATTATATGACAAAAATACTTAATGAAATTTCTGTTAATTAGTTCTGGTAAGAAGAACGCTCTATTTTTCCCAAGGCAAATACTCTTAAATACATAAATAACAAATTATGATGATGGAATTGTATAATAAGATTGAAATAAATTTAATTAATAAAACTAGTAGTAGTTGGCATTTATATATATTTTGAGCAGAGTGCAATTTTAATATTAGAGCATTAAAACTGGGCCATGAAGCAAAAGAAATAATAATATGAAGAAGTTTGCGGTGCTGACATAATAGTCGAGAAATAACAGGAAAAGTCATGCTTCTGGATGAAAGATGAAGTCTAAGACCCCCTTCTTAGGCAGTGCTTAGAGAAATGTGGATAAGGCATGCTGTGGACAGCACCGATGTGCAGGCCTTTTATATGAAGAAAGTGGATAGGCATAGCATATGCCAGACTTATGGAAATCACCACCAGAGGCCTTATTATATGAAATAAGTTTGGTCCTGAGAAGCTCAACTATTAACAGAACAAGGCTCAAGAAGAAATCTATGGGTTCAAACTTGTTGTAACTCCCATATTAAGAAGCACATATTATATATATGAAGATAGGCCAAATGTCAGTAACGCAGTAATGATAAATGTCACTAATAACATTGAATAAGTTTTACTGCTTTAAAATAAATGACCCTTGTTTGAATGCCATAATTTATATAAATAATATGCTATGCCACTAGAATATATATAGAGATTTAGATTTCATTTAATAACTGAAATAGTAAAATATACATTAAGATTTAGACCCTCTCCTTTTCTGCTATTTAAAATAATTCAATACCATCTTCATTGATTTTATAATAATGAATATTTGAGTACTGTATTTGATATTTCAAGAGTATGGAACAATAAAAGAAAATTAGCAGTTATAGAAAACAACTAATAGGTCACTTTTTCAGAAATGAATAAACAATATTTTAAAATTTCAAAGTGTTAATTAGCCTAAGTTCTGGATTCACCCTGGGTAGAACCCAGATTTAAACAAATAACAAATTTTTACACTAAAACATAAACAAAATGTTGATTTGTAAAAACAATCTGGCAAGTGTATTAATTTATCATACACTATATTATATGAGGATGTTAATTCATGGAGGTTTACTTAAAAGAGAGAAAAGATTTTAGAAATTCAACTTGTCAGATTGTTTGAGATTGGCATATTAATAATAATAAAAGCATATATATAAAATCAAGTAATAAATAACTATAAATAAATGACTGCACCAAAATTAAAGAACATTAGGGCATATGAGATAGGATTAAATTTATAGAAATTATTTAAGAGCCATTCACATATTATATTAGAAATAAAGTTAAATAATACATTAGGAAAAGACGTCTTGATAATAGAGCTTGAGATTAGTTAGACTAGCTTTACTTGCGTGAAAATTTACCTTGCACCATTTTAAGAGTTGATATTTCAAAGTCTGCTCATGCATGGCAATTGGTTCTTAAATAACAGCAAGCTTTTATTTAGCATTCCACAATTCTCTAGTCAGGCTTTTACTTTATTTTAGGGTAGCAGAATATTATGGCAGTGGAAGATGACCCACAAGGGTTGGGAAAAGCTTTCTACTAGATCATTTTTAAGATTTCAAAGCTGCAGTTCTCTCAATAGTAGCTAAACTGTTGATGATTTAAAATTCAGCCATTTTATACTTCTCCCAGGTATTTGAAGAATGCTTTCAATTACTTAGTTTTAGCTTAAAATCTAATCTTTAATCTAACAGAAATTTTACATTTTTGTCCATTGTTTTTGAAATATGCAACTGTTAGATAACATTCCAAAAATATATTCAAATCTATTTCCATATTATAAATAGATTTGACAAAAATGTTTATAACAAAAAAAAATCTTTAATCTTAATCCCCATTTTATTTTAAGTAAAAACTTTAATTAAAAATACCTTCCCCAGATTAAAACAATAGTGTTTCCAACCCTTTAATTATTTTTGGACAATTAACGATTGCATCTTCCATCTTGGATTTTATAAAATATACAGTTTAATAATAAAACACAAGCAATTTAAAAAGAGTTAAAATAATGACATATAATAAAATATTTAAAAAAAATCAATGTTTAGTTAGTAAGTTTGCTCCTATATATATATTTGAGCCGCACCTATGTACTTTAATAAAAGAACTAATAATTAATAAAAAAAGAATTAATAATAATTTTAAAAAATGTTATTGAAAAGTTAAAATTTTATAACTTCGGCACGCATCTCAAATATATACATAATATATATATATATGACAAAAGGAGCAGGATGAGATATAGGGTTTGAATACAGGTTAGTAGATGGAACTATGAAGCTCAATCTTAAGCTAAGGTTGACTGCTTCAATATATTATAAATGAACTTCATTTAATACATATATTTTTACTTTAAACCAATCTCACATATATAATATATGTAAATCATTAGATATTTCTGCAGTAAGGCAATATATAAATACTCTTAATGTTATATAAATTGCTATTTTATACTTTTAATGTAGATATATTGTAACGATCCGGAGAATAGACTTACATAAACTGCACTACAGGGCGCCATCTAGGCATTTGAACCTAGAAAAATTTATAAAGTAGGCAGATACATAAGTCAAAAAAAAATTTTTTTTTTTTTTTTTAAATTTTGATTCCGGTCGTTAGCCCATGTCACTAGCTCAGTGGAATAGCAGAGATTTAATAATATAATCTAAGAGTATATATAAAAAAAGAATAAAATAAGCCACTGCCAGTAATTAACATACAAAAATTTATTTACGCATATATATATAAAATTTAAAATTGTTCTAGTATTAGTTTTACCTTTTAACATGTAACAGTATTTTTAACTTTACTTTAGATTTTAATTTACATTTTAATTTCTATTATATTATAAGTTTACATTTTAATTAAGTTTGCACAGATGGAATTATAAAAAAAAATTGTTTTAATAACGTTAATTATAGATCGGTTACATAGATTACAATGGTTAAAAACATTTCAAAATAAACATAAATGATCAAAATATAAAATCATTGGTACCGACAATTGCAGAGGGAAATTTATAAGTAACCCAGTAGTATTCACCATAAGATACTTGCATTGTCACCAATAACTTAAAAGACATCCGAATAAATACATTTTAGATACTTACCGTAAGGTATCATTATTTATCGAATGTCTATATATTTTGATCAAATATGAAAATGCAAACATAGTTAACCGATAAACAATCCATGCAAGCGTCTATAAACAACTTAAATTTAATGCATTTTTATTTAGGGTCGAGTATGAATAGACTACATAGATTTGCATTTGAAAATAAACATTCTATCCCTATTTAATCTTAGGCTAAAATTCGTAGTCAAACTGGCATCAATCCATCTGATATATCGATGTATTCAATGTAATACGGAATACGGCAGCACCAAAAAGATTAAGAGAAGACATTGATTCTCGTCAGATAGGAATATTACATCTATCTAACGAGAAGAACAATAAAAAAAAAACTCCATAGAAAGGAACTGCATTCTCCATCTTATAATTCCTTCCATAGGCAAACGGGTGAGTGCGGCGTATATATAAACGATTCTGCCAATAGCGAATCTCCGACTACATCTACTAACTACATCAATATATCCAATCCATTGACCCAATTTAACGACACAAATAACCTAAGATTACCCTCCCCTAATATAACTTTACAAATCTATACAGCCATTCACGACTTAAGTTTAACATTTATATCATTTAACTTAACAAAAAAGAAATATAATAAAACTTAAAGAACAAAAAATAAATAAATGGAAATGATTTTACAAAATAATTACATTAAATAAAGTTATAACTAATTAATAAATAACGTTGGTGATAGGATAATATTGCATCATTTAAATATGGAAAGTTTTAATTTAATGTTCATTATTTATAAAGTTCTTATGGTTTTTTAAAATGTCAATTTTATGTTTCGCATGAACGTAAATTCCACACCATCCTAAGATTGGTATTCTGTTGGCTGATTTATTTTTACATGGAGTTTTTTAGTTTAGTTGGTCCTCAATAGAAAACGATAGTTCATTTCTTCTTCTTTCTTAGAGAACTGAAGAGATTGAAGAGTGCTCTTTTTCAATCTTCCTTCACCTCTGCACTAACACATATCTGTCACATTCTCAATAATAATCAATCCCAAATAATTTTCAACCTTGTCCTTTTATATTTATTTGAAGGATTGCATTTACATTACGTCATCGATGCGATGATCCTTTTCGTTGAGGTCCGATTTCCCAATGGATTTATTTCATTTGCTAAAAGTTTCTATTGTTTTCCTATCTGACCGATGTTTTTACATTTAAATGCCCAAGGCTGGTTTACATTTGACTAATTAAATTTATCATTTCCATTTCTGATTAATTAACCTGTTTTCCAAATCAAAGATATATTTAAAGATAAATTTAAAGATATAATTTTATCTCCAAATCTTTTTAAAATTTAGTTTTAAAATACTTTTTCTTTAATAAAGTTTTATTTTAATAATTTTTCATTATCTGTGCGATTTAATATATACGAGTTTAAGATGATATTTAATTTCAATTTTTAATTCTTAAAGAAAATTTTTAAATGCGAACTTTTTATTTTAACTTGTTTAATAATAAAACACAATGTAACGTCATCTGTGCTCGTTACAATATATTTATTATGTGTACATATTATATATGTATAATAAATCCCCTAACTAAATAGAAAACTTAGTTATTGATTTATTGTATATATAATTATATATACACTTACTAAATATGATATATACTTTAAGAGTTTAAAATGGTTCAAAAACATTATTAAATCAAAAGAAAAAAATTTAAGCTGCCCTCTCACCTTATTTAAAACAAATGAAAATTCTAAGAATACTTGTTAACTGCAAAATGTAAAATTATTGCATAATTTTCATATTTTTCTCAGCCTCTGTTCCATATCTATCAAACTAGTTGACATACTGAAAAGATGTGTTATAGATGGATTAGGGTGTTATAACTTAGTTATACATCAATTTTTAAGCAATTCTATTGAATTTAAATATACTAAATCTTGATTTTAAATTTCATTTTAACTTGAAAAAATTAAAAGTTAACAAACAGATTTTCCAAAATCATTTAAAAAAGTAGGAAATTGTTTAAAAAAATTCATTGACAAGAATAAGAAATCTGGAACTCTATAAAATAATATTTTAAAAAGTTAATTGTGGTATAAAAAATATACAGTAACTGTGATTTGATAAATAAAACTGTAAAAAAAAGTTTCAAAAGTGTAACCTAGCATTTTGGTATTTGAATAAAAATTATTTCAATAATAATAAGAAAAGATAGAAGTGTTATAAAAACGGGTGAAGATTATCTTGAAAGAGTTCCACAATAAACTATCATCATTATCAACCATTATCAATCCACTGTGGGATGAAGGTCTCTCCAAGTTCAATCCATCTTCTCCAATCTTTAGCTTCTCTTCTCCACATCTCCCCTGCATTCTTTCTTATTTTATCCATCCATCTCACATATGGTCTCTTTCTAGGTCTTTTACAATATCTTGGAATCCCGTTTGATTTCAATTGTTTATCTATTATCATCTCTTTTAGCAATATGTCCAGCCCAACTCCACTTCAGTCTTTTAATTTTTTCAATAAGATCAGTAACACCTGCTTGTTCTCTTACCGATACATTACATTTTCAATAACTTCTTGTTATTCCCAACATGCAGCTCTCCATACTTCTTTGAATGACCTGAAGTCTCTCTATTGCTCTTCTATTAAGTGTCCAAGTCTCAGATCCATAAGTAAGAACTGGTAAAACATATTTATTAAAAACCTTCCTTTTCAAATTCATAGGCATATTTTCATTTAGTATCAAGTTATTCCTACCAAAAGCACTACAAACAAGTTTAATTTTATGATAAATTTTATCCATTGTGTTTCCATATGTATTAATAATCTGACCAAGGTATTTGTAGCTATTAACTTCTTCTAACTCATCATAATCAATCTTTATTTTTATATTTTGAGAAAATCCATTGAACATTACTTTAGTCTTTTTAACATTTATCTTTTGTCCTACTGTCCTACTTTCATCTGATAACTCCTGCAGCTCTAAAGCATTATTTGAAAATGCAACTACACCATCTGCAAAATGTAAATGACTTAAATAATCTTCTTTAGATTCCCATTTTAGTCCACAAAATACTTCTTGTAGCACTGCTGTAAAAGTTTTGGAGATATGGTGTTACCCTGTCTTACACCCTTCTCAATGTTGACTTTCCTAGTTATTGTTATGTAATTTAACTGTTGGTGTTGCATTTTTATAAATATTCTTTAAAATATGACAATATCCTGGATCTATACCTTGATGATCCAATGCTTTATTTAGTTTTTTAATTTTTTTAAAACTTTGCATGCTGGATTATTATAGTAAATCAATATAGCACTAAAAACACAATAAGCGCAAAGCTAAAGATATGTAGTATTTTATTAAGAATATGCTGAGTGCGTTCAAAAGACATGGCTCTCATATTCATAGCTCTTTTTGTACGATGGCTGTTATTTTAATTGTATGCAAATATATGCAACTTTTAAGCATTCCATTTCTTGGATACTAAGTAACATGATTCCTTCCGGTTGATGGTGCTGCAATCCATTGTGATATAGCAGGCCTGTTTCACTTTGTGTTTTACATCATTTACCTCCCTGAAAACCAAGATGATTGTCTGTGGTTCACATGGATGTCCTGCATTATTTTGGTGTTGCATGAAGATTGAATTATATGCTGGATCTGATTGTGCCTTGGTGTAGAAGTATTATGCTGTGTTTTTAGCGCTATATTGAAGAAATGTTTATGGAATCAAATGGTTTTTAAAAATCTACAAATTCAAAGCATAATGGCAATTCATATTCATTTTACCTTTCTACAACTTCTCTCAATACCTGGATATGATCTAATGTATTAAAACCACTTTAAAATCCAGCTTATTTTCTTGTTGGTGGAAATACAATTTTCTCTATAGTTGAGTTTTAATTATCTTGGTAAAACTTTTGTATAAAACTGATAAAAGGTTGATATGTCTGTAATTTTTAATATTTTCTTTATCACCTTTTTAAATATTAATATTAATACTGCATTCTTCCAATCATCTGGTACATCTTTATCATTTAGACATCTGGGATATAACTTTGCTAAAAATCTGCTTCTTTTAATATATCAATTATAATTCAATCATTACCTGGAACCTTTCCTTTCTTCATAAATTTAATTGCATGTCTCACTTCTTCATTTAAAATTCTGGGCAATTTGAAAGATATAATAGATACAGGAGGTACTTGTTTTTTATTATTATATAATTCTTGATAGAAGTCTTCTACCCATTTCATGATGTCATCTCTCTTTTTAGTAATAATTCCATCTTTTTTTCGTATTGCAGATATAAATTTCCTGCCAATACCAACATATTGTTTTACACTCTTGAGAATTTTATTTTCTTCTGCAACTTTTCTTGCTAGTTCACAGTTATATATTCTTATGTCAATTTAAACTCTTTTACGCACCATTTTACAAAATTAGAGATATTCAATCCTTTTTAATGCATCATTTTTGTATATCTTCATATTCCTTCTCTTCTTCATAAATTCTCTAATCTCAGTAGAAATTTTTTTGGTCAATTGCTGCTTTTTTCTACTAGCTATTTTTGTTGCAGTTTTTAGAAGTGTATTAGTTATTTTCATATTAATTTCATTAAATCTGAATCATGTTCAAGATCTACTTATACTTGAAACCAATTTGTAAGTTCTAATTTAAATTCATTAGAATGTTTCTGAAGATTAGGAATATAAACTATAAATATTGTTTTTTTTAATAATTTCTCTCTCTAGTTTTGCATTAACATGTATCTTACATCCTACTAATTGATGATCCCTTCCTGTGTTAAATTTATTAAGAACATTACTATCTTGAAATATATATTTTCTTTTAGTCAAAATATAAGCCAATTCTGCTGTACTTTTATTTGGTTTCTTCCATGTCCATTTCCTTTTAACATTTTTCTCAACAAAATAATTCATAATATAAAGTTTTTCTTTTTCTGCAAACTCCACAAGTCTATGTCCTTTCTCATTTCTATTACCATAACCAAAATTACATGCAGCACTTGCATCTTTTATTTGTTTTTCCAATTCAAGCATTAAAGTCCCCATAAAAATTTTAAAATGTTGTTACTCTGATCAAAAGCCTTTTGTACATCCATATAAAAATTTTTTAAGCCAATAAACATCACTTGATCACCATTTCTTACACTTGCTCTTAACTGTTATTAACAGGCAAAACTTTCTATATATGTATTACCACTCAGTGCGAGCCAGAGTAATCAATGGATATCAGAAGGCTTGTGCATAAAATCCCCATCTAATACCTACTCATCCAATATCCCCAGACTAGTTTCTGGCTTGTGGCCTTCATCAATGAAGAGCCTTGGATCTGAGAGCACTGCATCTAGACTAATGCAACCCTCCAGCAGCCACCTTTTACCTCTATTTAACTACAAAACTATGAGACAAATTGAAAACACTATAATATTTTCAATCCAAGCTCATCAGCTTATATAGTTATATAGGTCTGAACTCAGTTCATTACCTATCCATTTTGGTGTCTTTGGTTCCCCAATAACCATAACCATGCACTGAGTGGCAATATGTATATAGAGAGTTTTGTCTGTTTTAATATAAAAATCTTCTACTACTTCATCACTATGAGAACTTGTTGAGGCATAAACCTGAATTTTCTGCATTTGGTATCTGCTACTAAGTTATATAACTTGCCACTCTGTCCAATACACCATCAATCTCCATAATGTTGTTCTTCCACTTTTTAAATCAATTGTCTCTTCACCTTTTCTTCTAACTTCACAAAGTCCAATAATGTCCCATTTAATATAAATAATGCTTCTTATTAATTCTTGCAAGCTTCCTTCGATTGAAAGTAATCTGCAGTTGTAAGTACCTAAATAAAAAGTCATTATCAAATGGCAGCCTTGGTTCACAATCAGGATTCTTAGTTCCCCTCTGCCTTTGGCCACCAACCATTGCCTTAGTTGGTGACTTTACAGCCTCCTGGGAATAAGAGCCATAATTTATTTTTGTCTGTCATGATTGTATATATCTATTGGAAAAATATTTATCATTTACACATACATTTATTCTGCCTTATCAGGCAACTGAAAAGAAAGACAATGGTGTTTCTTGATCTTAAACTCAGAGGTAAAAAGCCAATAAACTCACCATGCTGGCTAATGCTTGTTAGTGAGCAGCTCATTTATGTTTATCACATAGTAATAACAGCTGCAACAACAAGAGCATATGTAGTGAACATTAGGAAATTTACCCTGCTTGGTTCCTTTAAGGCCTCCAAGAGGAATCAAAGGGTCTCCTTTCAGTTAATAACAAAACTCGCCAATGAATTATACAGTATTAAATATATATATATATCTTTTACTATTTCAATATCATTAAAATTCCAAATAGTTTAACAGTAAAAGATAAATAGATAAATTGTTGATAAAACTATATATCAAATGTCTAAATAATAAAGATCTACAAGATTATTGGAAGAATGTAATAATGATATTAATATTTAAGACAGGTAAAAAAGAATATATTAGAAATTACAGACTTACTAGGCTTCTATCAATTTCATGTAAAATCTTTTACAAATCAGAGAACTTTAGACCCCCTCCCCCCAACATTTAAATTTAAAAATGGTTTTAGTACAGTACATCACCTTTCATTATTGGAAATATTATTAAAACATATGGCTTAGTAAGTTGCCATTATGCTTTCTTTGGATTGCAAACTATGAAAAGACATTTGACTCTATTAGTATTTCTGTCATAATTAACATTCTGGAATATTAAAATGTAAAGCTGAGTTAAGATGTAATATGTTGGACTATTTCCATCATTTATGAATGAATGTTGAATGTATAGAAAATTTTAAACTTTATTTAAACTTTCCAAATATAAACATCTTGTTAGTAATAACACACAAATAGACAATATACAACTTTATTTAAACTTTCCAAATACAAACAGCTTGTTAGTAATGTATTGCCTATTTGTGTGTTATTACTAACAAGCTGTTTGTATTTGGAAAGTTTAAATATAGTTGTATATTGTCTATTTGTGTATTATTACTAACAAGTTGTTTGTATTTGGAAAGTTTAAATATAGTTTAAAATTTTCTATACATTCAACATTCACTCATAAATGATGAAAATAGTCCAACATATCACATCTCATAATATACCATCATTACAAACCTTCAGACAAATACTAGGTAAAGCTGAGTTATTGTCAAAATTTTTATTTAATGTAATAGAAGACATTAAAATATATCCTGACCCTGAAACGATTTAAAATACTTTAAATACAGTTTAGCCTGTTGCAAAAATTAAAAGCTTGCCTTGCATTTTTTAATGCAGTGACAGAAGAGTGGATCCTGGAGCTCAAGCAAAGTCCATGGATCATGGCTATAGTTGACACTTTTAATGCTCTAACTTTTTATGAACTTCTGAGCAACAAACTATTCTATTATTATTGCTGAAAAATTGAATAATAAATGGTATTCGATGATTATATATATTATACAATTTAATCTTAGAATCTAAAGTATATTATTAAGTTCCGTAGTATTATGATCCATATTATATTTACATATTAATTTGCAAAGCAACATGGGTATTAACGTTTTAAAAATGCACCATCAAGTTACAAATGATATCTGCAAAAAAAAATACGCAAAAACTTTCAGTAAAAAAAAAAGTATAACAGTTTAAATAAAAGTTAAAATAAAAGGGGGGGGGGATTGCTAATTATGTCCCATAATAAGATAGGTGAGTGATAGAAACAAGTCTATTATCTCTAGTCAGACTTGCCAGAGGGCAATTCAAAGCTGTTAAATGATAAAATTTGTTCAACGGCTTGACCATGATTTGATTAGAGCATGCTCAAAAATTGCAGCTGAGACCAACTTACAGACAAAATTTCATAATCGCTCAACTGACAGCTACAAACACAAATTTAATTTTCCTTGGGAAAAAAAAGAAACAAGATTTACACTTTGAAAGAATAAACACATACCTTGTAAACTCAACTACCTGGGAATAAAGATTCTTTTAATTAGAATATTACTATGTATGTTTTACAAAAATATTTATAATAAAAACTAATTAAGTAAAAGATGATGTTCTCTATTAACTTTATTGTATGTGCGTGTGTGCCGGGAATGAATCGAGAAATTTTATAAAGAAGAGGGAAGGGTATTTGCGAATTTGACAATCATAACAAAAAAAAAAAGCATACATTCAATTAATAGATGTAAACAAAATCATTTTCATTTTACATATCAATATTTAAGTTATTTCTCTCTCAGTGGGTGTTAAAAGGAGTTAAGCATTTAAATTCATGTAATAAATGCATATACTTTTAGTGTTGTACAATTTTTAAATAGCATGAGTGGTAAGCTTAGGATCTATATATTCAAAAATAAACTTTTTCGTTTCACTTATTTTGTATGTTTTAGTACAATGAGCCTTAGAAAAGATAAAAATCAATAGTGCTATATAATTCTTCCAAGATGTTCAAGATTTCTTCCACTGTTATTGCATTACTTCTGCTAAATCGTTATAATCCCCTCGTCCCAAATCTCATAATGCACTGTTCATAATGCTTTGTTTAATTTATGATAGTTTTGAATAACTAAGACTTCTTTGAATATTTGAAATACCTTCTGCCTATCGTTTTTATCTACAAACTAATTTTTTCAAACATCCAAAACATGAATTTTTGTCAAATAATAATTTGAAATAGGTAGATAAAAGATATTTCAAATATCTGAAGAAGACTGCTAGTCAGTTCAAAACTGTCATAAATTATATAAAGCATTATGGAAAGTTGCATTATGAGAAGTAAAAAAATTTAAACAAAAAAAAAAGATAATTAATAGAACATATATATATATAATGGAAAAATCATATAACATTACAATACTAGTCAAAAAACAACGACAACAACAAAAGTTTAGTACGTTTCTATAACGACTATAGTTTTATCTGTTAAGAATAGTTAAAGATATTTACAACCTATGAGGTTACCAATTTCTACTATCCAAAGTAAAACAGTTATATAATATATGATAATCAAATAAAGAAGATTACAACTATGAAATAAAATGTAAAACTAATGAAAACAGGCACAAATTATTAAATTGTGCATTTCTTGCAATTACCTAAATGCAGTATTTTGGGTAAAAATACTTTTAGGCTCGCAATTAAGAAAATATACAGAAGTGTTACAGCATGCTGGATTACTCTTTTAGAACATTATATACATTTATTTACCCTATAAGTGCCAATATTCTAACATGTATAACTATAATATCATCATCCTCAGATAAATATTTTAATAATATGAATAAAAACAATCTAAAAAAAAGATAAATTTTACCCAAAATACATTTTATGCAGAAATATCTTTTTTTTTCCTCATGTGTTATAGCATCAGCCAGGAAGCGAAGCCGCTAACACAGGACAACTGCTTTGTAAAGCAGCTGTCGCTGACCTCTTGACCACCTATGCTAGACAGAAATATCATTTTTCAGTTAATCCACATCATAATCTCTTAAATGACTTTACTATCTTTGCTCAGTATTTATCAATATTAAATTATTACAATTTAAGCAAAATATGGCAAATTCTTCCCACTCCCAACAACTAATTATGGCAACATCCTCCCCAGGTAAATACCTTCATGATTATAACTAATCATGTGTTAGGCTACAAATTATCATATTATTTTTAGCCCTGATATATACTTTAAACTTTAGTTAAATATTAATAGTATATTTACCATTATTACAAATAACTACATAGAATAATTAATTCAGTTATGTCTCTTCCTATTTCTATGCTTAATATTTTAAATATGCATATAAGTTGCCATTTTACCTCATACACTTTTAATCACATGAGTAAAGATATTTGAAAAAAAAAAAAAAAGACTTCAAAATGCATTTCTAACTGTAACAAGTTGATATTGATAAATATTGACTAAAGATATAACATTTGAGATGTTGAAATTTATAAAACTAATACATATGCTTCAATAGGATATGCATTATGTTTTGTAACATTTTAATTCAATTTATTTTTTAACTTTGAAATAAAATGTTTCAAGTAAATAAGAAAGTATTAAAGTTATATTATTTTTATATTCATTTACATTAAAATATGAATTGATTTGTAAGAGCTGACTTTCTCAAACTAAGAGCTGCTGCTGTCAAAAGAACCTAAATTTCAAATTTTTAAATTAAAAGTAGATGACTAGATTTATTTTTATATACAGTGCGTGTACACAAATATATATATAAAGTTGAAAGGAAAAGTGGAAAATGAGCACAGACATAAATTTTTATAGATATTTTCTACATTTACTGAGAATAAAAATAATAAATAAAAAGTTAAATAACTCTGGGTTTAAAATAAAATTTCATTATGAAATAAATATTTTAAAAAGGTCTAAATAAATTATTATTATTATTATTATTATTATTATTATTATTATTGTTGTTGTTGTTGTTGTTGTTGTTATTATTATTATTATTATTATTATTATTATTATTTTGAATTTGAAATTAAGTATGTTTTTTGATATTATAAAAATGTCTATTTTTGAAATCTTTTAATTAATTGGTAAATCTCTATTAAGTAAAAACATGTATATCACATCTTGATAAAACTTCAAACTTGTTTTAAAAAGGATTAGACAGATTGAAAAACAATCACTATGTTTTTTATTACTTGACCCAATCAAGATTATAAAAAGACTCATAAAAATATCAGTTCAGTTTGACTTGTAGCTTTTGTAAGAGTTGGCCAGAAGAGTCTGGTTTTAATATTTTAAGCAAGTGGCCAAATTGGTGAACTGCAATGTTTGGATATTAATTTTTTTGAAGACAGTTCTTGTCATAATATTTTTGGTGAATAAGTTAGCTAATGGCTAGCTGCAAAGTGTGGCTAAAATATTTTATGAAAAGTTAGCTGCAGTTTGTTGATAATTGTAGCAGAGAGTTTCCACAGTAAAGCTAGTTGCAGAGATGGATGGCAGAATTATACAGAGGACTTGCCATGAAGATATAAGAATACCAGTAACTGCCCTAATTTACTGCTGAAGTTTTGAATCATGAAGCTGTCCCACTTCTATATTCACTAGTCTGCCTAAACATTGAGAAAACAGTTTGCTGGTCTGAAGTCTGCAAGTCTGGGACAGAAGGGAACTTAAATCAAGACCAACTTACCTGGATTATAACTTCCTAATTATAACTTTCCTGAACTAGTCCCCATCAAGAGAAACCATCAGTTGATGAAGAAGTAATTATACATATGCTATTTCAGCTATATGCAGAGAAGCACAGATAAATGTATATATAGCTGGTGAGTTATTTTAAAACAATTCATTTAAAAGACATTTTTAAATTTCTAATATTTAATTTAAAGACATTATAATTACTTAAATGCAACCTATGATAGTGTTATATATAATAAAATTTTAAATAATTTTTTTGGTTTAAAATGACATTTGAATCTATGACTTAAAATAAAACAAACAATAATTTGCTTGAGTGAAATGTCTAAAAGAAAGGATCGATTGAAAGATGATTTGATATATATATATATCTACAGATATTGTTTTTAGTAATTCCTTAAAAAAATGACACTAATATATATATATATAACTTAACCCTTCAGAAGGACACTTCATTATTGGACAAGTGAGGTAAAACTCTCAAATTTTAATTGGTCAATTTACAAACTCTTTGATAGAAATATTTTCAACTTTTAATATTATATTAATTTTAGTTTCGTTTGCAAAAAGTATATTAATTATTTGTAATGTTAGGAAAGTAAACAAACGTTTTTTCAAAAATATATTTTGATTTGTATTTTATAGAAATATTTAAAAGCAGAAAAATCAAAGAAAATATTATGAGCAAATTACAAGCAATGCACACGTCATTTATATCCCTCCCAGATTTATGTTATAAATTTTTTAAGAATTTTTTAGCAAAATCTTAGCGTTTTTCTAAAAATAATTATATTTTCAGCATTATTTAAACCAAAATACATTATAATACGTGAATAAATGCCAGAAAAATATTCCAAAACATTAATCTGTTTGAAAATCAAATAAACAGCTTGGGGCAATCTAAACTCTTGACAGGATGTCAAAATTATGCTATTGCTGGTTTCTTTTTCAATTTACAATCATTTAAAGTATGCAATTTTTTAATAAAACCTTACTACTTTTGTAAAATAACTATATTTTCAGCAGATTTTATGAACATAATGTATAATATGTATGAAAAATAATAAAAAAAACACTCTAAAACATCTATTTTCATTTTCAGTAGTGAAAAAATATTTATCGGAATCATCAGCCAATAAGCATCGAGAATGGATGGCCTAGCCAATCAGCATTGGCCTTCTTCTTTTGTTAAAGTTTAAACACTCCTAGTATTGATTTTTTACTTGTAAAATAATTCAAGAGAGGGCAGCATCTTATGGGAATTTTGCTAAGCTTTCCAATGGTATATTATCATCATCGTACCTCAAAAAATGGCCGATTTAGAGCGATCCAAAGCTGCTGATGCAAATTTGTGTTGAACCCTATTGAAAGGTTAAAGCACAAATCATATTGCTTGAATGATAATTAAGAGTCAAGAATAATTCATTGGCCATCATGTTTTAGATTATGAAAGAAAAAAAAGACATTTTAAATTTAAAGAACTTTTATTATTGTGTCAAATTAAATATATGGTGTAAATGATAGTGTACATATACATTTCAATGTGCACAAACATATATATTAATTACATGATATGAAAATTAATAATTGTATTATTTTGACAAATTTAAATATGTATTCCTGTAATAGTAAAATGTGCAGCTGGTGTATATATATATATATATGTATGTTATATGTAAGCCCCATAAAGTAACTTAAAAGTTTAATCCTTTATTATTGTTTGAATTTTGTAAATCACATATATGTAAATCAGTGTAATAATTTGAATTTTGTAAATCCTATATGTAAATCAATGTAATAATTTGAATTTTGTATTAATCACATGTACATAAATCACAATGTGATAATTTATTATTTTATGTTAATGAAAATCAGAAGGCTTAATTGATATGTACAGTCTAATTCTAGACCTTAATATAATTATTTATTGTTAATAAATGTGTTTAATTATGAAAATTATTCCAGTGGTTCTAAATATTTTTAGAATATGTTTCCATCATCTCTTGGTTATATATGTACTTGAGCTTATGTTCTCTGAGCTAGATTCATGCAATAATGGGCTGAATATATAAATGGGGGTGTTTATTTAGTTCATAAGGGGCATCCAGTGATGATCAATAATCATCCTGGTATGGTATGAGGATTATATTCTTCAAAGCTCCAGCACTATATTTTATTTTAGTTTAGTCTTATTAGAAGTTAAGTTTATCATAGCCAATAAATTAATGGTACTAAGTGGCCAGAACATTGATGATGATCAGCATGTTTTAATATTCCAGCATTATTATTCTGATTATTATGTATTTTGATAGATGAGCACTAAGATGGTGCATCCAAAATAATGGTTTCAATAATCTGCCATAAGCTGGCAAGGGCTAAATAGTTAACCTGGTTCACAGATGACCTATTTCCAATAGTCACCAGATGGACTGTTGATTTCTTTTATTCTAGTTGTAGTTTGATATGGATCATTCATTGATAATGGATGAGTACTTTTACTTTTTATAATGCTGGTTGATGGTTAATTATTATGGTTGTTCTGAGGAGTGACTGGCTGATCTCTCACAGGTTCTTATGATCTCATGCTCTCTCTTTTAATATATAAAATTTACTTATACATTTTGGATGTTAATCATTACTTTAACATTATTTGAACTATCTTGAACTTAGGAGTAATGATGTTTTGCCATCACCCCAGGTTCACTTCATCTCCCCATTCCATTTATTAAACATTACTTGAATAATTAATCTTAGATTTTTATTTGTGGAATGATGATGTTGTTCCATCACCCCACATACAACAATCCCATCACTTTTTCATTCCACCCTTTCCCCCATCCTGTTACAATATATATATATATATATATATATATATATATATATATTGTGAGTTCAACCATATATAATTTTAATTACAAATATACCGATGAATCAGCTTGATCACAAAAGCTATCAACTGGGTGATGAATAAAATACTTAAACATGGATGTAGAGGTATAATAAACAATGATTTATAACAATGTTAAAGTTCTTCCATAAAAGAACAAGCATATAAAATTAGAAAATAAAATAATATCAGAAAATCTTCAGAATAATGTGTTTTTGTAAAAAAATTCTACCAAATAGGAGAAAGTTTGCATGTGACATCACATTTGTTGATACAATTCGGTCTTTTGAACATCTCTATTCTGATCTTGTATGAGTGAAGAGTGTCATATGTAGATAGTATTCTGGTATTAGAGAAAGAAATATTGTAATCTGAATCCATAGCATACACTGAGAGTTCTGATGATGAAGAATGTTGCTTAACTGCATTAGCATTAGCATATTTATCTCTTCTAGTAGTGATGTAATGATAGCTCATACCTACATAAAAAGCTTTACAAATGTCACATGAAATTTCATGAACTCCATAAGTCTCAAGAGAGATTGAATCTTTAAGCTCAGTTAAAATGTTACTAACTTTTTGATAAGTAATATATTCTGTTTTTATATTGTAGAATTTTAGGATATGTCTAATATCATCTGCAGTTTCTTTTATATAAGGAACACAAATCTTGGCTTTAATTTAGGACTAAAGTAGTCAAAATAATAAAAAAGAGGAAACAACTATTAGAATTTGTATTCT
Source organism: Epiperipatus broadwayi (assembly GCA_028023455.1). NCBI lineage: Eukaryota > Metazoa > Onychophora > Udeonychophora > Euonychophora > Peripatidae > Epiperipatus > Epiperipatus broadwayi. Next base: position 106,468 of record JAQFVV010013221.1, read on the forward strand.
GATATAAAAGGAACTAGAGACAATAATGAATATATTCTAAAATGCTACAATATAAAAAGAGCAAATATTACTTATCAAATAATTAGTAACATTTTAACTGAGCTTAAAGATTCAATCCCTCTTGAGGCTCATGGAATTTATCATATTTCATGAGGCATTTGTAAAGCTTCTTATGAAGGTATGAACAATTGAGATGAAGTAACACACTTCATCATAAGAACTTTCACTCCATGCTATGAATTCAGGTCACTATATTGATTTCTGTAATACCAGAATCCTATTCAGATGTGATATTCTTTACCCATGTAAGATTTGAAAAGGTATAAAATACTCAACAGATCATTATCATTAAATGTGATGATACATGCAAACTTCCTTCTATTTGAAAGAATTTTTTTAAAAATACAATACTCTGAAAATTTTATTTTTCATTGGTAGAACATTAATATTGTAATAAATCACTGTTTACAGTACCTGCACATTCATCTTTATAGTATTTCATTCATCACCCAGTCAATATCTTTTGTGATCCAGCCAAAATATCAATATACTTATAATAAAAATTATACATGGATGAACCGACAAAATATATCAGTTTTATATTTGTGATCTATGAAAATTTTAATATTAATATGTACATATATATGCATACATATATATTGTTTTTTAAACTATGTTAATTATATCTAATAAATTTTGCCTATACATGTTGATATGATTTACAAAGTGTATAATTATTCTTTTTTCAGTGTTTTTAATTTTCCATTCAAATAAATGCATTATCAATGCCATGCAAATCGTAACTGCTTTGTAAATTGTATAAATTTGCATATGCAAAATATGCAGTATACTCATAAAATGTTTGGATTTTTTAGTGTTGGTTAAAGTCATAGATTTATAATGTAGAAAGATGTGACAGATGTTATATTTCTTAGGATATTTTTTTCCTAATTAAGTGACAAAATATGTGAAGTGTTAAAGTAATTGTCAGATTTTTTTAGTTGTATTGATATGGATGACTAGCCATTTATTTCTTTTTATATTTTTGTTCACAGTTTGATTGATCAATTTAGTTACCATAATTACTTTAAATTAAACATAGCTTAATATATATGTAAACAAAGAAAATAAATCATTTCCTTAGGCTATGATTTAAAAACATTCTAAATGTTGAATAAAGGAATCAACATTTAGAGTGCTTTTAAGTTGTAGCATGAGGAAGAGTGATTTACTCTCTTTGTTTATCATAATTACATATTTTCATTTTTCTAAGATATGTTATATACATATTTTATATAATGAGTGTGCCGATAACTCTTACCAAGCTTTTCAGAATATATTTATCGTCAGACTAGTTTCTACATACATATAAATGCATATTTAGTAAATTATATATGTGTATTAACATGCATGCACACTTAGATCACTTGATAGTTTTAATAATACTTTATTATTATAGTTATTGTAATTATAAAAGTGGGCAGCCACATGAGTATAATTTATTTTCACAAATATTTGCAAAGTTGCACAACTTCAAGTTCATTATAATTTTCTCTTTGTTTTATTTATTAAAATATAAACTGTTTTATTTAAATACAAGTATATTATCTATACTAAACTTAAATAAAACAGTACTTGTTGATTATACATACTGTGGCCACTAGGTGATGCTGCAGTATCACCAATAAGAGGAATCAAATAGAATAAATGGACAAAACCACACAAATAAGTAACTGTAGAAGTGATTGGTATAAATTAAAACTCAAAAGTGAGCTCTCATATCTGATCTTGATATATTAATCTTATCAACATGAGAATTAAAAACACTGTCATTTCTTTTTAAAATCTTTTTATATCTATACAGAAAAATGCTGCATTGAGCTAAAATTTAGCATCTGAGTGACAAAATAAAATAGGAATTAAAGAAATAATGGGGCTGAGAAGATATACATTTATATCGAACTAGATCTGGGACCAAAAGTAAACCAGATAGGTAATAAGAGAAAATAAAGTTAATAAAAACAATGCAATAAAATCACATGGAAGTAATTTCTTTGTAATTTATGGATAAAGAACACTCATATATCCTCAAGCAATAAATATATAGAGTGAATCTATCTATTATTTAAGCTTTCAAGCTTTATAAGTAAGGATTTACTGACATTTATGGTTATGAAGAGTGAAAATTATATATATATATTAGTTTGATTTAAATACAGTTTGTAGTATAAATATTGTTTAATGTATATAAAATTCAAATAAAAAATAAATTCACTTTGCAAACTGATATTTAATTAAGATTAGATTTAAAAGTTATTAAAAATGAGTCTGTCTCAATCCTCTACTTTTACTATTGTAATTTTGAAATGGTTGTGTTTAAATCAAATTAATATGTAATTTCCATAATTTATTTCCAGTAATGCCAGCAAATTAAATGCTTATGAAGATTGAGAACATAATGGACTGATGGATTCATTATATTATTTATTGTTTGTTGATGTATAATTTATCCATTGTTTACAGGGAAGTTAGTTTACTTTCATTCAAATTTCATATTCATTAAACTATGACTATTTAATTTTTACTTTTACAATTTTGATACTTAATTAAGGTCATGTAGAGGTTATTCAAAATGACACTCTGTCTCTATCCTCTATTTGCACAATTATAATTTTGAAATGATTATCCTAGATTTAAATCAGGCTAATACATAATTTTACTATTTATTCCCAGAAATAGCACTATTGTTTGTTAACATATAAGTTTTTTTTACCCATAGCTTACAGGAGAGTTAGTTTATTTGAATTTTATACATTTTTATTTTCAAGAAATTCTTTTAAGGCAACAGACACTTATATTCAGAAAAGATTTTGCAGTTCTTTTTAATATAATCACAATTTATAGAGATATTTCATAAGTTTGATAACACAGTAAAAATCAGCAGAGAGATTCATTGTCACATCTACATTCAACAAGAGTAGCAGTGTCTCTATTATCATTTGTACAATTCCACTGACAATGTATTCTTTATCATTTTAAATCCTGATTTTTAAACTTTGTAACAAGTCTTCTAATTGAATTATGTGTTATTTGCAAATAATAATAACAAAAACAATAAAATTATTATCAGTCAGGAGGTTCAAGAAGATTGCAATACATGGATTTTTAATTTTGATGTCCATTATTTTATCGATTCACTATATCATGCAGGCAAAAATAATCAAATGGTTTATTATTGGAAAATTCTTAAAAGTTTGAGCAATGGAAATGACAGAACTTTAGCCAGGATACAGGAACCTCAAACTTGAAAGTCTATCATTTGCTACTATACTAGAACATGCATGATAATGTATTATGTTGAATTTTGTTATGGTTTATTATTGGTTTTAATTTTTTATGAATAAAATTATTTGAAATTTAATTCAGATATTCATGCTTTATAAAATATAGAAGTACAATTAATTTCTTGATGGTGAATTTATGGATTATCCTATATTTATATACCAATGTTGAATACAATTTATAATAAAAATAATATATATATATATACATAATAAAAACTTAATTACATATATTTTTAGCCAATCACTGTTAACTTATCTATTTAAATTCCGAATAATAAAATTGCCATGAATTTCATTTTTTAAGGTCGATTTTTAAATGATGAGATCACAGCTTCTGTGGCGTGAATCTCATTTTTATCTATTTAATAATGCAAAAAGTATATGAAAGCCTTCAAAAAAATCCATTTCTATCTGAGTTGTGATTTAGCAGCTCTCGCATCATGTATGATTCATCAAAACTTTTTCATTTTTTGTTAAATGATCAAAACAATATTTCATTCTTTGAATCACTGATTTTATTTTTTTTTTAAGCAAAATGTCTTTTTCAAATTTATAATTTATAGTAATGAAGTGAAATAAAAATTTAAATAAATGAAATAAATAATATATGATTGACTCTAGAGGTATATAATCAGAAGCAAGAAAACCTTATAACTGATTTCATAATACTAAGTTTCATAATAAAGTTCCTTGTTGTTAAAACATTTTTTAAAATAAAAACATCCGTAATATTAAAAAATAGTCATATTTTAAATTATTACTATCAAAAATATACAAATACGTTTATTTGAAGGGTTTACATATAAATTGCTGCAAGAAAATGTTTTTCAGCTGATAAATAAATGAGAGTTAAAAGAGTACATTGACTGTTTATGATTGGTGGAATTACAAATATAGTTAAAATAGTAACATCAGTGGTTTGATGACCGCTCAGATTCTTTTTAATAAAGTGTAACACTTCCAGTGTTGAGTTACCTTATAAAAGATATAGTACTATATATCTCTATAATGTTTCCCGTCTGAGTTTGAATATACCTGCTTGCATTGTCAGAGTAATTCCAAATCATGAATGTGACACTGTACTTTTTGTCAGTTTATCTTTAAAATGGTCTTTGTTTATAGTCAGCTCCTTTCCTTTTTATAAGTAATCATATTTACTGACCAAATTATATGATTGGTCTGTTTTTACCATTGGCTATCTATTTGTATTATTGTTGTTTTTATGCTCAGCTACATTAATATTAAATTTGACATAGAAAATCTATGATTGAACTTAAGCTTAAGTTGAGTCATAACAGTATTTATATATTGTGAGGTTAGACTTTCTACATAAAATTGATAAAATTAGTAGATGTTTCTATAAAAATGAAACAAAATAGATGACATGGTTAAAAATTACATATAAGTATTGGATGGACAAATCAATGTTTTAAATATCTATGAAGTTGAATAACTGATGCTGGATAAAAATAAATCAAAACAAGATAATCCAATGACTGAATAGGCTTTTAAGAACAGTCCACAGAAACTAGATTTTAAAAAAAAGTCAAATGTTTTGTTTGAAATGCAGTTTAATATAGAGAAGAAATACAGGCAATTCTAAAAAGAGATGCATAAAGATTGAAGACCTTTGTTGTCAGGAAGAAATCCGAGAATGGAATAATTGAATTAAACTTTAACAGACATTCATTATGCAAGGAATTGATAATAGTTGAAAATGGTGATAAAGAAATAAATCAAAGATCAGAAGAGCTTGATGTGAAAGATCTACTTTTGAGAATGGAATTAAAATAAAAAGATTCTGATATAATAATTAATATACTAAACTTTTATATGTATATATTAAGCCAATTTTTTATAGAGTGATATTGTTATTAATGAATGGATGAAACAAATTCCGTAAAAAAATGTTTGGATAAAAAAAAAATTGTAGTATGAAAATCAACATCATATATTCTAAATAATTTACTTTTTGAAAATAAGTATATTATCAAAGTAAAAAATAAAAAAAAACAAAATATTCACAATAGCAGACATTCTGAAAATGATCTTTCTACCTAGGATCATTTGATCAGTTTATTGTCCAAAAATGTTTTCTTTTATTTTATATGTGTCAGACTAAAGTGTTGCATAATTATATATAAAGGTAAAATAGCTAGTCTATAGTAGGACAGTGATCTCTCCATGGTGAAGGTTTAATCAGTTTCCATTCTTGGCTTGCCCTCTAACTAAAAATAACTAAATACCCATGTACTGATCAAGGTTGAATGATTGGATGAATTAATTATGGGTCAGTTAGTATTTGGAAAAATTCTAAGACACTTAAAAAAATCACTTGGCTGGATTTGATCATAAGGTCATAGTTGTGGCAAAAAGATTTTCTATTGCTGAATCATGAGTATATATATATATATATATATATATATATATATATATATATATATATATATGAAATGGATAATAGGAACACTAATATCCAGTACTAGGGATTGACTCTAGACTTATAGTCTAAAATATGAGAATTTACTAGTGAGGATACCAAATATAAATTCCACAGACATACCATCACTCTTAGATATTTAAAATTGCCTCTAGTTTGCAGAGAGCAGAGATTTTTTGGAAATATCAATTGGCAGAGCAGACAACTGTAAAAAAATGCTAAAACAGATCTACAATATAATACAGTTCAAATACAAATGTAATTCAATGGTACTTGTTCCTTTTGTATATTAGCATATAGTGTGTTTAATATCTGATAGCTTTAAATATTAATATTCATAAAAACTTTACATTATATTACTGTGATATCTCTCAAATCTACTAAATATTTTATTATTTATATGATTCTATTATATATGTCATATGTGCTCTAAGTTTCACTTTTGTATAGAAACAATCAATAACAAAGCAAACTAATTTTGTTATATATGTCACATGATGCAGACCATTACCAAATTAGATCTATATACTGTGCATCTTATCCAGAAGACAAAGCAAAAATCTAATACATAATGATAAATCTCTGAACTTGAAGCAAAATCAAAATCCATGGGTTTCTCAAGTGGAAATAATATACATCATCGGGAGACAAGTAAACATACATAAAATTCAAGTGTAATGGATGAACAATCTAAGGATCACTATATAAAAATGACATACATATATATAAATCAATATTTAATTTTAAACACATGCGAATCAAACAAAGTACACAGGCAAAGTGCCTATAAATCTAAGCACAATAAAATCAAACTTTTATATAGCTATGCACACATCGTATTAGACATACACTTATATTTTTACTTACATTAATACTATTTGAATGTCTTCAAATAGACAAAATTATAATTATATTAAAATTTAAATTATTAAAAAATAACCAAATCTTTTTATATTTCTTTTAAAAAAAAATTTCTTTTGGAGAAAGATTGATCTAGATTATTTGAAAATAAATTGTGATTATTAACAATCGCACCAACTAATACAAACAATTATAACATCTGTAAAATAAAATATTTGGAATACTCAAAGCTCATTATGCTATACATAGCAAATACACTGAGTTAGATCAGGTTTTATAGAATATAAATATTAAAAGTTAATTTAACTAATAAATACATAAAATTATTTAAATTAAATTATAAATATCACTGGATTGTTGGTAATGTAAGTTCAAAAGTTTATTAAATAGTTCATAAATAGAAGGTTACATTTAAGTCCAAGAAAAAATATGGCAAATAGATATTATTTTCTGTCAAGTAGAATTATATATATTTGTGTGTGTACAGAGGTTGGTAAAATACAGCTCTTTAGTGATTTACATGTGAATTCTTATCATTTACCAGTTTCCAATCTTGATTACAATCAGATATGTTTTCAGCTAAAGTTGGTATGAAATTATTCCTTTACTATTGATAAGCATGTCTGTTTAACTGCATATATACAAATAGCTAGGCAGGGTTGGATCAAATTCAACAAGCAGATTAGAATATCTGAATGGTTATAGAGTACATGCTGGAGAAAATTATTTTATGTCACAGTTTGCAACACATCCTTATTAGTTCAGTTGCAAGTACAGTTTCAGTATATCCCTTGTTAAGCAAGCCAAAAGAAACAACCAAAAGAAGAAACAGAATTAAATTATTTTCTGAGCTGGTCTTTTTATATCATCCACTTTGCAAAATACATTTTTTCCTTTTCTTTAATTAACAAACTCATGTATTTCAAAAATCATTAATTAAACAAACCAGTAATTACCTTTGTTTATAAAATTCTTTAATTAAACCAGCCCACCTGTTTATACAATATTTTAATTAATTAAGCCCCCATGTATATAAATGACATCTAGTCACATTAATTCCTAAAATATAATTAAGGACATTTTTAAAATCTGTAACTTGAAAAGAAATTAATTTTTCTAGAATTTTGATTAATAAAAATATAAAATAATTAAGTAAAAGTTTTATAGATTACTATTAAGTCTTGTTCTTATAACATAAATTTTAAAACAGATTTATTTGAAATAAATTAGTTAAAATAAGAAATAACTGAAGCACAGGCTTGTTATATACCTGTGTCTATATATATGTAATATAGGGTATATGAGCACAGACTTTTACACCACCCACCACTCTATCTAATAACACTGATACACCTAAACACATATATGCTGAAAAGATAAATAATCACCAATATATGTATTTTATGCTAAACCAGCAATCATCAGTTGGTCCAGACTATCATCTTTACACACATATATAGTATAAGTGCTCAGATATATATTAAGATAGACAATCCTCATAGTTTAATGGACAGGCTTCAATCTACTCTACACTCCAACTCTTCAACCGTCCATCCAATAGAAAATTCTGATGATGGAATGCTCAAAGGCCACCCAGTGCTTCAGTTATTACATTATAGAGATGTCTGCCCATCCTTGCATATGTATTAAATGGATTATGTCCTGTACATGTGGGGTTCAGATTGACCTTAGGTCAACATGGGTGTGACAAGAATCTCAGCCTCAGGGTGGCCTTTGAGCATTCCATCATCAGAATTTTTAATTGGATGGATGGTTGAAGAGTTGGAGTGTGGAGTAGATTGAAGCCTGTCCATTAAACTATGAGGATTGTCTATCTTAATATATATCTGAGCACTTATACTATATATGTGTGTAAAGATGATAGTCTGGACCAACTGATTATTGCTGGTTTAGCATGAAATACGTATATTGGTAATTATTTATCTTTTCAGCATATATGTGTTTAGGTGTATCAGTGTTATTAGATAGAGTGGAGAGTGGTGGGTGGTGTTAAAATAAGAAAGTTATTTTATCTTTTTAAAATTAACTTAATTTGATTTTAAATACAGATATTTTTTTCGATTAGTATCCACTTATATAATACAAGCTTATATCAAAAAACTTAATGAAACTTGAATTTGATTAACAACTACCAATTGTTGTATTTGTAAAATAAATTTTAGATTGAAATAGGTCACTATCTGCCTCTACTAGCTCCAAACAAGCTTTAATTATAAGTGCCAATAGAGAAAGAATTCAAAATCTCTATCGTAGCATCCTCATCTCCAAACCAATTGGTTTCGAGCTTAATGGCTCATCTCAGTGAAGAGTTAGGATTTCAGAAACTAGATCTAAAACTCCAATTCAGAGTACTTATTTAATATGTTACTATCAGTTTGAAAACTCAAATTTTTCAGAAACGTAAATTTCTTCAAATCCAGCCTTACAAACCAGATAGCTATATGGGTCTGAACTCAGTTCAGTTTCACCATATATTAATAGCTAAAGTAATACTCCATTGTAAAAGCCTTCAAGGGTACACCTATAATAATTAATAAACAAGTCACAAGTTGTGCAACTTGCCTTTAAGCTTGTGCTAAAATGTTCACTAAATAGAGCTTACCACTAGCTCCAACCAAGCTTTAATTATAAGTGCCAATAAAGAAAGAATTCAAAATCTCTATCATACTATCCTTATCTCCAGACCAATTGGTTTCAAGCTTAATGGCTCACCTCAGTGAAGAGTTAGGATTTCAGATATTAGATTTAAAATTGCAACTCAGAGCACTTATTTAATATGTTACTATCAGTTTGAAAACTCAAATGTTTCAGAAATGCAAATTTCTTCAAATCCAGCCTTACAAATCAGATAGATTAAATAAGTGCTCTGAGTTGGAGTTTGAGATCTAGTTTTTGAAATCCTAACTCTTCACTGAGGTGAGCCATTAAGCTCAAAACCAATTGGTCTGGAGATGAGGATAATATGATAGAGATTTTGAATTCTTTCCGTATTGGCACTTATAATTGAAGCTTGTTTGTAGATAGTGGTAAACTCCATCTAGTGAGCATTTTAGCACAAGCTTAAAGGCAAGTTTCACAGTTTGTGACTTGTTTTATTAATTATTATTATATATATAACTCCTACAAAACAGTTACAGGTTAATGAAGAAAACTTATTTAGCTTTGGGGAAATGTCAATTAGTACTGATTAATAGTTTTCTGGCAACATCAAAAGGCAAAATTTATCACTATTTACATGCATATAATCTCTTTTGTTTTTTATTCTTTATTGTAACACTCCATGAAAATAATTAATTCAATATATAAATATAGGTAGTTTTATAATGCAGTGAATGATATAAATGATTAGTATATTTTCTGATATGTATATGACCAAAATATAAATCTTATCCTAGTAAAAATCCTAAATCTGACTAACATAAAAATTACTAGATTCCTAACAGTTTTTTTTTTCAGGTATCTGGATTACAGACAATCCAATTAGCTTTGGTTAATAAATGATTATATAGCTATATTCTTAGTTAGAGGATAAATCAAAGATAGAAAAGTATCTGAAACCTCATTATCTGGACAATAATTCTGTCTCACTGTTTTTCTATGGGAGCTTTCATCTTTCAATTTGCTTTTAAAGACTATGATTTAAAAATTTTATATTATATTTACTGCTAATGCAAAAATAAAGTGCTATACTGTATAGAGAATTGAATAAATATTACTACAACCTATGGATCTTTTATCACAATCAAATTCCAATGAGAAATCAACTTGCTTGAGATAAGCAATAACTTTTTAATCAGGAATTTGTCTTAATATTATAACTGAGTGATTATCATTACCAAATAACAATTTAACATTGTAACAGGCAGAAACGGCGAATCATTAACATAGTGCAAAATTCGACCACCACACAGAACTGCAGCACCATCTAGGTAGCGAAGCCACCCGTAGTACTAAGTTTGAACATAGTTTATCGGTTCCACAATACAATCTATGAAACAACACATCTGATGCGACATTAGTAAACATTTCTTTAGGCACGGTGGTCAGGGATGTTGCAAGAGATTCATGATTTTATTTTCGAGTTAGCCAATAATAACACTAATATTAATTAAACATTTATATTTACAAAATCGAGGAGATATTATATAGAATGGGTATCGAATAAATAAAATGTAACTGCAGATGTATAGTTTGAAATTATTTATTGAAACATTTTAATAATACATCATTTACTAATAATATTTGGAAATATTTAAATTGAGTAACGGAATTTCTGATACTATTATATTCAAGAAATACATTTATTTATTTAGTAACATTTATACGAAATCATTTTATCAATAATACTTTATATTTAAGATCTCAGTAACGGTATTTTCTGATACTGTTATGTTTACAAAGAGAGATACATTTATTTTATGATGTAATCTAGCTACCTAAAATTCTCGAGCCAGTATTTCTAAGGCATGCCTTTAGGGATTTATACCTTTGCAATGCAAGAGTCTAAAGTAAGATTTATAAGAGTAGCGGCGGACATGTATTTATTTCATTAAAGATATTTACTAATAACTAAGAGCAAACATTTATTTGAGAATGAATTATGTCACTAATGCAGAGACGGAGTGATACATAGAATAATAAAGTTAATAAAAGAAACATGTGGTATGTCTAGAAATGCGATTGGAAATAGCAGTATATTGAAACTGCAAAGCCGTGAATGAGTTTATAAGAATGACGGGCTGGTGTTTGCCATAGGCCCAAAGAGGTAAGGTGTCACATAAGCAAAACCAGGGACAAGTGGTTCATGCCACTATTGTCTCCAGGCTGCATGACGATTGTCAAGTCCTACTGGACATCCATTTGTCAGCTTGTGTAGGATGACTGGGGTTAATTTCAACCCTATAGAATCCGGAATATTCAAGGCTTGTAATGTCTCTAAAATGTAACACATGTATAATGTATAGATGATTCTGTTAAGATTTAAATATATTTCATAACTCGGCCCTACATTATCAACATTTAATAAAGAACATTTGCGACTCTCAAAGAAATGTAATTTTATGGAATTATTAATTAAAATTTAATAAAATGTAAAACAATAGATAAACTGAGTGGGGATTATAGCCAATAGTCAGCAATTTGCTAAGCAGTAGACCCCTGCATTACAATAAATGAAGCATTGAATGCGTGTCGATTTATACGAAAATATTAAATAACTTATGGAGGTAAATAGTAATGAAGATTTGACATGCATCCACTGTTTCAAGCAATCATAGATTTATACTTAGAAAATTATGAGCATGCGATAATTATATAATAAAATGTAGATTTTAGAAATACGTACCCAAAAAAGATAGAATTAGGCAAGCTAGATTATTAACGAAATTTACATAATGGATTAATTAAATTTATAGTTTTACAAATGAGAATTTTACAGTTTATAAGTAATATAAAGAATGAGCTATAGCATGATATTAGTAGAGTACTCTAGAGAATTTGGATACAGGTACCTGATTTATGAGAAGTTTTGCGATTCAGTGATCAGTAGCAAATTGTTCATGATTCTAGCATTAGCAGTTTTTTACAGCATTTAAATGATTCGTGTAATTTAACAGCAGCAGCTTTCAAATTATTTTAGGCAGCAGATCTTTGTGGTTGAATTTATGAAGGGCAATGGATGGTTTGGTATACGATAGGCCATCTCCGGACAGCGAATAGTCTGGGCTTTTTACTCAACCATACTGTGGCAGGTAAAATTAATTTAAGATCTTGGAGAGTCTCAACTGATTGAGAGCACAGCTAAAGTTAAACTGAAAATTTCTAGAAAGTCTAAAATGGCCTCCTTTCTTAGATCATATCTTTTACATTTTTGTTAGTTTATTTTTGGATTCCAATTAATCTGCCCTGAGGATAATCAACGCATTTCTGTTAATTCTAATTATAGAGAAGCTGCCTTTCTATTGTTTACATTTAGATTTTACATTTAATTTTTGCAATTAGATTTTAGGGAATTTTTCTTTTTAATTAATCTATTATCTCTCACCGGCCGTTACTTTTAAAATTTCAAATACAAAAGGGAACATATGATTATTTTTACTTTTAATTAAATATTACAATCTATTTCTAAATTATTATTAAATGAAATTTAAACAAAGCAAGAAATAACGGATTTTACAATTTAAAATAAATGGTTAAAAATATATATATATTTATAACTAAAAGAAGAAATCTAAATTATATTATTTATCTTTATTTATTGTCTTAAATTTGAGATCGAAATGTGTGCGTGTTTATGGTGAATTCTACATATATCTATACATTTTTAATATTGCTACACACACAATTCGATACCAAAAAGTTTAAATTTGGGTAGGATAGAGCGGTCAGTGAGAGACGATAGAAAAAAGGTGAAACTTAAGATTCCAATACGAATCTTACTGTTTCAACATATTTATCATATCATCAATTAGGTAATAGATTAAGCAACTATTAAGCCAAAATGGTTATCTCAGCACAACAAATTAATCATAAGATTTTTTTATTATTTTGCTCAGTTGAAAATCAACTCAGAAAACTTTCTCTTTTGAAAGAGACTGTTACAATTTGGATAAACTTCTCTGGCAGCAGAATATTTGAATTTTTTTTATATTTAAATTTTTTTATAAAGATAATCATAAAAATACAATCTGATGCCACAAATAATATTGATTAACTACCCTACACTCCATGAATGTTCAAAAGATAATGTTATGCAACAGTGAGTAAAATTACCAAATCATTATATGGTACAAATAGATTTTTAATCAATATTTGATTTGAAAAATTGATCTTAATTAAAATGTTAAAATAAATGTAATCTGAATAGTTGTTTGACAAAAAGCTTTCAAATTACTTAAAACTGAAATGGTAAATACCTTAAAAAAATTTTGTATATTCTTACAGTCCACTATATACACACACACAAACAAACATATACACATACATTGAATCAGAGCATGACTATATATATTATCATCATTTTCAACTATTATCAATCCACTGTAGGATGAAGATCTTTCCAAGTTCAATACATACTCTCTTATTGTTATCCTCTCTTCTCCACATCGGCCCAGCACACTTCCTTATTTCATCCATCCATCTCACATGTGGTCTTTTTCTCATCTTTTATACCAATATGCCCAGCATAACTCCACTTCAGTGTTTTAATTCTTTCAGTAATATCAATAATACGTATTTATTCTCTCACCCATATATATTTTATTTGCAATTACTTCTTGTTACTCCTGACATGCATCTTTCCATAGATCATTGAGTGGTCTGAAGTTTCTGTATTGCTCTTCTGTTAAGTGTCCAATTCTCAGATTTATAGGTAAGTACTGGTAATACACATTTATTAAAAACCTTCCATTTAAAAAACACACACCCATATACATATATTAAAGCACACTGAAATTAATTGGAATAAAAAAGGAAAATAAATTTATAGTTTTCTGCAAAGTTAAAGTTAAAGCATAATATGTTCTGAATTGTTCCAACCATTATCATCACATATAGTAAATATTTCAAGCTATCATAGGACTTATGTCTATTTACCCACTTTCAATATTAACATGGTAATTTGTCAAGCGATGGTGGCCGAGTGATCAACACAGCTGCCTTACAAGCAGTTCTGGTTTTGCGGGTTTGCTTCCTGGCCAATGCTTTGACACATGGAAAAAAAAACTTAAAAAAAAACATGATAATAAAAAAATTAATTTGTAATTAACTCATGGTGATAACATTTTATTTTCAAAAAGTGAAAATTATTACTTCACACAATTGCAATTTAAACAAATTATGTATTACCGAAAACTTTAGATAAAGCAGATAAAGAGAAACCATCAGATAATCAAGATAAAAAAACTCGTTAGTTTGAAATCTTTCATTTGTGCTTAGGATATCATGTGCCACAATATAGTGAAGCAGTCGATGTCTAGTCATCATCGAGCTTCATGCTTCACCAGCCATACTAACCTCCTGCGGGGCCCGCAATTCAGACTTCACCGGAGATATATACCATTCACCCACACACTGTATGCATAATGATCCAAGAAATAAATAAAATTAAAAATATTTAGGAAAGTAAAACAGTAGTGTGCGTGATGCATATATATATATGAACGAAGCAATAATTTTGTTAATATTTATTGCTGAAAATTAGACATTTTCTTATATAATTGTAAATATCTTTTTATATGTGTGTATTTTAATTAAAGTGTTGGAATGTAAAAACAAAGAAAAATGGGGAAGGTTCAAAATACTGAAATGATCTTTATTTAGATTCATATTGTTATCACTAAGTAAAATTATAAATCTTAATTAAAATCATAAGGAATTCTTTTGTTAGTTTGTTTGCAAATCTTTAAAAATATCTAAAGTGGTATTTCGAACCTTATCTGTTTTAAAAATTTTTGTTAATTAAATATTTTACTAATTAAATTTTTTTTTAATCAAGAGATTACAGGAATAGCTGTGGGCAACTGAAATTGCATTCTTGGGGAGATTAAAAGGTGTATAAAAAGGCCCCATAGAACAAAAGAAGTCAGTTACTTAGAGTTACTTCGAGTTAGTTAGAAAATTTTTTCAGAATGTTTTCAGTAAAATAAATTTTCAGAAGTGTTTCCAGACCCTCATTTAAGAAGTGAATAGAAGTTTGGTGCTATGAACTTTGAGTAGAAAAAGAAGCAATTTTCTCTGGGCCTCTCAGAAGACTGTCTTACAAGATGTACAAGATGACCGTCTGATTGCTGACTGCTTATACTGCATCTGCCTGCTATTCTGAGGTAACCTCATTCTATGTGGAGTTGCCTTTAATATAAAGTCCTTAGGTAATCTGTGTATCTAAGATATAATGAAAATCTTATGTTTTATTCGGGTATTAATTTATAAGTTTCTATTAATTATCCTCTTAAATTCTCTCTCTGTAATCCCTTACTAATATAATGTATTTTTAACTTACCTTTTATGCTTGAACTCATATATGTAACTTTGTGCAGCTCCATTAGATATTTCTAACTTATTCATGTTATATATATATAAACAATTTATGCTCTTTAATTAATATGCCAATACTATTTAACCTAGTGCGAGAGTAATAAGGGCTTATTTTCTTTGTTTAATGGAGAAAGAAGCAGGGGCTTTAGTTAAATTTATTAGTAAAGTTTTATTCATTTTTAACAGAAATTGCTCACTAGATTGGGTTTATATTTAAATCTTTTATTCACATTTTTTTATCTAAAATATTTTATTGTGGATGCATATTTTGCTTTATTATTTGAATTTGTCTTTAAATCTTCATTTTAAAAGATTGTGAACCTTAATACAATTAGTCCATCCATTTTTGCTGTTGCCTGGAGGGCTAATTCTATCAGTTAATCGAAATTAAATATAAATTTTGTTAGTTTAATGTCATAGTTAAAAGAGTTATTCGCTATTATAGTTTGCTGAATGATTCTTTATTTAAATATATCATTGCTCAGGAGTCAAACCATTTACAGGTTCTAGAATGTAATATATTAAGTTTATCACACATGTATAACACTGCTGGCATAACTTTCCTTTCTCTTATGGTACTTACACATATCTTTTCTTTATTACTTTGTCATTGGGAATTTCGGAAGTTCGAAGGTTCCAGTCTACTTTTTCAAAATCATTTGTAATCAGGGTATACGCTACTGCCTGTGGAACACAAAGTTTACAGGGTTTTGATTGTGCTGTGGAAATTCCATACAACTGGCTCTGGGCATTCAAACCAAACCTCTCCATTCAATACTGTACTGTCAAAATGACGGATGTATCAACCCTCATTTATTCTCAAATGTGTTTAAGATGATGAAGTATTCAAACTACCATAAGATCCGTATTTCTTTAATGGCATGCTAGCATCATTATTGTTTTATTTAATGGATTTATGCCTTTTGTTAGGTGTTAGAAATAATGACTCATTCATAAAATGCACCAACATGCTAATTAGTCAGTATGTTGATTTTAAAACTGCTTTCTTTTAAAATACTAATCGATTTCCATAGATGTAAATCAATACGCATTCTCTGTGAAACATTAGTGATTATATATCTTACCGCTCCCTGTCAATGTAACACATTGTTTGTTTCTTGTAAACTTATTCTAAAGACACTATGTCCACACAATGCCTATCAAACATACATAATGAATTTAAGATTGTAAATAAATGATTGAGATCGTATGTATATATATATTGTAATGGTCAGAAAACGTGTGACTCGTAAACATAGTGCAGAATTCGACCACCATACAGAACAGCAGCACCATCGAGCAGCAAAGCCACCCGTTGTACTGAGTTCGAACATAGTTTATCAGTTCCACAATACAATCCACGAAACAATGCTTCTGATGCGACATTAGTAAATATTTCCTTAGGCACGGTGGTCAGGGATATGCAAGAGACTCATGATTTTATTCTCGAGTTAGCCAATAATCAAACTAATATTAATTAAACATTCATATTTACACAATTGAGGAAATATATAGAATGGGTATCGAATAAATGAAACGTAAATGCAGCCGTATAGTTTAAAATAATTTATTAACACATTTTAATAAGATCATTTACTAACAATATTTATGGATTAAAAGCTTCAGTAGCGGGATTTGCGACATGATTATATTTTAAAGAATACATTTATTTATTTGTTTACAAAAGGAATTCATTTATTTGAGGGCGTAATCTAGCTACCTAAAATTCTCGAGTATTTCTAATGCATGCCTGGAGAGATTTATACCTTTGCAATGCAAGAGTCTAAAGTATGGGTTATAAGAGTAATGGCAGACATATATTTATTTAATTAAAATATTTATTTATAACTAAGGGCAAACATTTATTTGAGAGTGATTTATGAAGATAATGCAGAGGCGGAGTGATATATAGAATAATAAAATTAAGTAAAGGAACATGTGGTACGCTTTAGAAAGGCGATATGGAATGGCAGTATATTGAAACTGCAATGCCGCAAATGGGTTTATAAGAATGATGGGCTGGTCTCTGCCTCAGCCCGATGAAGTAAGGTGTCACATAAGCATAACCAGGGACAAGCGGTCCATGTCGCAGTTTTGCCGGCTGGCTGCATGACATTGTCAAATCCTACGGGAGCACCCATTATGCCCGCTTGTGTAGGATGACTGGAGTTAATTTCAACCCTGAAGAATCCGGAAATTTCATGGCAGAATGGGTCATCGCATCTCTAAAACGTAGCACATGTATACTGTATAAACGATTATGATGAGATTTAAAATAGATTTCTAACTAGGCCCTACATTATCAACATTTACTAAAAAACGTTGGCGACTCTCAAAGAAATGTAATTTGATGGAATTATTCATTAAGATTTAATATATACAAAACATATCTAAACTGGAAGTTATTACAACTAATATGCCAGCCATTTGCGAAGTTGTAGACCCCTGCATTACGATAAATGAAGCATTGAATGCATGTCGATTTATATGAAAGTTAAGTTAGTTATGAAAGCAAATATTAATGAAAATTTGACACGCATTCATTGTTCCAAGCGATCATAGATTTAAACTTTGAAAATTGAGACAATTATGAGCAGGCAATAATTAAATAATGACTATAGATAAAATGTAGATTTGAGAAATACGCACACAAGAAAGATAGAGTGAGGTAAGCTAAATTATTAGAGAAATTTACACATTAAATTAATTATTCAATTTTAGTTATACAAATGATAGTTTTTACATTTTATAATTTAGATAAGTATTATGAAGAAGAGCTATAGCATATTATTAGAGTACTCTAGAGTTTGAACACAGACAGGTACCTGTTTTATAAGAAGTTTTCCGAGTCCATTGGTTAAGTAGCAAATAGTTCATGAGTGGCAATTCTTTCTTGTATTTAGACGTTTCATTTTACTTTCACAGCAGTAGCAGCTTTCTCATTTATGTCAGGCAGCAGATCTTCATGGTTAATTTATGACGGGCAATGGAAAGTTCGGCATCCGATAGGCCATCTCCCGATGGAGAATAATCTAGGTGCTTTACTCGGTCATACCTTGGCAGGAACAAATTATTTTTATTATTTTTGGAGACTCAGTGATCGAGAGCAAAGCTAAAGTTTAAGTGAATGTCTCCAGCAAGTCTAAGATGGCCTCTTTTCTTATCTTGATCTCTCACATTTTTGTTAAGATATTCTTAGGTTCTACTTAATCTGCCCTGAGGATTTGCATTTTGTTGGTTTTTAATTAAAGAAAGCTGCCGTTCTATTGTTTACAGTTTACATTTACTAATTATATTTTGGGGAATTTTTCTTTAATTAATCTATTATCTATCACTGACTGATGCTTTTAAATTTTAAAAACAAAAAGGGAACATAAGATTATTTTAACTTTTAATTAAATATTACATCAGATTTTTTTAGAATTGTTATTAAACGAAATTTAAACAAAGCAATAAATACGAACTTTATAATCCAAAATAAATGATTAAAATTATACAAAATTATATAACTAAAATAAATCTAAATTGTATTATTTTATCCCTATTTATTGTGTTTAATTTGAGATCGAAATATGTGCGTGTTTATGCTGAATTCTACATATATTTATACATTTTTAATATTGCTACGCACACAATTCGATACCAAAAAGTTTAAATTTGGGCGGGATAGACCAGTCAGTGAGAGACGACAGAAAAAGGTGAAACTTAAGATTCGAATACGAATCTTAATGTTTCAATATATATATATATATATATTTATTTGTCAAAATGATTAATGCTAAATTATCAGGTATCTCTCTGTAATCCAAATCTGTTCCAATCTTGTAGAATGTTTTGTGCATCCACAACATTCTGCTAGTAAAATTTGATTAAATTGGCATATTAACCCTGCACAAGTTATAACCCACTCCATAAAATTATATTCATTAAATAATTAATAAAGAGGATTTTATAAAAACAAATCCCAAGTTTTGTAAATGTATAATGTCACCCCAAGCGTGAAACAATTTTGTAATATATATATTGTAACGATATATAAATGTGTTGTTACATTAATTTAAATTAAAAACTTAAAAGTTCGCAAATAAAAGTAAAAAACTAAACGCTAAAATTAAAATGTTTGTTAAATGTATATACATTCGCACAGATGCCAAACTTTAAAAATATTTTAAAAAAAAAAAACAAATAAGTATTTGAATGTACTGTTTTATAAAAAAGTACAAGATTTAAAAATAAAAACAGGTATTAATTAATGTAATCTGTAAATGGAAATGATTGTTTATGAATTATCGAAAACCAAACTGGCCCTTGGGCTCTTGTATAATTAAAATGATCTGATGAAAGATAGATAAGAAAATAAAGAGAAATTAGCTTGACCAATGGAAGCATTAAGTCTTGTCTCGGACCCTAACAAAAGTGATGGATTAGTGACATTTTGTTGATTGAATCCATGTGGATAATATAAAAAGGGAAATACAGTTTTTTCTGACAGTTCCAGCATTTTGTGTTTGAGAGATGTGGTAGGATGCACATACCACACTCTCTATTTAAAAAAAAAATGAAAAGACTGTGATACCTTGAACCAGCTATTGCCATCTCCAGAACATTATCTTCCAATGGAGGCGTCATAGGAATTAAAAGCAGAAACCTGGACTCTTCTACCATGAGCTATGAACTTTACAAATTAACAACAACAAAAAAAAGTAATTAAGAACTTTCGTCATTGTTTTTTTTAAAGATTCAGCTAATTTAAATTTTAAAATGAACTTTTATTTGATTTTCAAATTAATAATTGATTGTTTAAATTTATATAGTTAAGTTTGCTAAAATCATTTTCATTTTTTTTTTATTGTATAAATTATTTATTGTTTAAATTTTAAATGATGAAATTTAGGTTTGGTATAGACATTGCATAGATTCGTTAGCGGTTGATTATGTTGAAGTTTTCACATTTGATTAGAATATATAGGTCAACGATGTTAATGCGGGCATCTTACGATGAATGCCATGGGGCCTTGTGTATTCCCTTTTGCAATTGACATTATCAATGATTTTGTATTTTGATCGATTGTGTTTAATTTGGATATTTTTGACCGTGGAATCGTACAGCCGATCTATACTCAACATTTTAAAAACAAGTTTATAAAAATAATCTGTGCGAATGTATTTAAATGTTAAATTTAAGTCGGGTTTGAATGGCTATATAGTTTTGTAAAGTTATATTAAGGGAGGGTAATCTTAGGTTATTCATTTCGTAGTTGAATTGGTTCAATGGATTGGATATATTTGTGTAATTAGTAGATGTAGTATGAGATCCGCTATGGACAGGATTGCATATACATGCCATACACCTTCTGTTTGCCTATGGATGGGTTTGTAAGATGGCAAAGGACCACAGTCCATTCCTATGGACTTTTATGTTTATTGTTCTACTCGCCAACAGATGTAACATTCCTGTTGGTGGAGAGAAAATGTCTTCTCTAATTCTACTTACTGATCAGATGTACATTCCTGACAGTATAGTATTTTGTGTTGTCGTATTTTCATGCTACATTGAATACATAAATGTATCAGATGGATTGGTGCTGGTTTGATTGTGAAATTTGTTGCCTAAGGTTAAATCAGGGAAGAATATTTTCTTTTCAAATGCAGATCTATGTAGTCTATTCATACTCGACTCACTAAATAAATATTAAACTCATGGTTGTAATTTACTTAAATGTAAAACTAAAGATTAATAGAAAAATCTAAAATGTTAAACTTATTCCTCAAATTAGAATGATTTATATGTGCGTAAATAAATATTTTTATGAGTTAATTTCTGGCAGTGACTTTTATTTATTTATATTTAAGATATAAATTAAGATATAGATTTTATCTCTGCGTCTCCACGGAGCTAGTGACTTGGGCTAACGATCTGAATATTTAAATAAAGTGGAATCTTAAGCGCGTATCTGCCTACTCTATACATTTTTCTAGGTTTAAATGCCTAAATGGCACTCTCTAGAGCAGATATCATAGTTTGCGGTTAGATTCGATTTTCACTTACATTTTGATCGTTATAATTGGCACCCAACATGGGGCCTTACCACAGAGATTGACCCTGAGAAGGGGAATTGATGATGAAATTTTCTATCTTTAATAAATCATGAGTGCCCTGTGAATTTTAAAAGTTAATCATGCAAATAACATTTGTTGTTTTTTCTAAAATAAGTACATTTTTGTACTAACGTAAAGTTATAGCCAGATGTTTAATAAACCACTAATACTTTTGAAAATAAATCATGCCCGTAATATTTTTTCTGAAATTAGTATAAATATATTTGTTGCATTGACGTGGAGTTGCAGTTTGAAGTTTTGTTTAAAAAGTGCTGCCAGTAAGAAAAATTGCGCATATGTAGAGATAAATTCGAGGAATAAAAACTAATAAATAAAACATAATAATAAATCTAAATCATAATTTTTTTAAAAAAAAGTCTTGTTAAATTAAAATCTAATCGTTCAACTTGCCTAAGTAATAGTTAAAGGTAGGAGAAATGAAACTTGGAAGGGAGGGGGCAGAAATTTAGCTGGTAATAGGGAGTCAACAGTCAACTTTTTTTTAATCATTATATTTGTGTGTAATTACTGTTTTGTTTTGTAAAAAAAAAAGTTTTGTCCTTTTGAAATTTTCATATATAATCAATTTGTGTAATGTAATTACTAACACTAAGTAAATTTTTTTCTGTAACGGTCACTGACTCTCTCTATAACCGCATTGAGCATGAAATGCATTTTCTGAGATCGAGCAGCAATTAAGAAATATTCAAAGGCATCCAAAATATACATTACTATAATCATACCTTTGAAAGGTTCATTTACTGCAACCTTTATGCACCACCTTAAGAAAGAGATTGCTCCCCTGCCTAAGGGATATGATCATGTAATAAGTAAAGAGCTATAATCTCTTATAAAAAATCAATAGAAAGTGAATGCCTAACGAATGATTCCCGATCCCAGTAAGTTAGCTCAATCAACTCATGATCTCGAGATGCTGGTTTGTTGCTTCGTTAACAGAAAAGGTCAAACACTAATATCATTATCACATAAACAGCACAACTCCGTACTTTAAAATTGGATATTAAATTTATTAAGCCCTCTATGATTATATAAATATTTACAAAATAATAAACACACACATAAATGATAGTAATTAAAATTCAAGAGTATAATAAATTTTAAAGTTTCATGAATGGGAAAGGAATGGTCTGAAATTCTCCCCTGCTTACACTTTAAACTCAAAACCAAAATTTCTTATAAAACAATGTGTATTGGCCATGGTATGTACATGTTTCACAATAATAAAAAAAATGGGTTAGCCATGAGTTAATGATATTAGAATCTTAAATGTTCCATAATTTGAGTCCTGCACGTGGCGGACAATAATAATTATTTGGAACACTTTCGTACCCACTTTTATTCCTTCTGAAAACAATCCTGCACTTAGCGGATGGAATAATTATTTGGAACAATTTTGTACCCACTTTTATTCCTTCTGAAAACAATCCTGCACTTAGCGGATGGAATAAATTTACTAGGGGAACAAACTCATGCTAAACTACAATTTGAATCTTAACAGTTCCATAATATGAGTCCTGCCCATAGCGGACAATAATAATTATTTGGAACACTGTCTTACATACTTTTATTTCTTATAAAAATAATCCTGCACTTAGCATATGGAATAAATTTTCTATTATTTCAAAGCGAAACACATACATCCAATGACCAAACCACCCAATTATTTCTATTTAACTATTTTGAAATATTTCATATTTACTTTATCGATTCTTTTATAATTTATTTAGATACTCCAATGAATTACGTGAAGCTTTACGTTAAAATTACAAACAAAATATTTATGACTGAATTACACAATTCATTGGCTCATTTAATAATAGCAATTTAAATCAAATGATGAATTACTCATAATAAGACATAAAAAACAAATATAAAAACATAAATAATACTTCCCGAAGTCTTCGTTCTTCTCCGGGCTATGATTTTGAGGGCGATATATATCTGCTGTGCAGGTGATTACTTCACAGAGCCTATATGGAGGTTGGAAAATTGTCCGTAGCAGCTACACTTTCAGAAATAGAAAGTCACATCACTAGATGGCTATGTAGGACTCCGAGCTGTGCGAATGTAGCGAACTTGGTTTTCTACTCCATGTCCATTGCGGTATCACGAATAAATCTTGATTCCATTTTCTTAGCGATATAAAACATTTGCTTAAATTTCAATTGTATTTTTCTTTCTCAGTCAATGAATATCATATTTCTTGGTCTGCACCTTTTAAAATATGTTCGGCTATAAACCACTCTTCATCTTGTTCAGCATTCTGAATAAATAGTTTTTACACTCATAATTCTTTTTTTTTGTCAGTAAACTCCGGAAACTATACTGCTAATGGGTAAGAGTGCCCGTGTGAGTATCAATGAATATAATCCAGCTAACTCAAAGCGAACAGGTAAGAGTGCCCATGCAAGTATCAACTAATGTAACCCAGCTAACTCAAAGCGAACGGGTAAGAGTGCCCGTGTGAGTATCAACTAATGTAACCCAGCTAACTAATTAAATTTCACCTGACCAGCCTTTATATATCCCCCCCCCCATTACAGGGTGTATTCTCTCATCCCCTCCACAAGTTATTGCTTTTACATTTCTATTTTTAATTAAACAAGTCCAAACAATGGATTTAATTTTAGCTATCTTTTAATTAATTTCAGAATTTCACAGACCATTTAAATTCCAATCCCTTGATTTCTTTAAACAATAAAATAAAATTACATTTATCTAATTAAATAATTTTGAATAGGTGTCAAGTCGGATAACCACTGATACAATTTCTACAGTTGTTTTCCAAAAACATTATACGATAAAAGAAAGAGGTCATTGGCTTGCCTGCGGTCATGAACATTAAGTTGTAAAAAAAAAATTATAAAACTGTATACTTGTTGTCACATAAAAATAGTTTTTGAGTTTTCCAAAAAGAATATTCAACAAACAACAGAAAAAAAAATACAACATTTGAGACTCTAAAATAAAATAAAATCAAAATAAAATATGTTTACTGTTGGGTTATTTGCAAATACATTTCAGTTTCCCATAAGAATTTCTTTAACCCTCTGCCATATTTATTCATATCATAAATAAAAAACATATAGCATTTATTAACAGCAAAATACATATTTATATGTGGTGTCCGCATTTGTTTATTTATAGGAGTATTATCACCATTCATCCTATTTATTTTAAATATAGTGTGTGTGTAAGCAACAGAGAAATATACCTGCACAGACCACTCCTTTTATTATAATACGTACATTTGTTTGGACTGCAACTAATGCTTGCAGTCAACTTTGTGGCAGTCATTTAAAACTGACTGTCACAATACCCCCCTCCCTTAATGAGACTTCTAAATGGGTTAACCATTTAAAGTCTATATTAAATTATTTTCACTTATATTTAATATTATTGATGAATATACTGGTTCATTACAATTTAAAAAGAAATATTAGTTTGACTATATACGATTGTGTTATTAATAATGAAAATAAAAATCTTAAGGGATATACTAATTTATATCTAATACTAATGAATATACTAGTTTCTTATATATGTAACAAAAAAAATATTAGTTTATACTTAACTATATATATACAGTTGTGTCATTGGAAAACGAAAATCAAAATCTTAAAGAATATATACATACAAATCTATTAATTGTAATGTCCAATGATTGTCTACATTGATATCCTAATTTTTACTCTGTCCTGGTCTAGGTGATGGAGATCTGTATCCCTTTCCTTTTCCGTATTTATGTCCATTGTCATCACCATTGCTTTCTGTACACTTAACATATGTTTCGGGACTTCTACTCCTATGCCTAGCCTTTTTATGCCAATACGCTTGTCTTTGGACATTACCATGCCAGTTTATGGAGTTTATACCCATGTTTTCTCTAGCCTTATCCGTAGGTTTGTTTTGTTGGGTTGTATTGATTCTATTTAGTAAATCTGCTAGCTGTTCTATTGAGTTAATATTTGCCATTAAAAGCATTTGTTCGATACAGAACGGTAAATTGTGCCATATTATTCTGATGATCTGGCCCTCAGATATATGACAGGTTTCTAAAGTCCGAAGCTTGCCCACTTGTCTTCTGAAGAACTTTGAGTAACTCTCACCTCCACCCATTTTATATTTTTCTTGCATTATTTGGTATAATACCATCTCTTGTCTTTCGTCACTCCAGAAGTTTTGCAGCAAAGCCTTTTTATATTCTTCGTATGTGTTTGGGTGGTGAAACAGTGATTCCCACCATGCACGAGCATCCCCTTGGAGATGGCTGTATGATATTATTAACTGGATAGCATCATCCATCCTATTTATTCTAAAATACTTTTCTAAACTATTAAGATGTTCTATTGGAGCCTCACTTGTCTGCCCTTCGAACAGTCCTATCTTCAGAAATTGGTTTATATTTGGTAAATTAGTATAGGTGCTATCTCTTTCTACTGACTTTCGTGCTACTGTATCTGCATTATTTTTTCTATTTTATTTCTACATTGCTGCTGACTATTTTCACCCTCTCTTACTTTCTGTTTCGATATCTGCTCTACAGAGCACCATCTAGGCATTTAAACCTAGAAAAATTTATAGAGTAGGCAGATACGCGCAGTTAAGATTCCACTTTATTTAAATATTCAGATCGTTAGCCCAAGTCACTAGCTCAGTGGAGATGCAGAGATAAAAATCTATATCTTAATTTATATCTTAAATATAAATAAATAAAAGCCACTGCCAGAAATTAACACATAAAAATATTTATTTACGCACATATAAATCATTCTAATTTGAGGAATAAGTTTAACATTTTAGATTTTTATATTAATCTTTAGTTTTACATTTAAGTAAATTACAACCATGAGTTTAATATTTATTTAGTGAGTCGAGTATGAATAGACTACATAGATCTGCATTTGAAAAGAAAATATTCTTCCCTGATTTAACCTTAGGCAACAAATTTCGCAATCAAACCGGCGCCAATCCATCTGATACATTTATGTATTCAATGTAGCATGACAAAATACTATACTGTCAGGAATGTACATCTGACCAGTAAGTAGAATTAGAGAAGACATTTTCTCTCCACCAACAGGAATGTTACATCTGTTGGCGAGTAGAACAATAAACATAAAACTCCATAGGAATGGACTGTGGTCCTTTGCCATCTTACAGACCCATCCATAGGCAAACAGAAGGTGTATGGCTTATATATATAATCCTGCCTGTAGTGGATCTCATACTGCATTTACAATTACACAAATATATCCAATCCATTGAACCAATTCAACTACGAAATGAATAACCTAAGATTACCCTCCCTTAATATAACTTTACAAAACTATATAGCCATTCATGCCCGACTTAAATTTAACATTTAAATACGTTCACACAGATTATTTTTATAAATTTGTTTTTAAAATGTTGAGTATAGATCGGCTGCACAGATTCCACAGTCAAAAACATCCAAATTAAACACAATCGATCAAAATACAAAATCATCGATAACGTCAATTGCAAAAGGGAATACACAAGGCCCCATGGCATTTATCGTAAGATGCCCACATTAACATCATTGACCTATATATTCTAATCAAATGTGAAAACTTCAACAAAATCAACCGCTAACAAATCTATGCAATGTCTATACCCAACCTAAATTTCATCATTTAAAATTTAAACAATAAATAATTTATACAATAAGAAAAAAAAAATGAAAATGATTTTAGCAAACTTAACTATATAAATTTAAACAATCAATTATTAATTTGAAAATCAAATAAAAGTTCATTTTAAAATTTAAATTAGCTGAATCTTTAAAAAAAACAATGACAAAAGTTCTTAATTACTTTTTTTTGTTGTTGTTAATTTGTAAAGTTCATAGCTCATGGTAGAAGAGTCCATGTTTCTGCTTTTAATTCCCATGACACCTCCATTGGAAGATAATGTTCTGGAGATGGCAATAGCTGGTTGAAGGTATCACAGTCTTTTTATTTATTTTTTTTAAATAGAGAGTGTGGTATGTGCATCCTACCACATCTCTCAAACACAAAATGCTGGAACTGTCAGAAAAAACTGTATTTTCCTTTTTATATTAGCCACACGGATTCAATCAACAAAACGTCACTAATCCATCACTTTCATTAGGGTCTGAGACAAGGCTTAGTGCTTCCATTGGTCAAGCTAATTTCTCTTTATTTTCTTATCTATCTTTCATCAGATCATTTTAATTATACAAGAGCCCAAGGGCCAGTTTGGTTTTCGATAATTCATAAACAATCATTTCCATTTACAGATTACATTAATTAATACCTGTTTTTATTTTTAAATCTTGGACTTTTTTATAAAAAAAGTACGTTCAAATACTTATTTGTTTTTTTTTAAAAAAAATATTTTTAAAGTTTGGCATCTGTGCGGATGTATATACGTTTAACAAACATTTTAATTTTAGCGTTTAGTTTTTTACTTTTATTTGCGAACTTTTAAGTTTTTAATTTAAATTAATGTAACGACATATTTATATATTGTTACAATATATATATATATGCATTTGCTTAAAAATGTATTAAATATATATTTCATGTAAATCCTGGTTTGTTTTGAATTATTATTTTCTAATTAATATTTAGAATTATTTTCTTTAGCTAATAACTTATCATTAATAAATATAACATTAATAAATGTAATTCCTGGGCTACTCTTATCTCGATCATCATCATCCGTCTGATCTTATGCTCTACCACTTTGCTTCTGGGCCTGGAATTAAAATAATTGTGCTTTATCATTGGGATTGTTGTTCATTGGATCAGAGACTCAAAGAATAGGCAAATAGGTTAGAATTCAGGATTGCTCCAGTCCTCTGTATCTCGAGCATGATCAGATTGAAGTACTGTTGCTTATGATTTGAGTCGTGTTGAGTGAGCAGACGTTTTTGACCGGTACAATAGATAGGGAATAATTTTATTATTTTTTAAAACATTTCTAATCTAAACTATATTATGGACATATTTAATGAATATTGAACTACAGAAAAAATAAAACAGAGTACAAATTCATCTCCCAATGTCTAACTACTTCTGTCATGGTTTTTAAAATATCATTTAATACTTTTTTTCATTTAATACTTTCAGAGTAAAGATAACCATTAAGTAAAAGTATAGTTGAAAAAAACAAAAAATAAAATCTCATCTCATCTATATCATTGTTTCTCAATTGCTAATATAAAAATAAATTTGATCAATCCATAAAAAATATTTTAATTTTTATAAAAGAGGAAAAATCTTATTAAATTTAAAGTATGTTTATCTATTTATTAATTATTTTATCATATTTAAATTAAAATGTACGCATAAATATAAAACATACTTGTAAGAGATCAATTTATTTATAATATATACGTTTATACTGCCAAGAGGCAGAATTAAAATCAATATTCACCAATCTTTTTTCTTTAAAAAATATTTTTATAATTTTAAAAATATAAAGATAACAAAAGTCAAAGACTTTTGATATTTTAAATTTATATATACTGCAATAAACACATAAGCATATAATGGACATATGCAGAGATATACTATCGTTATTAGCATCAACTTGTAAATGATATTATTTTGAAAAAAAATATATATAGCAAGTCAAAAATAAAAGATTAAAAAAAAAATCAGAATTGCTAAACAATGAAAATATGGTTTTATATTCACATTAATCCATTGTTATAATTAGTGCAGAGATATGATCTTGAAATAATAACACCGCTAAACCCCGATATTAAAGCCAAACAAAATAACGAATTGAGTATATATATATATTGAGATGAAGCTTTGTGTATCTCAATACTGAACTGGGTTTAATAAATCCGAGGTGACTTTTATATAGAAAGAAATCGATAGATAAGATATAATAAAATCTCTTCAAATTCTAATCACTAGTGCAGTCATATGTTTTCTTAAATATTTAATAAACTTATATTTTTTTTCCTCTTTATTTCTCACTTTTACCTATACATAATATATTGTCATGATAGCACTATTATTTTTGGTAGCACTATTTAAAAAAAAATTACTGCTGCCTTGACAATAGATTGTGATATTGTATTGGTTTGTTTAAGCATTAGCTGCAATAATTATAAATATATAAATTGAGAATGATAGCATCAATATAGTACATTAGTGTAGAAAAATAAAAAATTTATAAAATTTGGAAAAAATCACTAGTAAGATTATTTCATTAATGCTATGAAGTGGATAGAACCGAGAATATTCAGCTTTATGTGGATGATTTGATAAAAACAGTTGATCACACATACATAGACATATAGAGCAAATCAGAACAAGAATAATAAAATGGGTGATGATAGAAATAATAAAAGCTGGATTGCTGAGCCATATTTTTCATGGTTAATAAAATACCACAAACACCCTTGGACAAATTTAATGTTGGATTTGGAACTCCCATAAATATAAACAAGCTCATTAACAATACAAAGAACAAGATTTTAACACTGGACCATACCAATGTAATATATTCTGTAAAGTTCAACCAAAAAGACTGTTTATATTGTACCGGTAAAAATCACCATTGCTTAATCACACACAGTAATCCGAATTCAAACCCAGTCCACGTCTAGGAATAAATTCCAAAATGCAAACTAAATTCGAACCCAACTGGCATGACCCACCGATGACAATATTACAACGGTACGGGGTTTTCCCTTTACTAGCTCATCGAAAAACACAGACTAAATTACCTACAATCAGCTAGTTCATAGATATCTTATAGTCGGGATATTGGTACGGCTAATAATTTAATGTATATATTAAAGTTGTCGATACAGACAGCAGGTGATTGACTAGATTTCGAGAGTAATAATGCAAGAGAGACAAAATTAGGTTAGGTAAATTTTTAATAAATTATTGAAAGCATTGAATAATATTATTTACAGGTATGGTAAAACTCTCATATGTATTTTATAATAAATTGCTGCTAGTCATCAATAATCAGTTGGTACTGATTAACAAACTCATGCCAATATTTATGTGTTTAAATGGTTGTACAGGTTGATATGAGAATCAGAGTAATTGGAGCACTTAAAATATTTAACTACTAGTTTATATTAAGTTGTTTTATTTTAATAGATTCAAACCATTGCATATACGGATAAATGGGAGGCGGTTTTAAATAAAAATATAATATATAATACTGATGTACTGATGGTTGCAGGGATTAAGGTATACTACAAATAATAACTTGCGGTACATTGACGGAATACCGGGCGGCTTGTACTTTGACAAGTCTTAATGCCCCCAAGTAGATCTGGGACACTACAACCAGCCGGGATCATTTTCGAACCCCGGTGATCCAAGAGATTACCTGGAGAAGAATTTCTTTCTCTCCATATGGTAGTAAAACGAGATGCCAACTTAGGCGAAGGTAAAGGCATTGCCACCGTAACATCGAGTAAGAGTGATCGGAACTGGATTTTAAAATGAATTATATAAACCCGTTTATCCATCCGTAACATGTTCTACACAACAGCCCGATATAACTATTCAATAAAAACATGGCGAAATCAAACGATCGCAAAAGTAACAATTAATTAATTTCACTCTGAAACCCATAACTCCCCGGATTATTCGGAAGGTAATAATAGCAATAAAATATTCACTTATTATTCTTACTCCGTAATAATATATAAAAAAAAATATAATAAAATTTTAGACTATTTTAAGTATTTGAGATTTGGAGTATAGATTAAAATATCATGACAAAGTAAAAGAAACAATAAAAATACTTGAATATTTCTCAACTCAACTTAAATGAAACAATTTTTAGTTCGATAAAAGAAAATTACTTTTAAAATGAATATAATAAATATTATGAGATAAACTTTACTGACTTTAATTAGAGTTGAGTAATATTATTATTGGCATCGTTTTGTTTGTAAAATAAGTAATAGTAAAAATATAAATGTATTCACAAATGCATTATTAGTAGGCACAAATATTAATAATTATCATCTAAAGACTAGAGCACAGAAATATTAGAGAAGAAATTTACTGACAGGTTTTAGTGTAACATTTTCAAATGGAAAACAAGAAATTTACATGCAATTAATTAGGTTAACAGATTAAATATAAAATTATTACTGAGAGGAAAGTTAAAAAGTTCATGTAACAAAAGTTACCATTCTTTCTTCGTCCGGCTTTTCTTCTTGCGGTGATATGTATGAAGAACGTAGGCGCGCATTTTGAATTTCTTAGAACGGCATGGTTAATTTAAATGTTGGAATTTGGAAGACTGGAAGCACGGAAAACATTACAAATCAGCGGTACGAAAGATTTATATTGGCAGAACAGGGATCAGCTTCTTGGACTTAGCCCATCATTATTGCAGTTTACCGGGCAACTTCTTAATAACGGTTGAAGTGATTTCTCTGGAACAACTACTTTGCTTTAGCTTGAGATGATCTAAGCACAGCCAAGTCAAAAGTTAGAGTGTCTATATTATATTTAAGATGGCTACGGTTGACCTTTCTGCCTAGTTTTTGTTCATGACTCCGCCTCCTTTGATTTTCCGGCCTCCAGCAATATCTAATTTTTGACTATACAATAGCATTTGCCTTTCTTGATAAGAGTTCTACGTTTCTCATTTCCATTGTTCGGTTTTCATTTATTTTTAAATTTAATACATGGTTCTAAATTGACAAAACAATTACATCGGAATTCGTGAATACAAAAATATAAATTCATTATCTTAATTTATCGAAGTACAAATTAATTATTCTATACATTTTGTACAAGTAAGATTTTGATTAAAAATACTGATCAAAGGAATGTGACTTTTGATCAGCATTTTTAAATGACTTTGTATAATTTGCAAAATTAAAATTTAAAGAAAATATACACGCAATTGAAACTTTTAAATTGAGCTAATATAAATCCACAAACCACACACACACGAATATTATTTATCATGATTTGTGACATTTATACTCATACTCTTTACATTAAATTCTTTTTAAACAAACACAAAATAAATAACTTAAAATTTATGTGGCTTGGAATAGAAAAAGTCTCATTGCGGGTAAATAGTGGTTTAGAATTACCGTTCTTAAATGACAACCATGAAACTAAGATCGATTCTTCGATCTGTCTGTTTCAATATGCATAGTATGTGAGACCAGGACAAAATCTAAAATTAGAGTGATTCAACATTGAAACAGTAAGGTCTGCTTTGCAGATCTTCATTTCACCTTTTCTCACCTATTTCCTACCTCATACCTTGGTTTGAACCCCAATCTATCATAGTGTGTCTGCAATATGCTTATATACCAAAAATCCCGCCTAATTTTAAACCATGAGTACAATGCTCATATTATATATATAAGTCATTCCCAAATTAATAAAAGATTATAGATTATGTATATGTTCACATAATTTTGATTTATTAAAAAGTAGGTTATATAAGTCATAATTGTGCACACCCTATGATATGCATTTGAAAACATATCAAAATTATAAATTGTTAAAGTTATTTTGTTTGAATCTATTTACAAATATATTACTGTCATAATATATTTTGATTTAAAATAAAATTCAATTAGTAAATATTCGTTTAGTAAATAGATTCAAATATTGCAATTTAAAAGTAAAATCATTTTCTTTAATTTAATAAAAGTTATTCCAAATATTTCTGTTTAAATAAATCAGGGACAATAGTTTAATTAGTTAATGTTCTATAAGTTTATCTAAAAACAGCAGATGTCCACTTACGGTTTTCTTTAATTAATAAAAGTAATTTTTAATTAAATCTAGTTTGTAATTCGAATGTCGACAGGGAAATTAACAATAGAAATTAATTAATGTTGAATTCCTTTAGACATTCGGATGATTTAATTACAGCTGATAAGTCTGATATATTTTTGTAATGCTCCAGGGCAGTTCTATTGTTAAAGTTTACTATAAAAAGAAGGGTTTTCTTTTGTCCTGGAGTTTGTATTCTAATGTTTCTAAGAGAAATCATTCTGAGTTCTATTCTAATAATTTGCTAACCTTGACATGACAGAGTAGAGGCATTAAGATGGCTATGTCTCCTCGGAATATCCAGCCGCTGCTCCAGATCATCGGAAGCTATCACATAAGAAACCCCGGAACTGCTGCTGCTGCAAAAATTTGAACATTTCCAGATTTTGCTGTTAAATTATATAAAAAATCTGTCGACCATCAATCTACCTAAAATGCTTCTCCAGAGGTAACCCTAAGTTAACCCAAGAGCTCTTGTGATAACTAACATGCTATAGCTATTTAAAATTGTTTTTCTTATATTTCACATAACTTCATTATGTATTTCTTTAACGTGTTTAAATATACTCAACATTTTGCTCTCTATCCTTGGGTTAATATTTTCTATTTATTAAGCTTTCTGTTATTTTATTATGATAATGTGTCAGAATCATCTTTGACCAAGTGAATTATTCCCTTTGTTGAAAATAAGATGCCACTATGAAGGCATATTTTAAATTTCTAAATAATTTCCAATTTTATTATTTTGCAAATCACTCGTTCGAGGGCGATTCTTTTCTTTAATATATAATATAATCACATAGTTTAAAATCTATATGTTATTGATTTTAATCTAATATGAGAGTATGTGTGAGGTCAATGATTAAATGTGTCCCCTAATGCATGATTCCATACATAAATCTATACTTTTCAAACCCGCAAACATGCATTTTCCTATTTTAATTACTGTGTTTTACTTTAATTACAAAGTTCATCATTGACGTTGAGAATGTGCGGACCCTTTTAAATGAATTTCTGGGAATTTGATTGGGCATTTCTCTTAATCCAAGTAAAACCCATTCAGTATGTTTTATATATCCTAGTCTCGTATTGCTGGTAAATGAATTGGTTGTTGAGACCGCTTTGTTTTAATTTTCCAAGGACTCTTTTCGCTATTGCAGTTTCCAGGCAGAGTGTGTTCACAAATAACACACCTGGGAATTAAACGCAATCATCACCCAGTCGCTAAGTTTCAGCTGTTCATCAAAATACTTTCCTATGGGTTAGCGGTGAGATGCCCTCTGTAATTATTCCGAATCTTCAATATTGTTTTATTTTATATTTATTTTACAAAACATCCGTGACTTAAATGTGTCACACCCTCCAACTTTAATAAATTCATTATCAGCAATACTGACCTCCCAATGCAACTCTATTAATATTATTATCAAATAAATGCTTTGATCACATTCCCACTTTGTTGCTTAGTAAGCTTTTGTCCGTGCTATTCTCGAAATCAATAAATATTTTATAACACTTAATTTCAAATATTTTCTTAAACTTGTATAATTGCTCAAAGCACCTCGCACATGTTCCTATCTCGTCAAGCACATTATCATAATGCTATTAGCCTGAGGAATAGAATATATCACTTTGCTTTAAAACCTTTTGTCATTTATCGAAATATAATGCCAACAATTATTTAATATGCATCCCTGTGTCATATAAGCAGACAGTGGCATTATATATATATAATTTATATGAATAAATTTTGTGAAATTATTTAAAACTAAATTTGATTTCTTATTTTATTTGATTCATATTACTGTCTCAGTCTATATAAATATTTTCTGCATTTCTTTTGTTAATCCATAGACGTTAATTAGCCACTCAAACTTCTTTTAGTATAGAGTCTTTTTTTTCTCCCTGACCACCAGGCACCGGTCAAAGGTCATACTAGTAGTGGCACCAGATGCATTGTCACGTAGATGGTGCTGTGAAATTTAAACTTTAGATTCGAACTTAGTATATCTAGAAGGCAACCCCTCCTAGAATGTTCAGTTTCATGTCTGGGGTTTGAATTCTGCAGTGTGTTAGTGAGATAGATGATTCTGACTGTTACAACATGAATTAAGGTATAAAAAGGCTAATATTAATCCTGAAGCATTTAATTCATATCTTTTGTATTTATGAGAAAAAACACAGCCATAGCCATGATCCAAGTGCTGTTAAAGTTATGTGTGAAGAGAGAAATGATTACAAATGTAAAATAAGAGACATGGTTCATTACACAAAATGAATATGTAATGAACCAAAAAACTAATAGCATTCAAATCAGCAAAAAATTGATGTTTTTAGCTGGTTGACAAAGGATATAATGTGAAAACATCAAAAGTACACTCAGTACAATAAATATTACACAATTTAAATATTTAAACTTTGTAAAAGTATTTTTTCACATTAATTTATATACAAGTATTTAGTG
Organism: Epiperipatus broadwayi; assembly: GCA_028023455.1. Lineage (NCBI taxonomy): Eukaryota > Metazoa > Onychophora > Udeonychophora > Euonychophora > Peripatidae > Epiperipatus > Epiperipatus broadwayi. The sequence continues at coordinate 142,540 of JAQFVV010013221.1, forward strand.
TTGGCTAAGCAAAAATTTAATTTTAAGTTGTGTTTTTTTAAATTTATATATAGGTGCAGTATTAAGTATATACATACACACATTAATAAAAAATGTTTTTAAGATTAATTCAGTTTATTTAAAAGTAAAAAATAAAATAAAATATGTACATTAAAGTTGAATTTGTTATCTTTTGGTAAAATATTTTTTTATAGTTCAGAAACAATACTTAATTTTAAAATTTTTTTTATCAATTCTAATCCAGTATTAATGAAGACTCTTCAAAAAATATATTTTTTTTGCATTAAATATTATTATCTGGAAAATTTTTAATTAATCAATTATAATTTGAAATTTTTTAATTAAAAATATTTGGCTATCTATACAAAAATTTTAATAACTGATTTGCTAATTAAAGAGATTCCTGAAATTCTTGAGTGGGCTACACTTGAGGTCTATAAAAGACCAGCTAAAATTATATTTTATTCTAATTCTTCTGATTCTGCAGCAGAGTGTGCTGATTCTATTTATTCTTCTGTTTTGTCTGACTGCTTGTATTTTGATTCTATCATATTTACATGTATCTGTCTAGATAATAAATTCAGTTGTTCCAATTATTGTATTTGAAGTTGTGTTGCTAAAGCACATAAAATGAACTCCACTCTTCAGCATGAGCCAGTAGCCAGCATATGCTAACTTTATCTGCTAACTGGCCAACATAGCTAATTACAGACATCTTACAAACTGTCAAAGCAATGCACATTTTACTCATGAAGCAAAAGGAAGACTCCAAAAATAATATTGACATGTCAAGCATATATATATACATGTATATACTTCAAGTACAGAAAGTAATAGATCTATACCCACTTCAATATGGATTTATGATAAAACATTTACATGAACTTTTCTTTAGATATATCAGTAAGCCAGTGATATACATAAAGGTGTAAATTTATATTTGTTTTTATGGATGTGAAATTTTATCATACTGCTTAGCTGATTTTTTATGTGTCATATATTATAACTGTTTCAGATAAGACCATTTGCTTTTTTAAAATTTGACTGTTGATAATAAATGTTCAATAGTAATTATTAGTTTTTCTAATGTTATTTTTTTTGTAAAGTTAATAGAAAGTTTTTTAAAAGAATCTTAAAGCAAGTTTCTTTCTCCTTCACATTAGCAATTGTTTTAGACAATCTAGATTTTTTTAGCAAGGAGTAAAAAAAATTGTAAGTTTTAAAAACCTAGATTGATATTTTTTCTTGTATATTTTTAATTAATGCCTTACAACTTGACATTTTTTATTTTGAATCATTATATATATATATATATATATATATGGATGTTAATATATAGTTTTATATAAGTGTTGAACTATTTAATTATTAGCAGTTTTTTTTCTTGTTATTGATGTCATACAAGTCTGAAAGTAAAATAGAAAATTTGGCTTATGTGCAGGTATGCATATATCAAATGATCCCACAGATATCATGATGTTTATTTATATATTCAGCTTTTATTTATTCCTCTATTTACTGCTATATATATTGATGGTTTTGGATATTTTGCATTGGATATAGAGACAGTTCTTTCCTATAAATATTTTTCTAAGTTATTATTCCATGTTTAAACCTGTATTTATTTACCACCAGAAATTTGAATTCTTTATTAATGGTTTGCTTTGAATAAAGTGATTCTTCCCATGTTTTTATGTATATTTTGCTATTTAACATGGGTTATTTATGGGCCTATTGATTATTGTTCTTTATGTGTGTTTTTCATAGTTTGGATCTTGTGACCACATATGAGTTTTGTTTAATAATATCAGTGTGTGTGAGCTTGTCTAGAAATTAAGCCTGCAGATTTTTGATTGTAGATTAATGTTATAGCAAAGATATGTGTACACCTGATTTTGCCAAATATATTTAAAATTCCATTGTATTAACATTCATTTATTTTTTTTTTTTTTTTTTTCATATGTCATAGCATCGGCCGGGACGCGAACCCACAACCGTCTGCAACCAACTACTTGCTTGCATGGCGGCTGCGATACCTCTCGGCTAACAACGCAAGACAACATTCATTTATTTTTAATGAACAGAAAGTCACATTGAGGAAAAAGATAATATTATCAATCAATTGTCAAATTCATTATCTACTTATTTAGAAAGAGTTTGTAATCAAATTTATTATATGTTTGAGTTAACTCTAGTTTAAACCCTACCATTAATTTAAGCTTTTTATTTTATTATTAATAAATTTATTGTTAATTGTTTACTTGTCTAGCATTTTTTAATTATTGTCTACCCTGCCAATTGTTTATTTTATCAAGAATCTCTATTCTCTATGAACTAATAATAATAATTAATCTATATATGAAGAGACAGCTGTGATAGGCTCTTGTTTGGATATCTTCATCAGCAAATTATAAATATTCTCAACTAGAGATCTAATGGTGCCCTCTGATGGAGGACAGTAGTTTCAGGCTGTGAGGTATATATGATATTTTATTTAATTGGCCATGCAATGTAAGGCTTGAGTACAAACATAATACTATGTAAGATTAAAGTCAATTGGCCAAATATATGTTAGTAGGATGGTTGGCAAGTTTTAATTAGAAATAAATAGCATAAGGTTAGTCAGTGCTAGTATAGTCATATGCATGAAAATTGGGGTTTGCTTGAAGTGAAATTCATGATTAAAAAACAATTAATTTAAATACTAAGTGGACTTTGTGATTAAAATACCATTAAATTAAATACTAAGAATCAACAAGAAATGACACAAAAGGTTGAACAGAATATGAAAAAAATTAATTAGTTATTAGAAGAGATGAAAAAGGATATGAAAAATAATAAAAGTGATGGTATTAAAGTCACAAAATATGACCTCATTCCAAATAAAAATTTAGATGAAAAGAATATTCAAAAGCATGTTGAGAAGATTCAAAAAAGTGTTATACACAGAGACATTAAAAATAAAGATGTGAAGGAAGAGTATGTAGAATACTCAGATGTAAAAAATAAAAAGCAAAATCAGGAAAGACTGAACACAGACATAATAAATGGAAAAGAGAATGAGCATTGTAATTACAAAGTTTATGAGAGTGAATTTAATGCCGATGTAAAGTGAAATAATGAATTGTTGTATTTAAAAAAATTATCATATATAAGAAACAACAGTGTTATGATTCTGACAGCTATTTTTAGAGCTTCCTATACAATGTAGTCCCTGGATACATGATTAGAAATTATGGTATAGAACTTAAGATAAATAGTTTAGGGCAAATCTCAGTCAGTCTGATAGGCAAATTTCAAAGATTTAGGCATGAGCAATGTGGCCTACAGTACTAACAATAGGATATGCAAAACTTTCAGGAAAAAAGTGGTAGTAAAAATTACCTTATTATGCCACATATGTGATCATTAAATAATATGACTGGTTTTGCCCCAACCAGTTAAAGACTACATAGTTTATCCTGAATTTATTTAAGGCCTTCTTAAAAAGATCTTATCTCCAATAAAAGAATAAAACTCTGCTGCTGAATCAGAAAAATATAAAAGTGATCATCTCACAGATGAGAAGTCAGATAGCTTGAGC
>JAQFVV010013221.1:146622-196981 GCA_028023455.1 Epiperipatus broadwayi
AAGTGAATAAATAATATAATAAACAATGTGAATCAAACTTATGGCACTCTCTGTATACTTAAATAATAATTTTTTTCTTCAGTACATTTAATTAGGTCTCTGACTACTGGTCCCATTGTCCCTATCTTCACTAGCTGCTGCATATTATTTCCCCAATCTATGTAATCTGCCTTTTTTTTGTTTAGTTTTAGTTTACCTACATTTTCTTGGTTAGCTCTTTCTATTAATTCTTTGAATGAGACATGTCTTTTATTTAAAAAACTATTAAAGATAAGAAACAAACATTACTCAATTTCTCTCTGTTCAACTGTTCTCCCATGTCTGAAAAAAAGATTATACAGATGTTTAGTGATATACAAATATTTATCCATATATATTAGCAGGTATTACAAGTAATTCTCTGTATTGGACACATTTGGTTTTTTTATTATTTAGACAACTGACCCACTACTGTGCTGACAATCAAATTTGCTGACAAATTTATTTATATGGGTGCCAGTGAGCAAAATGAGATCAATAAGGCATGTGATATAACCCATTGACCCCCAAACCACATATGACTGACTTAATTTTTGATAAAACAATTCAATTGATGATTATTTCTTATTTATTAACAACTGACGCATTCCTGACCTGAGTTTAAATATAAGAGTTCAAATATTATTTTCACTAAGCATGATGCTTTCACACACAAAAAAAAATGTCAAAATTAATATTACACAAGAACTTTTATTTGTTGATATCATTTTTAATCTTGCTAGCATGAAAGCGTGTAAACCTTTTAAGCATTTTGCAAACTGCATCTGCCTGCTTGGTGTACACAAAAGGTCTTCACCTGCTTTGAGGTTACTCTTTAAATTATTGTCATTAAAGTGTAATGTCACACTGCATCAGACTGCTTGACAGATAATTCCCAGTTTGAAGGTCTTCGCCTACTTTGAGGCTACTAAGAATATGGAGCGAACATTTAATATATGTGCTAGCAAGCAATACTTTGAAATTTAAAACTTTTAACATGATATCATATTGGATATTTTTAATTATAAAACTGAGATACATATAATTAATTTTGACGCAGACACAATATTTCATTTATTTTACCCCTTGCTTTGATCTATGGACTCTTACGACTTTTCTAACGATATTTTTCCTACTGTCATGAACGCGTATAAACAAACGTATAATATATATACTGATATAGTACACGTATAATTATTTTATATATTCTCTCTTATTATTTTAACCAACAGTACTATTATGGATTTTAACAAACAAATTCTATTACTGACTGAGCATTTAAAAAAATAATCTTGAAAACATTTAATTATAAGAAAGAAAATTACAAAATAACATTTTAATTTATTAAATCATCAGTTATGCGTTATAAATCGCATAACTTTTCTCTTAAATATATACAACCTCTTTAAAATATCACTCTACAGAAACATTTAATTTATTGAGATCTCAATTGACTGAGTAACTAAAATCATAATTACTATCTCCAGAGCATGTGTGGGGTTTATTAAATCGAGCCACAATGATTGGGCAGCCAAAAACATAACCATGTACCAGTCAAAAAAGCCACCAGAAGAACTGCAAGTAGGATCCAAACTCAGGTAGTTCAAAACTGAATTCAAACCCAACTCACCAGCTCAGATTAGTAGAAATCAAAATCGACAGCACAGTGCTATGCGCCAAGAAACTAGCTCAATGGTTGGTGAGGATCAGAGACCCCTGAACTGACATTAATATCTGATATTTATTAAATAATTTTAAATCGAATCATATGTATATGTTTGGGTTGCCAACACAGACAGCGAGCATTGACATTAAAATAATTATGAAAGAATTAAGAACTAAGAAACCAAGTGTGTTTAGAAAATATTTAATAATAATAATTTGTTTGGTTTGAATTTTAAATAAAGATTAAATTAATTACCTCCAGCCTTTAACAGAATTTATAATAATAATAAGAGTGGTGGTCCTTATTATATGCCAATAAATATTACGCAATATTTGAAAGTCTATGTCTATGCCCCCAACAAAGAATAAAAGGCAGATAAAGGTATTCATTAGTAAAGGAAATTTTTACTCTAATTTTATACAAAAGAATGTGATATTTATTTTCACATTCGCAAATCCATTCATGAAGAGCAAGATACGTATTTTAGGGCATAACTTTGATCTTTATTAGAGAACTTATGTTGAGATATAATGGAGAATTTGTTGGACTTTAATTTAAATCTCTTCATCACGAATTATGAGCATCAGAGCAGGCTTTACCGGAACAGAGAGGCAACGGTGCTGACAAATTATGAGCTATAGAATGAAATTGAAGACGATAGCTAGTCGATAATTGAAATCCTATGGCGGCTTGCATCTGACAAGTCTTATGCCCTTTGACTAATATGAACAGGAGAGGAAGTGCTTTCTTCCTCGATAATTTAAAATAACAGAAATATGATCACCGATCAGCCTAACGGAGTGGAAGATTGCCCTACGTCAGCAACGTTTGAAGATGATAACTTGATAGTCATCGTTGGAATACTAAAACCCATATAGAATGCTCTACATGATGACTTGATCAATTTAATTAAAGTCAAATGAGCTTTTAACTAAAATTATTTTAAAGTATTTGTAAATCATATTAATGATGCCCCAATCATCGTGCCCTTCCTAAATCTTAAATAACAAAGTTGAATTAAAATATATTTGATCCTTTATCATCCCTTTTGCAATAAAACCATTTTAAGATTATATATGAATAAATACATATTGGTGAATACAAAAATAGCTGGGGCATAGATTAAAATGGAGCTAATAATTTATTATTAGCCAATTATAAAATAACACACATTTAATAATTTCTTTCGACTCGATAATTGATAAAACAGTAAATCTAGTTCTAATGGGTGAGAATTACTATTAGAATTAATATATTATTATTTGCACAAGGCAAAGGAAACAAAGGAGATCATCGAGTCGAAAGATTATTGGCATATAATTAAAAATAAATGACATTAATAAATCACATGATAAATATATATATATATAATATAGTAAATGAACCACCAAGTAAGAAAAGAGAAAATTTAAAGACTAGAGATTGAGAGAATTATGATATAAATTTACAGTAGCATGAATAAAAGGTTTTATAAAGATTATTACATTAAAGAATAAAAGAGCTCTTAAGGGAAGTGTAAAATAAAGTTCGGAAACTGGCCAGAAGGTTTAAGGTTCATTATGGAAATATATTACCCATTTCTTCCGGGACTGGTTCCCTTAGTTTACACGTCCGGGTTGGTAAAAAATGTAGGCATGCATTCGGTCGATTACTTGAACAGTATATTAATGAATTTTCACTATTTTAGCAGCATGATTGGTCTGGAAAGAATTTAGCAGCTCCATTGAAGATTTTTAGGGGACTGCAGGAACAATAGCCAGATTCCTGACGTTTAGCCCCTTACCATGATAGGAACAATTTTTGAATTCATAATTTTGAACAGCACATAGTTTACTGGCACTTTTCTGCAATAAAGATGACTTTCTTTCTTTTTCCAAACTTTTCAGGGCTATATACACTGTCCTCTCTGATGCCTTCAGGCTAGCGCTTCTTTCATTATCAATGTTTTTAGATACATTCCTTCGATAAGGCTTTCAAACTCATTAACTTGAAATCATTTTCTAATTAGAAAATGAATTCTTAAAATCAGAAATGATTTTAATTAGGAAATCCTTATCTTTTTTTTCTAATTAATAAAACTTTAACTGTTGTTTTTGGAAAGGAAAAATCTGAAAGCTTATCGAAAGAATGTAGCTTTTAATCAATAAAACTTTAACAAATTATTTAAAAATAAAATCAAACATTCCCGACGCAATGAAACTTTTAAACAATTATATATATTTAAATATTTACAAATATATATGCACAATTCACGCAGTTATAATATATAAATTCATGAATAATTCTATCATGAATTTATTAATAGAATTGATCAATTTAAATCTGAAACTAATTATTTCAATACACATTTATGAAATAAGTTATTCTTTATGGAAATTAGCATGGATTGAATGTATAAAGCCCCATTGCATTGGAAATTTAAGGTTTGTACTAGGGTTTGAAGTGGGCTTATGGCTAGATGTCATGAAGCTAGGATCGAACTCAGATCTGACTGCTTCAATATTATATTTAACTTATTTTACTACAAATACTACTTGACCTATTTTTTCTTTCTTTTAAATTCAACAATGCACAAATAACGATAAAACCCCTACCCTATTACAAACAAATATTAAGCATGTATAAATAAAAGAAAAACAATACATATTTTAAGAAATTACATTTCAAACTTTAGATAAGACTTTTAAAATTTCAAAGTTTATAAAAATAAAGTTCTGGTTTGATTTGGAAAGAAAGTCTATAGTTCATATTTAAATAAAATTAAAGTTCGGAGATTTTAGATGGAAGAGTTTATATTTCATATTTATAATTTATACTTTCCTTTCTCCATGCTCGTTTCTTTGTGATGAAGATCTGAGTTATGCAAGGGCCATTTCTTGTAGATGATGATGATTTTATGAAGATTTCCGAAGATGTTTTATGAAGACGGTTCCAGTGGTTCGATCCTGGGATCCGTGGAGATGAAAGCTGCCTTCGGCCGGCCGTACTGAAGGAAGCATGATGAAGCTGATTACATCTTGGGTGATGGCGATAATAGCTTTTTAAATTTTTATTTCTACTTTCAGCATTGACGAATGAATTTAAATTTTTAATTTTTTTAATCTCGAACTCCCTATTTCTTTTGGATTTTTCTTTTTATAGTCCTCAGACACCTTATCTCTGGAATGCACGGATCCATCAAACCTATTTCATATCTATATTTTATTGGTTCATTGAGTTTGTCACCAAGTAGGCATTGGGTTTGTGACTAAATAGATTTTGGATTTTCAACTGAGGTCTGTGTCTATATCTTTGGGCAGGAAAAGCAAGTCTTTTGTTTCTATTCCTCGACTCTTTTATCTCTTTCGTAATCATCTTTTCAATGGTCATTTTGCCCTAAGGATCTGTTTATAATTTTTATTTTTAAGATTAAAAACTCTCTTCGTTATTTTTAAAATTAAAAGGTTTTTTATTATATTTTATTTAAAGATTAGAATCTTTGTTTCGATTCTATAATTTTTTTAAAACTTATTTTATTTCAATATTTAAATTAATAAATTAATAATTTGTTATTTGTGCATTTTGAACGTTCGTGTTTTTAATTCAGTATTAGATATTTACAAAAACATTAAGTATTAGAATTTAAATGTAACGCATATATATATCCCGTTACAATATATATATATCAGGCACATGCTTTTCTGCATTTATTTGCTAAATCACTTTCTCTTTTGAGAGATGCGAGGAATGAAACTTTTTATGTCAAACAATGCATGTATATAATGTCATATAAAAATAAATAAAATTATTTTTATACAGAGTTAATTTTCATTATGAAAGCTTTTATTTATTTACTTTAATGAATTTTTAATTACATTATTCATATTTTTATTATTATTTTTTTTTTTATCAATTAATTTTTAAACAATTTTGTCTTACTTATTCTGTCAAATTATAGAACGAACAAACAAAAAAAAAAACTAATTTAACATTTATAAATGTTTTTATACAGAAATATATGAATTAAAATTTTGACAATACATTTTTTTTTTTAATAAGGTAAAAAAGTTTTCCACTTGAACATAGATTTTACATTTTTTGAAAGGAGAAAATAAGCAGGGTTAAATTAATATAATGACATTAGATAAGTTTATGATAGGTGTATTATTTCTCTTTAGATAATATACATAATATAAACTTTTTCATATTTTTATATAATATATATATACACTATATAATATGCATTTTATTTTAATTATATGTTAGATTATGATCATTATCTAAAATTAGTAATTAAATGTCTTTAGAACAAATCTAAATTTTATTTAAACTTTTTAAACATATTCAACTATTAATATAGATCCAGGTTAGTATATAATATTATGTTTCAAGAGTTATTTTTTTCTTTTCCATGTGTTGCTGGTATGCCCATACTGTACCAGAAGAGGAATTAATCTGGGACATTTAGATACATGACTACTGAATTAACTATTCATATGTTAGTACTGTCACTGTTCAAACCAGAAACACTTGAACAAGAAAAGAGTATAATAACTTTTTAATATTGTATTATATATTACACTGTATGCTATTACTAATAATTAAATATATGTAATAGATTTAAATGAAGTTTCAGTTTTTCTGAAGATAGTCGATAACTATCTAGTCGATAATTCTAGTTGATGGGAAACCCAATATATAATTGCAATCTACACATAAATATATATTTGCGAATGACATTATGAAAAGAAATAAACATTTATATTTTAATTGTGACTGCAGAATATAAAATGATTCAGCTGGATTAAGATTAAAAATTCACATTAAAAATTTTGATGGTATTATTAGTTAATATGCTAACTTTTAAAATAATGGTCTTTTAGAGGTTCTGTTCTCTCACATATTTAATTTAATTACATTTTGAATTACAAATGCCAAATTAACTCAACCCATATCTTTAACACCATCCACTTTAGATAAATATAGTAATGATTATTATTAATCGTTTACTAAACTAAGATTATTTCTAGCACAGATATAAATTTCAAAACTTAATTAAAGATTAATATATCTAATTTTTTAAAATTAAGCACACAAACACATGGAGTTATTCACATTTCTTTTTCCCCACGTGTAATATCTTTATAAATATATTAAATAACCTCAATATTATTACATATTCTTTTAAATTTATATAAATAAAAATGCAATAAAAAACAAATGATCCCAAGATGCATTTCATGCTAAACCAGCACTCCTCAGTTGATGAGTCACTATCTCTCATATTTATCTTTATTATACAAAAAATATTTATTTGTATTAAATAATTACATTTTGAATTATATATGAGATATATATATGATAGTGACTTGGATCAACTGATAGGTGCTGTTTCAGCACAAAATCCATTGTGGGAGTCATTTGTCTTTTATTGTATCTTTATTATATAAATTTAAAAGAATATGTGGTAATATTGGTGTCATTTAATATATTTATGAACTTTATTTAATATATTCAACAGTTATTTTCCAAAAATTACTCTGACTTCACACAAAGATTGGAGTTCTATTTACAATTTAACAAAGACAAAATATTTAACCTTTCAGATAAACAACAGAAAAAATTTCTCACCTGAATATTTGCAACAACATATCAAAACATAATCCTATTGTATGCTATGTTATTTTCTTCATCTAGCTAGGTTAAATATAAAATAAATTTTAAGAATAACCTTTTTAAAAATCTGGCTGGCATTTTTTGAGATTATAGTATAAGTACTTTGTGGACTGCTTTATGAATACTAGCACATTCTATTAGTAGATAGGGTGTTCCTGATTTAGATAAAAGTGCTCCCAGTAAACTTTTGGATCTTATTTAAAACTACCATGAGAATTATCAGTTTTGCAATCAAAAATCTACTATTTTGCAGTCTTTTCTGTTCTTTCATGCATTTCTCTGGCAGAGATTAGAAGAAAAGTTGCACCACAGAAATGTATAAAAAGCTGTTAAAAGGTCAAACTTTCCAACAATTTAAAATATAATTTTGCAGTGTAAGAGTATATTCAAATTAAGATATTCTTTTTGGTTGTTCAATCATTTATCTGGAATCAAAAAATTTTGTCATAAAAAATGGATTTCTTATAAAGTTCCAACAAATTGCTTTTTGTCCAGATTTAATTGCAAAGTCAGCTTGACTTGATATTTCTAGATAATACTGAGTCTTCATAAATGGAATTTAATAGCCATTGAGCTATGTATATTTACATAAACACAATTATTAATCATGTTATTAGTCATTGATTAATATATGGTTACACAGGAATAATTTAAAAACTTAATTAAGCCACTAATCAATCTATCTCCTGGGTTAAAATCTTTACAGATTTCCTTAGATATTTTGTTTAAAAAAATCCATAAGCTAAATAAATAAAGCAAATATTATTTTGGTGTCTAAATAGCCATAAATCTAAGAAGTTATTTATAGTTATGGCTTATACTTTAAAATTTATAGTATGTGGCACATCTATAAAAGAAATTAGATAAACACGCATTGAATAATAATCTTTCTTCTAAAAGTAACTGGAATTTTCAATAGCTGGTATATTTATTTTTAGACCTGTTGTTAATATTAATAAGCATAAAGCACTGTTGAATGAACTTTGCACAAGCCTTTTATTATTAAATTTTATACATGATAATTATTCTAAATACAAAAACACATAAACCCAGCCATGTAATTTTTAGGATGTGGATAAGCATCAAAGCATTATATATTCCAAAATTTTTTTACTTCTGTATTAAGTAATAATTATTGGTTTATCACTAGGAAGATCACATAATGTCTGAGAACCAGAAGTTACAGGAGTAAGCTTCAATCTTGTGATCTTTTGCTCTGAAATCCATCACCCTATCACTTCACAAAGGTGCACAGGATATTTTTTCATCCAAATACTATTAATTACTGTTACTATTACAGGCATAAGTAGATTGCATAAAATGTTTCAGTTATGAAACAATTTTAAGATTGAATGTTGGGTAAATAACCATGACTTAAAGTTTTCATTATTTTTTATTTATGTTACTTCCTGTACTGATTCTATAATGTTCTTTATATCAGATGAATGACCATTTACTGATTATAAGTTGTTCTATGATCTTAAATTATCTTCTTAATTATATGCTTTCATGTGTCTTTAGATAGTAGTATTTTTTTTTTATAATTTATCTTTTTCATATTGGTTGAAGTAGAGATATTACTTCAATTAGTAGCTTTGGTCTTCATGGTCTGAATTACCTAAAAAGCACATAGATTCAATATCAAGAAATCTTTGGAATTATAAAACTTTTGCCAATTAGGGTACTAAATATTTTTCAATTTGTCTTTAAAAATGATAATAGAAACATAGGGCTAATGTAATTGTTAGATCAGGTTGTAAAATAAATACTTTTATTTTATATAGGTTTTACAAATGGGCCATTTATTTTGGAGAAACCAAAGCAGGCATAATCAACAGGACAGCACAACACAGATATACATATAGTAGAGCTATCAAAAACAATGATAATTCATCAACATTTTTAGAGCATCCCAAAAAGACAGGACATGTGTTTGAACCCTCCAGCCCTAAAATAGTCTGTATTGAGAAAAATGACATCAAGCGGAAAATCAGAGAAGCATATTTTATTAATGGCAATAATAACTCCATCAATAGACGAGATACCTGCTTTGACATCTCCAAACGTTGGACTATCTAGTTCATTTGCATACGCTTTGCATACTGTTTTGTTTCCTTGCCCTATTTCTTTGTTCTGCAGCTCACAGTACCGCTATGAATATGAGGCAAAAGGCCTCGAAAGTGCTTAGTGTGTAATAATTGTCTGTGTATCTTGATAGCTTCACATTCAAGTGTGTCATACGCTTTGTTAATTTTGTATACAAATATATAGAGTATAATTGGTTAATTAGTAAAAAAGAAACCAGAGTGAGAATAATGATAGATCCCCTTTTTAATTGCTATTTCAATTATTTTTCTATAATGTATCTGTTTAACCATCATGATTTGCATTCTAGTTTCTTTTTATTGGAAATGTAGAGAGGTGATAATCAGAGCACTTGAATTATTTTGTTTTTCAAAAACTAAAATAAATCTGATGAATGGATACATTTAGAAATATTTCAAAAAGAGTTCATAAAAATGAAACGCTTGCTTTCAAATGCTTTATCATAGATGTCTTATTTTTTCATTGAGGGTCTTAATATTTTCAATAGTAAATTATATTTCTTTTACTTCAGTTTTACCACATATCCAACATTTTCTTATCCAGACCAATTTTTAGCTTTTGACTTTCACTGCAGTGCTTTGAATCTAGACATAGTGCATTTGAATTTATTGGATTTAATATACCATTCACCCCAACAGCCATCATTTATTGCTATTTTTACAATCAAACTATCAGTCTAAATTTCAAAAACTTCATAATGTTTTAAATCTAAACCAAATTATATTAAATCAATATACCTTTCACCCCAACAACCATCATTTACTCTATTTTCACTATCAAACTATGTTTTAAATCTAAGCCAACTTATATTAGACCCAAAAACCTAGGTACATTGTATCAAGTTCCTAAACTCCTCTCCAATGAAAACCACAAGTTAGAAACTAGTGTGAGTGATACTGATAGGATAGTATTAAATAAGAATTTATTGAGCACTACTATATGGTATTTATGACTTAATCAAGTTTAAACTAGATGACAAATGCTACCAATATCAACAGAGCAAAACTTTCCATACAGTATTGCCACCTGTGCTAAACAGGGTAATCAATGGATGCCAGAAGGCTTGTGCATAAAATTCCTATCTAATGCCTACTCATCCAATATCCCCAGACTAGTTTCTGGCTTGTGGCCTTCGTCAGTGAGGAGCTTTGGACTCAGATCCAAAGCTCCTCACTGACGAAGGCCACAAGCCAGAAACTAGTCTGGGGATATTGGATGAGTAGGCATTAGATAGGGATTTTATGCACAAGCCTTCTGGCATCCATTGATTACCCTGTTTAGCACAGGTGGCAATACTGTATGGAGAGTTTTGCTCTGTTTATCAACAATTAATGTGCTAGTATAGGAAATGTGATCATGTGATGCTTAATGGTTTAACTACCAATATCAAGTTGGGATCTAGGATGTTTGTTATTCAATATGGTCTTATAAATTCAGCATACAATGCTTTTCTTTATTAATGTTTTTATTTATTTTCTTTTTACATTAAAATTACGATTTATCTTGTGGATTGACAAAATAGAATGAGAAGTCTGGAAAAAAGTCTGATTATCAAAATGTAAGCAGAAAATAAATAAAAAAAACATTGATAAAAAAATGTTTATACATGTTAAGATTATAAAATCTAAGTTTGAGTGGTACTGATTTAGAATGTGCAAGAACTTGTGTCAGCAGTGGTTGGCAGTTCTTACAATTCAAAATGGTGGTAGTGCACTCTACATCAGTACTGTTTGAGTTTTGTAGGAAAATTAAAAAGAATTATGATATTGAAACTATAAAAAAAATTATAGTTGATCTTAAATTTTAAAGATTGTCCAAAAGATTGGAGGAAAATGATGGGAATTATTTGGTGAAGTGTCAGATAATAATATTTAAAATGTAAAACAATTATTTGATTCATTTTAGTCCATTTAAACTTGTTTCTGAATACAAATGCTTGATCAATTAATTGACTGTATTTCGAACAATAAAATCTATTGTAAAAATAAGAAACATTTAAAACTAAATCATAAAAAATACAGTACTATATAAAAAGTGTATATAATATAAATAATCTTTTTTTTTTATTTATAAAATCTTTTTTTTTATTTATAAAATTATAAAATTCTCTCACACACGAATCCAGACGTTTTCAATTTTGCTTTTTGTTTTTATTTTCCAGGACCCTTATAATTTCCTGTGGATTGTTTTTGCTTTATCAATGATTTATTATATTTCAGATATGTTTGAAAATTTAGTATTTTCTTTTATGATATATAAAAACAATCAGTAAATACTTTTTATGGAGTAAATATAAAATACAAAATTTGAAAAGTCAAACTCGTATTTTCTAAAATAATCATATTTACAAAAAATTTATCTAAAGAAAACGTTTGTTTGTTGTTGTTGTTGTTGTTTGTTTGTTTTTTTTTTTGAAAAAAGAACATGTCGAGAGAAAGAAAAAAGTAACGAAACTGTAATTATTTTTTATTCATTTAAAAAACATCCGAAAAGAAAAAAATATAGCGTTTAAATCATCGTCATCATCATTTTCAACAATTAACTGTCTAATGAATGATAAAAATCTTTCAAAGTTTATTCCAAACTTTTTAATTACATTCATATCCATTTTGAATATAGATTTCTTTTCTACGTTTTTATATAAATTAAAAATATATTTAATAATAAAAAAAAAAAAAAACTTTGTATATTTTTCTCTCTCTCTTTCTCTATTTACACATATTTAATATTTATTGCGCAAAATATTATATAAACACATTTAAATTAAAATCCTCTGTAAAACACTGCATTTAAAATATGCAGTCTCATAGCAATAACATGTATTTCCTATACTAATATACATAAATGCATATAGCTGGATAAATAAACATGTATATATAGATTAGGTAGACTAAAGAAATAGATAGATACATGGATAGGTAGACGGACTCATAGATATGCAAATAGATAAATAGGTAGGTAGATTAGGTGGATAGGTGGGGTTTTGTACATGTGGGTAGGTGGGTGGGTGTGGGTAAGTAATTAGGTGAATGAGTAGGTGGGTAGATAAGTAGAAAAATAGGTAGTTAGGGAGGTAAAAATGGATAGGTAGGTATGGAGGTTAATGATTGGATGGATTGGTAGGTAGGTAGATAGGCAGATAAGCAGACAGGCAGGAAGAGAGAGTGAGTGGGTGGGTGGATCAGTCGATCAATAGGTAGTTGATTGGTCAGCCTGTTGGTAGATCAGTTAGTTAGTGGTTAAGTAGGTAGTTAGATAGGTAAGTAGGCAGGAAAGTAGGTAAGTAGATAAGAGAGATAAATAGGTAAGTAGGCAGGCAGATAGGTAAGTATACTGGACTTAAATTTTATGAAATTTATTATGACAATAATAAATATTTTAACAAACATTAGCTATAACTAGATAATGGAATAGGAACTATCTTCAATAAAATGTAAATAGCACAATAAGTTTTGAGCTAGCTAATATTTGTTTATATATTTAATATTGGTAAATTAAATTTTATAATATTAACTTCACTACTACTTTATTACATACATATTTATATTTGGTATTGTAAAAAAAAAATCAAACAAATATTATTGTTGTTTTCCTGAAGGTTTGTGATGATGATGTTTTAGTTGTATTTTTATATTGGACTATTTTCATCATCTAATATGAATATTGAATGTCTTTAGAAAAATTTAACTTTATTTAAATACTTCAAATACATTCAACTGTTAGTAGTAGCACATCAAACAGGTTAATATATGCATAATATTTCGAGAGGTATTATTCTCCCCTCTAGGTGTTGCTGGCCTTACCAATGACAGTACTAGCATGGGATTTGAACCTGGATCCTTAGATTTTTGAATATTGAATTTTTAGGTAATGCTCTAATCCCATGCTAGTACTGTCACTGGTCAGTCCAGGAACACCTGAAGAAGAAGAGAGAATAATACCTCTCAAAATGTTATGCATAAACTAATCTGTTTGATGTGTTACTACTAACAGTTGAATATATTTGGAATATTTAAATAAAGTTACATTTTTCTAAAGACATTCAATACTCATATTAGATTATGGATATTGTTATTCTAAATAATGTATTTCTGTCTGGATTATTAATCTTTATTGATTGTTGCTCAGTTATATCATAACTGAAATTTCTTTTTTAGCTCAGTACATAAAAATTTCCATTATAATATCAATTTATATATATATTACTAATTTTAATTTTATTCATGCCCTCTGCATAATTTTTCATGATCTGGTAAGCTGCAATTTTTGTTGAAAAGCAATCAATCTTTTTCTAAATATATGTTTCTAGCAATAACTGATTTTGTCCACAGTCTTGACAACCAATTACAACCAAAATGCATAGCAGCACAAATATGATTTGAATTCAATTCAAATTCAACACTGTGATTAGATTTAAATAGAATTTGTGTTTCAATGTTTGTTAGGGTTTTAACTGGTGTCTAAGGCTACTGATGAAATTGGTTAGTGACAAAATAAATATCCAGTAATTGTTTCTATCAAACATTGCTACTTGAAAATCATGCAAAATCATATAAAGGATGTGAGTGAAATTAATGTTAATAATATACTCATATTTGTGTGGTGTTTAATTACTAAATTACATATTTAAATGTTTGCATGAAAATAAAATTTTAAAAAAATGAACTTGATTAAAAAAGCATTACCTCTATTAGCATTAAGCCAATGCAAAGGATATTTTAGCTAAATTATTGCTAAATTGATGCTCAAACTTTGATATCAACTTGAGCATTGTGACCGAAATTAAAAGAAATTTGTGTTGCTATGTTTGTGGAGATGCTTTGGGTGATTGAATTTAAATATAATTCAAGTTGCTATATTTATTGGAGACTCAACTGATTTCATAGGCTGCTGATGAAATCAATTGTTGACAGATACTTATATGCAACAAGAATTTTTTTTTAAAATCAAATATTGCCATTTGAAAAATTATGAAAAACCTATATAAGAGTATGAGTAAAATTATCATTAGTAATATTATTTACATATTTATGTGATATTTCGTACACATATATACTAAACAAAGTATAAAAAGATTTATCCTGAGATAAAAGAAACAATTTATCACAAATATATTTAAAAAAATAAAAGACAAAAATAGATCTACGATGGTTGTATTGAAAGAAGAGTTGATAAAGTTGGATAGTTAAAATCTCAAATTGGAAATCTACAAGAAAATAGATACAAAATAGATGATGAGATAAGGAAGTTTGTTGGAGTAAAAAAAAAAAATTATGAGTTGAAGAAACTAGATATAACTCAGAGAGTTATTATTTTTGCAGTTCATTTATAATAGTTAAATAGTATATATATGATTCTGACTTCCTAAACATGTTTAGAATTTTTTAAAACATCCTCTATTAGTTAATAAGTGTATATTTAGCTCATTTTAACTAAAGACTAAAACTAGAATGAAATGTTTTTTACTTGGCAAGTTCGATGAGTAATAATTTTTTTATTGTTTTTCTTTGGAGAAGTGTTGATAGAAATGTGTCTTACAACAGTGTAGGTTATTTTACTTTTTGTTTATATGTGTATGTGTAAAAAAAAATACTGAGAAAAGAAACTATTTGCAAATTCTTTTTCCAATGTATTTATTATTAAATCTATGGTATCATTATGTTGCCAATTATAATATAATGAATATGAATAATTGAGCTAACAATAATGTGAACATTGATATACAACTAAATAATCACTTTGGAACAAGATTCAAATGCTTTTTTTAATTTATAATAAATCACATCACAAATAGTACAAATTTATTACACTAGTTTAAGATTCAATATAGTAGTACTTTTGAACCAGTTTGGACTTTCCAAGTTCAGTCCATCTTCTCTGATCTTTAGCTTTTCTTCTCCACATCATTCCTGCACACTTTCTTATTTCATCCATCCATCTCATATGTGGTCTCTTTCTGGGTCTTTTACAATCTCTTAAAATTCAGTTTGATATTTCAATTATCCATATATTATCACCTCTTCTAGCAATATATCCAGCACAACTCCAGTCTTTTAATTTTTTCAATGAGGTCAGTAACACCTGTTTGTTCTCTTGCCCATGTACTGCATTTTTGATCTCTTCTTATTACACCCAACATGCATCTCTCCCTATTTCTTTGAATGGTCTGAAGTCTTTGTATTGCTCTTCTATTAAGTGTCCAAGTCTCAGATCCATAAATAAGAACTGGTAAAACACATTTATTAAAAACCTTCCTTTTCAAACACATAGGCATATTTCCTTTTAGTATCAAGTTATTTCTACCAAAAGCAATCCAAGCAAGTTTAATTCTATGATTAATTTTATCCATTATGTTTTCATCTGCATTAATGATCTGACTAAGATATTTGTAGCTGTTAACTTCTAACTCATCATAATCAATCGTTCATATTTTGAGAAAATCCATTAAACATTATTTCTAGTCTTTTTAACATTTATCTTTAGTCTTATTTTCCTACTTTCATCTGATAACTCCTGCAACATTTTCTGCAGCTCTAAAGCATTATTTGCAAAAACAATTACATCATCTGCAAAATCTTAACTGACTTAAATAATCTCCATTTACTTTCACTTCTTTAGCTTCCCATTTTATTCCACAAAATACTTCTTCTAGCACTGCTGTAAATAGTTTTGGAGATATGGAGTCACCCTGTCTTACACTGTTCTCAATGTTGACTTTCCTAGTATAATTATGTAATATAATTGTTGCTGTTATATTTTTATAAATGTTCTTTAAAATATGACAATATCCTGGATCTTTATCTTGATGATCCAATGCTTTAATCACTCAAGAAATGTTTATAGAATCAAATGCCTTTTCATAATCTATGAATCCAAAGCATATTCATTTGTGTTTTTTATAACTTCTATCAATACCTGGATATGATTTACTGTACTAAACTCACTTTTAAATCCAGCTTGTTCTCTTGGTTGGCGGAAATCCAATGTTCTCTGCAGATGAGTTGTAATTATCTTGGTAAAATTTTTGTATAAAACTGATAAAAAGCTGATAGATCTGTAATTTCTAATATCTTCTTTATCACCTTTTTAAAATAATAATATTAATACTGCATTCTTCCAATTGTCTGGTACATCTTTATTATTTAGACATTTTGGTATATAACTCTGCTCATTTTTTTTTCTATTTCTTCACCTACTTCTTTTAATATATCAATTATAATTCCATCATTCCCTGGAACCTTACTCTTCTTCATAAATTTATTTGCATGTCTCACTTCTTTATTTAAAATTTTGGGCAATTTGGAATATGTAATAGATATAGGAGGTACTTGTTCTTTATTACTATATAATTCTTGATAGAAGTCTTCTGCCATTTCATGATGTCATCTCTCTTTTTAGTAATAATTCCATTTTTTTATTCCAAATATACAGTTCTTACCAACACCAAAATGTTGTTTTACACTCTTGAGACTTTTATTCTCTTCTACAGCTTTCCTAGCAGATAACAGTTATACTTTCTTATATTATTTTCAACTCTTTTCCACACCATTTTACAAAATTCAAGATATCAATCCTTTTTAATGCAACATTTTTGTATATCATTATATTCCTTCTTTTTTTAATAAATTATCTAGTCTTAGTAGAAATTTTATTGGTCATGCTGCCTTTTTCTATCAGCTATTTTTGTTGCAGTTTTTAAAAGTGTATCAGTTATTTTCATATTAATTTCATTCAAGTCTGGATCATGTTCAAAATCTACTAATACTTAAAACCGATTTGTAAGTTCTAATTTAAATTCATTAGAATGTTTATGAAGATTAGAAATATCAACTGTAAATATTCTTAATAATTTTTGTCTCTGTAGTTTTGCATTAATACATATCTTACATCTTACTAATCCCTGATCACATCCTGTATTAAATTTATTAAGAACAATACAATCTTGAAATATGTATTTTCTGTTAGTCAAAATATAATCCAATTCTGTTTTATCTTCATTTGGATGCTTCTATATCCATTTCTTTTAACAGTTTTCTCAAAAAAATAATTCATAATATAAAGGTTTATTTTTCTGCAAACTCCACAAGGCTATGTTCTCTCCCATTTCTATTTCCATAGCCAAAATTATCCACAGCACTTTCATCTTTTATTTACCAATTCTAGCATTAAAATCTCCCATAACAATTTAAAAATGTTGTTTACTCTGAACAAAAGCCTTTTGTACATCCATATAAAAATTTTCTTCTACTTCATCACTATGAGAACTTGTTGGAGCATAAATCTGAATTATCTGCATTTGGTATCCTCTATTTAGTTGTATAACTTATCTTGCCACTCTGTTTGATACACCATCAATCTCTACAATGTTATTCTTCCACTTTTTATTTATAATGAATCCTACTCCACTTGTATTACCAATATTTGTGCCTTTGTAGTAAAGTCCACATTCACTTTTTAAATCAATTGTCTCTTTGTCTTTTCTTCTAACATCACAAAGTCCAATAATGTCCCATTTAATATAAGACAGTTCTTCTTTTAATTCTTGCAATCTTCATTTACCCAAAAGTGATATATAGTTGTAAGTACCTAAATAAAAAGTTGTCATCAAATGGTAGCCTGTGTTAACAATCAGTGGATTCTTCATACCCTCTGCCTTTGACTACTAACTGCTGCCATGGTTGGTGATTTTATAGCCTCCTGGAAACAAGGGCCATGATTTATTTTTGTCTGTCATGACTGTATATATCTATTGGAAAAATATGTATCATTTATACATACTTTCATTCTGTCTTATCAGGCAACTGAGAAGAAAGACCATTGTGTTTCTTGATCATAAACTCAGAGGTAAAAAGCCAATAAACTCATCATGCTGGCTAATCTGTGTTAGTGAGCAGTCCATCCATATTTGTCTAGTATATATAATTTCATAGTAATAACAGCTGCAACAACAAGAACATGTGGAGTGGACATTAGGAATTTGCACTGTTCAGTTCCTTTAAGGCCTCCAAGAGGAATACATTCAGGAATGATGAACATATATGCCCTTTAGCCTGGCATGGGTAACCTTTTACCAATACTTTTTAAGACTTTTATATTATTAATTGTACAAATAGTGTCTTCTCAAGATTTAAAATCAGCCCATCTATTTTTTTCCTAGTCTCACTCATCACTCTAGGATTTACAATGTCTTTTCATTGTTAACTTTCATATGGCAATCAAGCAAGTTTCTGGTGAATAAATAATTCAGTTTATGCTATTTCATGCATTAATTTTTTAATTAATAATCATGACTGATTCAGCTATATATATATATATTGCCCTCCTTCATCACCACTATTTTTTAAGCAGCACCATTTCTTTAAATTTTTTTCTTTCTGGAATTACTCTTCTGCATGGAACAATTGTTCACACCTAAAATGTAATCTTGTTGTTATGCAATAAGGTGTTATTACAAATAAATTTTTACATTACATTTTTTTTTATTACAAACTACTTTTTAGATTTTTTTTATTATCAAATAAAGATAAAAAACAAATGTATATCTTAGATATTTTAGAAACTTTATAGAAATGTGTCTATTATTAAAAATGCATTCTTTACATCTAGAATTACTTTCAAAATATTTTTTTCTCTCATTAAATTTTTAGGTAATACATCATTCAATTATCCACCCGATGGCACTGTTTCTATGCAAAAGCACAGAAATATTCTGTTTACAAGGCCATTCATAGATCTTATAGCCTTAGTAAACTATTCAAACACTTAGATGTTGATAAAGTTAATACTTCCCCATTATCAATGGCGTGTTGTCACATTTTACATAGATGTTAGTAATGAATAGTTAACAACATATCATATGAGAGTGTGTGTATTTGTGATCAGAAAAAGTGTAACAGTACGCAGTTAACTTTTTTTCCTTTTAAAGGGAGTGTAATTTTAATGAGTAACTACAAATTATAAGTATTTTTAGAATGTTCCTAATTTCCTTGTTAGGGTGGCACAATGTAATGAATGAGGAGTGTAAGTCATGATTCAGGAAAGTTCACGCAAAAGTCACACAATTTGTGAGAACTTTGTGAGATAAAGAAAGTGAAATGGCAGAACAACATTCAGCAGAATTCAAGTTCTTTGACTTACCTGCCACAGAAGAAGATGTGGCTTTCCTTCAGAAGAATAATATTTTCCCACATAAAAAAAACTGTTTGTAGTGGTGTTATAAAATTATGATGATGTAAAATTTCAGAAATGGAATGCAAATCATGTCAATGCCATTGAAACGTGTAAATCCAAAAAAAGTACCAAATATTCTATGTATTTATTTATGAATAAAAGTTAATATTTTTGAACCCCCAGTAAATAAAACAAAAATAAATGTTTTTAAAAAATATTCAAAAAGTTTCAAATTTTTTAAAAAGAAAAAAAAAGGCAGAATGTTTTTTTTTTAAAAAAAAAGAAAGAAGACGGTATGTTTTAAAAAATTAAATAAGACCAAAGGTTTTAAAACCAAAACTTATATTTGTTTTTAAAAAATTTTAATAAACCATTATGAAAAAAAAAACCATTAAAAAAAATATATAAAACACATTTATAAAAAAAAAAAAAAAAAAATAATAATAAAAAAAACCCCTTAAAGAAATATATTTTTAAAAAGCCTGGTAACATTTATTTGTTTTTCAATAGCAACAGCACTATCGGGCGGTGTGGATGATCGGATGATGTATTAGCAATTTGATAAATATATATATAACACATTTAAAAAAACAAACAAAAAAAAAAAATCTTAAAGAAATATATTTTTAAAAAGCCCAGTAACATTATAAAGGAACAGAGCCATCGGATGGTGTGGATGATCAGATGATGTATTACCAATTTTTAATTAATTGTGGAGGGGCAAAACAATTAAAAAAATAATAAAGTTTAGCTAATTTTATTTATTAATACAACTTCATTCTATTTTATTTTATATATATAAGTATACTTTGTACCAGTAAATAGTACAATATGTACATTATCTGATTATATACTTGCTTAGTATTAAAAAAAATTCCATAGTTTACTTTTTGTAGTAAGCCATCTTATTGCTTAATATTTACTTGTTGATATATTCTTTGAGCCAATTTTTTACTAGCTTTAAAGGTTATTTTAATAGTTTATATGTAATGCTTTAAACTCATATGTAATTGTATATGATTTTAGAATTCTTAGTTTAAGGGATATCATTACCCTGAAATGTTAATAAGTTAATTGTTAAAACATTAAGAGTAAAATAACCTTAATATTAACTATTAGTGTGTTAAAAGTCAATGTTAGAGTTAAAATCTAAAGACAAGTTTAAATCTTTAATATTAAGTTATTAATATTTAAATTATCTCTTAATAAAAATGCATTTTATTTAAACAATTTGTTAATAAGAAGTATGCCTTATTTAATAATAATTGTGATAAAAATTAATTTAATTAAATAATTTTTAATTAGTCAATTGAAGAAGATAAATAATTAATTTTATTAATTAAGCTATTTTTAAGTTAAAAAATGCATTAGTGTGTAAGAATGCATCAGATGTAAATTTTATCTTAACTTCCTTGTTCATTTAATGTTAAAAATTATTTTTAAAAATCTTTGTTTTAAAAAGTATTACTTAAAAATGTTCCGGGAGCTTAAATCAGTTAAAGAATGTAAATATATTTAAGGGAATAAGGTATTATAATATTATATTTGAATAATATTATATATTATGTAATATTTCATTTTATTATGATACATTCTTGGCTTTTTCTGAATAGTTTATTTTATGGTTGTAGTAATTAATTAATGTCTAGACAGACATGTAAATTAGTTTATTTTTAGTATTTTTTCCAAAAATACTCATTAATTTGTAAAGTTTAATAACTTTAGATCAAAGGTGAGTAAAATAGATGTCAATTTCATTTGTTAAAAAATCAGTCACATGACATCTCTTATAGATAGAACTAATGAACACGTTAGTTCATACTTGCTTACTTATTTTTTAGTTACTTCCTTATTCATTTAATTGTTAAATTGTATTATGTTGTAATTGCTTTTAATAAATTTTTGTTTGTTCTAAATGTTAAAATATGAATTGCTAAATAATTTTGTCCAGTCTCAGAAGATTTAAATTGAATCTTCCAATACTTGGAATTTTCATTGCAAAGAAATATGATGGAAAGATTAACAAAGTATTTAATAATAATTAAGTTATTTTTATATGACTTATGTATCAATTTATAGGTATTAATATGACTTAAGTATTTTGATGGATTTTTGCATAAATCATCATTGTTGTGTAAGAACTTTTATTGATTCTAATTTTCTTGTTAGAAATAAATAATATTATAAGTTAAACTTATTCTATCTAGAAATATTAAGACTGCTAAAAACTTTAAACTATTTAAGTATTATTAAGCAATTTTATTTAAAAAGAAAAATGTGTTTGCTTAAAGATTCATATTTTGAAAAAAGGTTTTCTTTGGATTTTATAATTTAAAAAATGATAAACTGTTAAATTCCAGATTGCATAACCTGCCTTCTTCTAATAGAAGAAATTTATAAGTATGTTAAGTAATATTTACTAAGGCTTTAATCTCAAGCATATGCGTGTAAAAATGCGATATTAAAGACCTCTACAGATCTTAACCACAAGCTTACGTCTTGGAAGAAAAGGGGGGAACCCCATTATAAGAGGAGAACCCTTCTTTACTTCAACCTATTTTCTATTTAAATAGGTGAAGCTGAAGCGGTTAGATTTAAGAGCGTAAAGCTATTCAATACTTCACTGATTAAGTCCACGTTTCTTATTAATTATACTCAGACAAGAAAATATTTAATTTAGTATAAATTGATATCTCTTTGAATGATTAAAATTTATTTTGAATGTACATTAGGGATGGATGACCTTTTTAAAATTATTATAATGTACATTTTATTCTCAAATACATCAATTTTAAATATATATATAATATTCATTTATTTAACAAGTAAATTACTTTAAATGCTATTACATTTAAAATGACGTTTTTACGATTGATATCAGAGTGGAGGAAGCTATTTGTTTGTTGAATATCGGTATCATATTAAATTCAATAAAAGCAAAAAAAAAAAAAATATTTTCCTGAATTAATAAAGTTAAATTCATTTTGCTATTTTATAGAAGCTTATTCACTCATAATATACAATGGAAAGATAATATTTCTGGATATTAATGAACAATGTATTCAGATTTATTATTATCTTTAAATTATTTGCTCTTCTCTACAGCAACTAGAATAAGTTGTATTGCAGATAATTTAAACATGAATGCTCCTACAATAATTTCATCCAAGTATTATAAATGTATGCTGTTTTATTATAAACACCTACTCTTCTCTTTTGTCATTATTATTAGTCAAGAATCTGCTCTACTATGAAATACTGTACATTATTTTTCAAAGGAACAAATAGTTCTCAATTTTATTATCAATATGTACTTTCCAAAAATATAATAAGTTAATATAATATTGTATGATAAATTAAAGATGCATCATTATTTGTGTTTATTTTGAAATGTATTTTATGAAAGTTAAATAACCATACATATGCTCTTGAGCTAATATTATATAGAAATTTATTACTTAATGTTCATGTTAAAGTACTTTATATGTAATTTGAATTTTGCTGTACTTAAATAATATAGAGAAAACTTCAATGTGTTCAGAATGACATTTACAGGGACTATATTATGTTCAATGGTTAGAATACCAATGATGAAGGACTTTAATTTTTATTTTTAGTTGGTAAAAGAGTATAGTTTTAAGTTTCAGTATTTATGATACTGTATTAGGCTATATATATATAAGTTTGATGTCTATATTCTTTTTAAAATATATGTAATATTCAAATTTATATATATTAAATACTGTAATATTCATACAAATTTAAAGTTGTTTTATTATAAGTACTTTCAACTATATTCTTTGTAGTTTTTGTCAACTATAAAACATTGAATAATAAAAACGAGATATCATTTAATAACTCCCATAATTCAATTCAGTTCTCCCACAATTCTGTTATTTTTATGTTTGATGATTGCTGATTCATTATATTTGATCATAATAAAACTTGTAAAAACAGATTTAAATTTGTTTATAAAAATTACACACTTAAACATTCCCACAATAAACATAAATAAAAGAGGCTATATTAATTTCAAGAAATCATCAAATGTTAATGAATCGGTAATCATCAAACATTAAAATAACAGAATTGTGGGATAACCAAATTGAATTATGGGAGTTATGAAATAATGCCTCATTTTGATTATTCAATGTTATATAGTTGACAAAGACTACAAAGAATATAGTTGAAAGTACTTGTAATAAAATAACTTTAAATTTGTATATTACTGTATTTAACATATATATATTGTACCGGTCGATTTTGTCTGTTCATATAACAAGATCTAGAATCTAGGAAAAAGTACCTCAAGTTCAATCATGTGCAAGATACACAGATCCAAAACACTCATGAACTCTGCCCTATTTGCCCATTTTCCAGATCTACCAACTTATGAGCAATAATCCCAATGATACCGATCTATTTTCATCTTTATTGGCTGACATTGTAAAGTGGAGAAACAAAGAGACTCTATTTAGACATGGACATTCTAGTGAAGCCCTTATCATAATAATAATTATATGTTTTTAGCATTTCTAAAAGATTGTGACCTTTCACATTATTTACATATAAGATTAGTGAGATCTCATCTAGTCATAGTAAGAGTAATTTGTTTAATCAAGATATAATATTTATTAAATAAAGGAAACAATGATTCTGATGACATTTATATATATATATATTTCTAATTTATTAATGCAACAAAACAAAGCATTAGTAATTTGTCTACAATAATTCTCCATTAATTATCATTAGCCTCTTTTTATTTATTTATAGCAGTAACTTTATTTTGTACGATTTAAGAAATCATGTACATATTCATTGGTTTTTTATTTCAGTGCAGGCTGATTTATATGCCAATAACTGATTGATTATATTATAAAAATATGATTTGAATAGCACTATACTATAAGTATTCTTATGAGTCTTTGATCCAGTGCTAGAGAGAAAAGTAGCACTTGACCGAATTTGCTTAAAAGTATTATTTAGTTTATTACAATTTTACATCATTATCAGTAATATTAATGAATGAAAGAATTAATCTCAGCTTACACTGAGGAAGAAATGTGTGTGGGGGAGTTCATTTGGAATATATATAATTGTGTCACAGAATGGTGTAGTAGAATCAGATCATTATGGCTGATGGATATTCATAGGTTTTTATTTGGAATGAGAGATAAGAGAGTGGAACATGTATGTTGGCATATTTATCTGTGATCCAGTCTCGGATCCTAAAAGGTGCTTCATATTTTGTCTTGAAGAAATAATAACTGATCTCTTTGTGTGTCTTTAGCAGAATTGGCTTACTGAACAAAGAATAATCTGGTGGGAGGTGTTATGGGCTGGTTGTTCTGGAACGATTCCATGCAGAGGTTCCTCACACAGTAAAGGGTCCCAAGGGAAGTTTATAACCTTGTTCTTGAATCTGGATATAACAAAACAGGGTTCAGCTTTCCGATACATCTGGTGGGATGAAGCACTATATATATATAAAAGTGAACAAAGAAGCCTGGATGCACACAACACTTGGAATAAAACTTTTAATATTATAATTACTTAATTAATACCTATATATTGGGAATGTCTGGGGTAATGGTATGATTGAATTACTAAACAGTGTTGAGTAACTTAAATAAAATGACAATAATATTAATCTACCTTGTCTTGAGAGTCCTCTTCCCTTATTACATTAACTTATACCTAAACTTCACACAAATGTGAAACAAAAGATGAATATTCAATTCTAAGTGCTTTTATAACATTTTACAAATAATCATATATAAGAGTTAGATGGTGGTTATTAAACTTTACTTCAGATAATAAAATGTTTAATTTCAAATAAATACATTTTTTTAATTTTAGAACTAGCACTATTATTTTTAATTTAGAAAAACATTTCTTGGAATTATTTAATTAGAAAGGAAGATTTCTGCTCTGCTATTTGATTATAATATTAAACACAATTAACTTATTTTCTCACAAGCTGGCAAGAATCCACAGTAATGAAAATAACAAAATATGTTTTTAACTAAGAATTAATTAACCTCCCTATGAGAAGGGGGGGGTAGGTAAAAGAGTGAACTTGCTTGCAAGTTTAGAAGGTTATTGGCATATTAGTTTCAAAATATAAAATATAGTAATGAAGTTATTATAAGATATTGCTGCCACACGAAAGTGAAATAAATAAAAATATTATTATATCATCAAGGCTTAATGACAGGACAGATATTAATAAAGAGTTTATGTAGAGAGTTGAATAAATGTGAAAATCAGGTAAGAAAATTACAAGTTATTTTAATTAATATTTGATTTCTGATCTCAAGATCAGCTAGGATTACATTATTTTATATTCTGGAAGTGATTATACAAGACAGCTAGATTAAGATTTAACTTAAATAAGATTTTATGGATATTAGGCAGCAGCATAAATTTTTTACCTTAATCATTCATAGCAATCCTTGGTTATTGCAGTGTCCATCAGATTTCTTAGACTAGATCTAGTTTCCATTCTTGTTGGTCAGATAGGTAGCAGTTCCACTATTTAACTTTTAAGTATATTATTATAGTTTATGCATAGATAGGTCCAGAGTGATACCTTTGTGGAAGATGGCATGGGAATGGCCAGATTTTCTTCTACTTGCAGCACATTGATTTGAAAATATGACCAGCATGGAGTACTTACTCATTAAAAGTAGATGTCCTTCTTTTTGCCTTTGAATTCAACTCTATTTATACATTTGTTAAATTATTATGAAATGCATTTAGTTATGTGATTGGCTGTCACATTTTAAGGTGCTTCTGTCAAAGATTTTAGCCTTGCACATTTTTATAATGCCTTAGGCAACTTAAATACTTTGACCATCTGTAATTTGCAGACTGAATGCATGCTTTTGTTTTAATAAGTTAGAAAACAATATAACTCTGCTGAACATTCTTCGAATTGTTTTAAAGTCTAATCTTAGATTTTAAAACTAACTTAAAATGGACAAATTTCCACTAATGGGTCTTACATTATATTTCTAAAATTATCATACTTTTAAATTTGCTAATGGGTTTTATACTAATTAATTTAATTGTGTTCGAGAAAATTTGGCATGATTGCATCTCTGACTACCATTACTGAAAATAAGTAATATTTTATATATAATTTTAAATATACGATATAATATATGTTTTAATATGGTTATTATTTTACAAATAATCTCCCATCATCTGTTATACATACATATTCTTTATGCACATATACGACTTTTAAATGATATAAAATATTTATTTGTTTATTTATTTAAGATATTTGTGAAGATCTTTATCAAAGTTATTTTAAAAGAAAAGCAAAAAAAAATGTGTAGATAAGTACATATATTAGTGTAGGGATGGAGTTTAAATTTGGTTTGGTGGTGGGAGATTGGAGAGGGCTGTGAAATGCAATCTGATTCACAGATTGACTGCTTCAATATAAATTTGAATATATATATTTTATGCATTGCTATTTATAATTTTATAAAATGTTATGAGCTGCACTTATCCAAAAGTTTTTAGAATATTTCTATTTTATCATATTGTATTTTAAAAGTGTTATATTTAATTCCTTTTTATGAAGTTATTTATTTGAATGTATATCCTAACGATAAATATAATACAAGCTGATGTATATTTTATTGCTTATTTTTATGTCAATTTATTTTATTAAGTTATATTTGGTAATAGTTATTTACATTATTGAATTTACACATCAATTCATTGTCATATTATTTAAGAGATTATAGAGTTAGTCTCTCTTGTTTTTGATGTATATTCCTATCTTGCCAGTGTTTTCAAAGAAATTATACTTTACCTTTCTCTTGTGCCATGATATTTTCTGTGAATTAAATTATTCTTTGTCTCATACATAAGCATAAAATGCTTTATTTAAGCAAATATTATTATTTGTATTGTACTTTTGATGGTTTATTCTCATTGTGTATATGTCTAGAGGTAAAGTCTTAGCTTATATATTGCCCTTAGATGCAGGTGCTTCTTTCCTTGAGTTAGTGGTATTACTTACTTTTTGCTTTGCCTTATTATTCCAAATGCAGATTTATTTATAATGCATTTTGTATAAAGCCATGTGTAGTGCATTACCATGACTTTATCCCGAACATTTATATATTTTGTAGTACTGATTTATAACATCTTATTTTCAGTTGCACTCTTGGTTAATCAGAATGTAGGTTGTTATTGAATTGATATCTAGATCTTGCTTGCTGTGCCTTGCTAGTATTTTGGCATGTAAACCTGATAAGCATTTAATTTAAAAATTAAAGTTATATATTCGACATCAATGTAATTATTTAACTTTACACCCTTTTTATATCCTAATGAAATACTATAAAAACTTGAGCTTAGTTAAGCCATAATGAAAATTTTATTTTAAAGTAAATATATATTATATATATTCTAACTTAATAGCACAGAGTTAACTTTTGGTAACTTCTCACCAGAATCATAGTGTAAAATTAATTAACTAATAATGCCATGAGCAGATTAAATACATAGTTTATAAAATATGCAAATTATTGCAATGAGAAATGTAAATTATTAAAGTCAGATGTTCCACTCTTTTGACAAAGGATACAAGATTCCTTCCTGTTGATTGAAATTAGGTTGAGTTCAAGAAATCATGGGTTGTTACAAGAGAGCCAAATTCAAACATCAGGAAGAAGTCTTGCATCCCTTTGACAAAAAATGAAACATTTAATTTTTATAATTTTTATTTCTCATTGCAATAATTTGCATATTTTATAAACTATGTATTCAGCCTGCTCACGGCATTGTTGGTTAATTAATTTTGCACTCAGCTCAAGTTTTTGGAGTATATTTGGTATCAGTAAATATTATATATGTCCTTAAACAGATATTTCACACTGCATTGGAAAGTGATATTTAAAAAGTATTAAATACATCTATAGGGGATAATGTAATGGAATGGTTGCACTGTAATATTGAGAACTTATTATAATATTAATATTGCAGAAAGTTTCATTAACCAGTGAGTGAATAATAATTTTTATTCAGTATTTAATTTATTTATATTCATTCATTTGTAAACAGTACAATTGAGTATTTAAAAATGTATTCTGATAATACTGTAAGATGTCACAGATTTTATATGTTAAGTGTGCTTTTATTGTTAAAAACAAATGTTATTTTTATTGTTAATTTTTTTCTTGAATATTTATTATCATTTACATATATATAATTCAGAAATATAAATATAAAGCCTATTATAAATTTGTCTTTAATTGGATGTATTGAGAGTATATGAACATATCTTATTTGATATGAGAGTCACTTTATTATAATTGTATCTCAGATGCAAAGAAATTATCTAAGAAATAGATTATTTTATTTGTTCATTGTTAAAAGGATCACTATAACCAATTTAACTTATTTAAAGATCATTGGTTTTGTAATTGAATTGTTTTATTTCATTTCCAAAATTATTTCGATTCTTCATCATAAATTTAAATGATGGATTTGTTTAATTTAAGTTCAAAAGTAGTTGTATAGGATCTATTAGTATGGCATTTTCAGTGGACAATAAAATCCCTTACCCATTCATTATAATGCATTTTAATAAGTTATTTTATTCTAAATTAAAAGTGTATCATGTTTATTTTTAAGAATTAACATTATTATTATTATTGTAATTTGGGAGATATTATTTTAAGGGTAAGAGTATATCTTCCTATGTTATTAGAATCTCATTCTTTGTCTAATAATCCTAACTGAAAAGAAGAGAATAAAGTTTACATTAATCAAACTATTAGTTACACAACCCTAAGATATTAATTTACAGAAGAGTATTAAAGAAATTATTTGTTTAGAAACATCACTGTGGTAAAACATAATAAGACATGCTTTTATTTTATGAAAATAATTTAATTGTAAATCTGATCATAATTGTAATATGCTTGTCATACTTGTTAGATGTGTTACGATTGGAAGGTAGAGAATTTTTAATATAGCCTGACTCTTTACTGATGTATACTTCTGGTAATTCGGTCGATTATAATTTATAAGAGTATAAAAAATCTCATCCTCTTAAATTTTACTAAATGTTGCATTTGCTTTAATAATACTTATTTATTGTTGTTATTTGTTCTTATTGTTGAAGCAGATGGCATTTTGAAACCTTCTGAGCTTAGTCAATGTTAATATTTCATCTATCATATATTTATTTTGATGACTTATTGAGATGGTTATTGATCATTTGTCTTTTGTAGGATATAAATTTTGGCTTACCCAATGTGTTGGCTGTTTGGTCAGTGATGGGTTCTGGTCAAGCATTTTGGTTATGTCTTGCAGTTATCTTTCATCTTTCTTTATTTTTTTTGAGCTTATTATATATTGTACCAGGCACGTTTAATGTGGGCAAGCACAAAATGATGTTAAACAAATTAATGGCCAAAAATACGTTAAAAGCCATTTAAATGGGGGGGATGGGTATACAATTTATATAATCAAAATTGTTATAAATTAAGAGAGAGAACTGTAGCTATAACATAAACCCACACACATATATGATTAAAGCCAATATTTAAAGGCTTAGAAATATGTATTTGTAATTTTTTTTTTTTTTTAAAAAAGAAAAAGAAACGCCAAAAATGTATTTATAATTTTTAAATTTTTTGTTTGTTAAAGAAACAGCATTTATTTAACAAATTGTTATTCTGTATTTATTTATTTTTTGAGTGTTTACAACCGATGTAAAAAGGAAAATTTGAAATATTACTATTTAAAAATAAGTTTAAAATAATTTCAAAATCGAAATTTTAATGGCTGTTTTTCTCTTCAGTTGCATTTGAGCAACAGAGGGGGGGTCATTGTCTTAAATTTAAGAAAAGCCTAAAGGCATTCTGATTTCCTGTCCATTCTAAAATAATTTCAACTGGACAAAAAGAACTTGATTAAACTTGTGATAATGCTGGAAGAGAGGAATGTCCAATTTAAGTGAAATATATATTTTTTTGTAAAACGTCGATTGTGATAATGTAATTACTGAAAGAAAAAATGAAAAAGATGTTATCAATCATTAAAATTTTTATTAGTGATATTGTGATCTGAATGGAGATATAAAAAAAAAAACTAATTGGAAATCAAATTCTTAAAGCACTTAGGCGATTGCATTGGAATGTTTCATGAATCATCTAAACCAATTAGAAAAACAAAAAAAAAAAATTTAATTAATTGATTTTTCTTTCTTGGAGGGAATATCTGAATTGAGGAGGTATTGAGTAAAAGATAGTTTTGTTCTGAAGTTGTGAGAAGGCAGTTCATTTTTGTTTTTCAAAGGCAAATCTTATTAGGAGCCTAAGTCTAATTTTATTGTTAAGCTAATGCTGTTAATGGAACCATGCAAAGTCTTGCAACCTTTTGAGTAAGCATGTTGACTCTGATTCAACCTAATCTGGGGGATTTACTCTAATTAAAAATTCATTCAGTCATTCTAAACCAATGGACACTAATTCATGCAGTCATTCAAATAACCATCCAAGCAGTTAACCCGGTCAGTAGTCGATGATTTACACATCAGACAATTAAGTGGTTTAGAGTAATGTCAGTTATCTAGCCAAGTATTGGAAAGCTGATTATTCCACCATAGACTCAGTTGATGGCGATGGAAGTTTAATTGCAACACACCACTGAAGCCAGTAA
Source organism: Epiperipatus broadwayi (assembly GCA_028023455.1). Classification (NCBI taxonomy): domain Eukaryota; kingdom Metazoa; phylum Onychophora; class Udeonychophora; order Euonychophora; family Peripatidae; genus Epiperipatus; species Epiperipatus broadwayi. The sequence goes on from JAQFVV010013221.1 coordinate 177,935, forward strand.
TAAATTAGAATTCGTAAAACAAAAAAAGATTGTTTATAGTGTGTAATATTCATTGTCCAGCCTAAAGATGCAAATCAAACACTGTCCTGTATATAGAATGATTATGGGGTAGAAGACCACTTCAGCACATCCGTCCAGCTGCGCTCCTGCCATCCCAACAGAATGGAAACACCGAGATTCAAACACCAAAGTGATGATGATGAATTCTATGAACTTGTGCTGCAGTCAAGTCCAGCCCTTGTTGCAGTAGATGAACATATATATAGCCCACTCAAATTCCATAGAAGGGTGAAGCTTATAGACTAATGGGCATACTATTTTTGTGTGTTTATTTTATTTAAATTTAATACACATTTTGTAAACATATGTCTTATGTACATACATACACAAACACATCTTTCCTGTAACTTCTTAATTTTACCTTTTTTGCTTAATGCACATGTGTGCATTTATAATCCACAGATCACTAAGGTATTTAATCCATTTTTTCTTATTAAGAAAGAAATTTCCTTTATTTAGTCTAATAATTGCTTTGACACGTATTTCTTTATGATTATAGTTTTGTCTTATTAAAATAATTTATGTTGTGTGTAATATTCATTTGTATATTTAATCAATCTGGTGTGCCGGTCGAATTTGTATGTTCACGTAACAAGATCTAGCATCTAGGCAATCATGCACAAGATACACAGGTCAGGAACACTCATGAACTCTGCTCTATTTGCCTATTTCCCAGATATATAACATTATGAAACAACAATCCGGATGACATCGATTTAATTTACTTCTCACCACCGGCATCACTCATCGGAGACACAGAAAGACTCTAGGCTAAATTTTAATGATAGACTGACTTAACAACTAGCTATATTTTAGAGCAATGAAGGCTCGTGCCCTAGCATATTAATTATGTATTTAGTGGGGATCATCTAGTCAAATTGAGCATCATTAATAACTTAATATATTAACTTAACTAAAAGAAAGCAATTGTTCAAGAGGTGATATATATATTTAAGATTTATTAGATTAATAACAAAAATTATGTCGGGTTATTTATCTGACAGTAGCCTCATAAGTATTATATATATATTTAATTCATATTTTACAGTATCTTGATATTTGCAGTTATGCCAATAATATATGTGTGTGACTTAAGGAATTAGCGCTATTGGAATGCATTATGAAATACTATTACACCCCCAGAGAGACTTATTTACTTGATTTAAAAAGGAAATAATTTTACAAGCAGGTATTACATTTGGTTATTCAATATTATTATTAACTTGCATTGTAAACAATTAATGTGTGAGACGTATAATGACTAATTATATAAATGATAATAAATTTATCACATTAATACGCATAGTAAACTAATGAAAATATGTCTGTTTAAAGAAATGATCTCATTACGACTTATGGCTATTTCTGGGCGACGAATAATACACTGAAAGGCGGTGCATGCATGGCAGCAGATTGGGGTGGTCCAATTATGGATCCTGGAGTGTGCTTCATGAATTTCATTAACGAAGTTGACCAATTTCCTCTGCAAATGTAGGCAGGGTCAGTATTGAGATGAAGGACAGTCGGCTATGTCTTTATCGGGCTGGATTTTTCAGAGCGATTCCTGTATAAAGCATGCACATATGACCAAGTGTGTCCACAGGATGGTTTTACAGCCTGGTTTCCAGGACACGGAGAACAACGATGGGCTCAACTTAGCGAATACCTCCATGTGAGAGAGAAACATGAATATATATAAACAAAATGGCCTATATGCATGCAACGCTTACTAATACAATATAACTATAGCTTTAAAGACTATCTAAACATATTTACTGCCCATAAATTGTGAAATACTCGGTGTAATGGTATGGTTTCTTCATTAAACAAACATGGATAATAATTCTAATTAAATATAAAACTAAGATCTGAAGATCCCCCCCCCTTACATTATGTTACTTAATATTATTCATTACTTCCCACACATTTAATAAATCTCAATCTTGGTTAATAAATGCCCTTATGAAAATATATAAATTATTACAAAATAAATGGGTGGTGGTAATAGCTAAGATGGGTTTTACATATATAATATAAATTAATAATAAGAGATAGTGCATTATTTAGAAAGGAAAATATAAGAAACAGATGTCAATCTTGTTTTTCTACGGTAAACATAAAAAATAATTAGTTTGTTTATCTAAAATCGCGAGCACCTGGGCAAGTCGAATAAGACTTGTTTGATTAACTTATAAGTTAATTACCCAATAAATGATGGGTGGGGAAAACAAAAATAAATTATATGCTTGCAATTTCAGAAATATTATTGGCATTTCTTTTAAAATATAAATACATAAATCTAAGTGAAAAGTATTTGCCGCTTGGAAATAAAATAAAAGAAAACATTTTACAGGAGGCTTAATAGTGATTAGTTATATAGAGTTATAAGAATTACATATTTTGAAGACATTTAATATAGATGATTAGAAAATATAAATATTAAAGAGAAGGCAGGATTTAAGAATTACGAGCGGTCAAAGTTCTTTTACCTTGCTATTTGGAAGAGCGATTTTAATATGTGTCAGTCCATCAGTATTGTTTCACTAGATCTAGGGTAGCATTGTTATATGGTAGTCAGTATTTCACTTTCATGGGAAAAATATATAAAGTTCATCAGTACGGGATGCAGAGCTTCGCTTATGGGAACAGCATATTAGAATGGAGAGAAAAGGTGAAATTTCCCCTACTCATGGCACATTGAGTGAGAATCAAAACTGACATGGAATATGTATAGCAACATAATAATTTTGTGGTCTCTTCTTTGTGGATTAAAATCCAGCAGTATATATACTTTTGTTTTGAAGATGTGACTTAGCAACTACTGCTGGACCTGAGGCAGTTTAAGCACTTACTGTACATCTGGAATAATTTGACCAGATATTTTCTTATACAATGGAATTTTGTTATCAGTTTCTTGAATGATTGTTGTAAAATAAATCTTATGATTTTAAAAGAAGCTAGCATGGACAAAATTTCCACTAATGGGTTTATTTTATTATTACAAAATCGTAATCTTTTACTTTTATCTAAGGGATCTTCCAGGTAATTGTTTTTTGAGAGACTTTTTAACAAGATTGCATCATTTCTGGCTACAAAATTACATATGAATAAATAATAAGTTTCATATATGATACTTTATATATAACATAACTTTATTAATTTATTCACAATCTCCTACACTGAAATATATATAGATTTATTACTTACGCCCGTATACACATGAGAATATTATTAAATAAAATATTTTTAGATTAAAATACATAAGTGTTTATATGATTTATGTTAAAATACTAAGCAAAAGAAATATACATATTATTAGCTATGTATATATGTGCATGAAGGTGGGTTTGAATATAGTTAGATGGTAGGAGATTGGATGTGGGCTGTGAAGCAAGGATCTGAGCATCAGATCCGCTTCATTTTCCCGAACTTACTGAAAAAAATGAAAAAATGTTTAAAAAAGAAAAAAATCTTTTACTTGATGTCTAGGAACTAAAGAACAACTTGTGAATTGGCAATGTATCTAAAAGAAATTTTATTTTGATCTGCCCGAGTGCTATCCTGTTTTAACTTACATTTTCACTAAATATTTTAACTCTCTGCTATATTACTGGAAAAAAATTTTCACTCTGTCTTCATGCAAAAAAAAAACTACCTGCTTAACTGAATAACTGAACAAAATAAAATAAAAAAACTATGCTATAATATATACAAAGTATTAAAGTCCTGAGTCATTTATCATTGAATATCCATGTTGTCATGTTCCACCTGTCCAGCTCAGATTTGTCTAGTTTCTCCCTCGATCTGGTGGTTCATACTTTTTGGTATTAGTTGGTTAATCTTGCCATGAGTTGTGTTGGTATCTGGATGGTTGCCCCACAGGTCTGGAGTGATATTCAGGTAGTTCCGCTTGTATGGACGAATGATCGATGGATGTGAGGAATTGGGCCATCTCCTCTATCTTCCTAACTCGACATCCCACCATCATCTGCTGTACATAGGGTGGCATATTCTGCTGTATTGCCCTAATAATTTGAGTTTCCATGAATGGGAATGCTGTTAACGATTGGAGACGTGCCACCTGCCTGATGAAAAATTGTGTGTGGGTCTCCTGATTAATAGAACCGTAGGCCTCTTAAAATCGCATGGTAAATTCTGTCTTGGTGCTCCTCGCTCCAAAAAGTTCTCAATATGACAAATGAATAACTTTCAAAGTCTGGTGGCTTATCTTCATAACAGTCCCACCATGACTTGGCATATCCCTGTAAATAATGGACAGCAAAGGCCACCTGGTCCACTGCCAGCACTTGTTGAAATTTGAATAATTCTTGCAGGCTATTTATGTGCACGCTTGGGTTTTCTCCGATGTCCCCTTTGAACACCTTAACTTCGATGAATTTGGTCAGTGATATCGGTGAGTATACTATCTGTTCCTTGGACATAATGGGTTTTGACCTTCCCGCACAGGTTTCTAGCGGAAGATGGGGTCTGTTTGTCATTCTCTCTGGTCCGTCTTCCTGGAAGCTCACTTTCTCCTTGGTTCATTACTGATCTCTTCCTTAATTTGGTCAATGCATATATGAAAAGTGGCTTCTTGTTTGTTTTGCTTGGCTATAAGCTCTCCTTTTATTTCTTAGATGGCATTCAGAGTTTCATACTTGTGGTCCTCCAGAGACCCCTCAAACTTGTTATGAATATCCTCACATTCCTGTTAGCACTCTATTCATACCTCCTCTACCTTCGCTGCTATGGTGCTATTCATGTTGTCCCATCTGGCCTCAATCTTTGCCTCAAAATTCTCAAATCTCTTTTCCATTAATTTGCAACATCCATATCACTGTTTCCATAATTACACGTGGATTCTTGACCTCCTTGGGTATGTCACCACTCTCCAAAATTATTTTACCCGACCTCAATGTCTTTCCCTGATCCATATCCTCATTACTGTCCTCCATTTGTCTCTTAGATTTAAGAAAAAATTTTTTTTTATTTTTCTAACTACCCAAGTAAGTTTATGGTTATTTATTTTGATTTCAATATGGATAAACACCTACTCCCCCCATTCTCACACTCTTCCCTTACTCTACTCTCCCACTCCCGTAACTAATTTATATCTATTTAAATAACGATTGCTATCCTACCCTTTTATTTCTTAATATTAATTATTTCTAGATCTAGTTTTCACTAAGAAAAATACATATATATATATACATACTGATGATTATTTATTATCTAGCTCTTCAATGCAAGGTATATGATAAAAATTATTGCAACTTCTACATGGCCTTCTTTATGTCTTCTTTGGTTGTCTGTTTTTGGAGTTATTTTTCAGCACCTGAAACATCTTAACAAAATGATTTATTAGCGATTGCATTGATATACTTGATACACATATTTTAGGAGAAAAAGAAACCCTATATAACCATTGTATTATGAATCATTGCTTTTAAACTTTTTTTATTCTAATAACTCTACCACCTATTGGCAAATTTATATTGGTATTGCTACTGGATGCCAGTCAAAGGGATAGGGCTATATGATCTGACCAGATGATCCACTATTATTGGATTGTACACTTTTCTAAACTATATACTTAAATAGTTATCAACTCACAGCTTAACAATGATAACAGGAAAAAAAATTATTATAGCTTTAGCACATATTTATATATAAGAAAGTATAAAAAAAACTGTCACTACTTTATTTCTTTCATTGATTTGAGGCAGTTACATACGCATAAATATTATTAAAAAAAAATCTGCATATACGCGATTATTTAGAATATTTATTTTATTATTTTTAACAGTGAAAGCATTTTAAAAGCTGTCACTAATTTAACTCTTTCAGACTTGGAAATATTATAAATTTAAAATATTTATTTAAAAGATGTATTAACAAAGAAAAAAAATTATATTTAACATCATTATTTAAAACATTTATGGAAAAAATATATTATATATTATTATTATTATTTAGCACACACACTACTTTACTATCTTTTTATCTTTAAATGTGAAAACCCCTTAAAGCTGTCACTATTTTATCACACTGTAAAAATATTTTGTTATTAAAATCATTTATGGAAACTTTTATATATATAAAACACCCTTTAGAACACATACTTTTTATTTGTATTACAACTGTGGATGCCCCTTAAAAGCTACCACTATTTTATTTACGGGCATCCTACTTGTAATTTCATGTCTATGACCAAGACAAAAACATTATACAACATATTATTTGCTTCTTTGAAAAACACATTTTATCTTATGAAAGTGAGAGCCCCTTAAAAGCTGCCACTCTTTTATATCACTGGAATCTTACGTGTATACTAAATGCATTTATGAAAACTATAAAATTTATTTGGAAAAAGCAATTCTTTATCTTTTATCAATATGAAAGTAAAAGCCCCTTAAAAGCTGTTACTTCTCTTTACTTCTTTTTAAAACTCATGAGAATTAATACATGTAATGAATATTTACAGACAAGAAATAAAACATTATACAACATTATTATTATTATATAAATCATATACATGAAAGAAAAGCAAACCAAAAACTGCCACTAATTTATTTTATAGCACTGTGAAAATGATAAAACTTTTAAAACTTTTATGAGGGGGAAAAAAAATTGCGTATATAACATACCATTTACTGGAAACATATTTTTATATATATACTGAGAGAAAAATATTTATATATATACTGAGAGAAAAATATTTATAATTATACTAACAATGACTCACAGGGAGTGTATACTAATATTCAAAAAAAATTTTAAGCTGGGTGTCTGAACCAAAAAAAAAATAATTCTTTTTTTAAAAAATATGTTCCATCTATCACTATCTACTACTATCTCAGGTATGTGGGTGTTTGTATTCGAAGCCCTATGTTGACATGCCAAACCCGGGGAAAAGAAAAAAATCTGTGCCGGTCGGATTTGTATGTTCACGTAACAAGATCTAGCATCTAGGCAAAAGTACCTCAAATCTGATTGTGCACAAGATACACAGGTCAGGAACACTCATGAACTCTGCCCTATTTGCCTATTTCCCAGATATATAACATTATGAACAACAATCCCGATGACTTTGATTTAATTTACTTCTCACTGCAGGCATCACTCATCAGAGACACAAAAAGGCTCTAGGCTAAATTTTAATGATAGACTGACTTAACAACTAGCTATATTTTATGAGCAATGAAGGCTCATGCCCTAGCATATTAATTATGTATTTAGTGGGGATCATCTAGTCAAATTGAGCATCATTAATAACTTAAAATATTAACTTAACTAAAAGAAAGCAATGGTTCGATAGTTGATATATATTTAAGATTTATTAGATTAATAACAAAATTATGTCGGGTTATTTATCCGACAGTAGCCTCATAAGTATTATATATATATTTGATTCATATTTTACAGTATCTTGATATTTGCGGCTATGCCAATAATATATGTGTGTGACTTAAGGAATTAGCACTATTGGAATGCATTACGAAATACTATTACACCCCCAGAGAGACTTATTTACTTGATTTAAAAAGGAAATAATTTTACAAGCAGATATTACATTTGGTTATTCAATATTATTATTAATTTACATTGTAAACAATTAATGTGTGAAACGTATAATGAATAATTATATAAATGATAATAAATTTATCACATTAATACGCATAATAAACTAATGGAAATATGTCTGTTTAAAGAAATCATCTCATTACGACTTATGGCTATTTCTGGGTGACAAATAATACACTGAAAGGTGGTGTGTGCATGGCGGCAGATTGGGGTGGTCCAATTATGGATCCTGGAGTGTGCTTCATGAATTTCAATAATGAAGTTGACCGATTTCCTCTGCAAATGTAGGCAGGGTCGGTATTGAGATGAAGGACAGTCGGCTATGTCTTTATCAGGCTGGATTTTCCAGAGCGATTTCCATAGAGAGCATGCACATATGACCAAGTGTGTTCATGGGATGGTTTTACAGCCTGGTTTCCAGGACACGGGGATATTGATGATGGGGATCGACTTAGCGAATACCTTTATGTGAGAGAGAAGCATGAATATATATAAACGAAGTGGCCTATATGCATGCAATGCTTAATAATACAATATAACTATAGCTTTAAAGACTATCTAAACATCTTTACTGCCCATAAATTGTGAAATATTCAGCATAAGGTATGGTTTCTTCGTTAAACAAACATGGATAATAATTCTAATTAAATATAAAACTAAGATCTTTAGATCCCCCCTTACATTATGTTACTTAATATTATTCATTACTTTCCACACATTTAATAAATCTCAATCTTGGTTAATAAATGCCCTTATGAAAATATATAAATTATTACAAAATAAATGGGTGGTTGTAATAGCTAAGATGGGTTTTACATATATAATATAAATTAATAATAAGAGATAGCACATTATTTAGAAAGGAAAATATAAAAAACAGATGTCAATCTGTTTTTCTACAGTAAACATAAAAAATAATTAGTTTGTTTATCTAAAATCGCGAGCACCTAAGCAAGTCGAATAAGACTTGTTTTGATTAAGTTATAAGTTAATTACCTGATAAATGATGGGTGGGGAAAACAAAAATAAATTATATGCTTGCGATTTCAGAAATATTATTGGCATTTCTTTTAAAATATAAATACATAAATCTAAGTGAAAAGTATTTGCCGCTTGGAAATAAAAAAAAAGAAAACATTTTACAGGAGGCTTAATAGTGATTAGTTATATAGAGTTATAAGAATTACATATTTTGAAGACATTTAATATAGATGATTAGAAAATATAAATATTACAGAGAAGGCAGGATTTAAGAATTACGATCGGTCAAAGTTCTTTTACCTTACTATTTGGAAGAGCGATTTTAATACATGTCAGTCCATCGGTATTGTTTCACTAGATCTAGGGTAGCATTGTTATATGGTAGTCAGCATTTCACTTTCATGGGAAAAATATATAAAGTTCATCAGTACAGGATGCAGAGCTTCGCTTATGGGAACAGCATATTAGAACGAAGGGAAAAGGCAAAATTTCCCTTACAGCACATTGAGTGAAAATCAAAACTGGCGTGGAATATGTATAGCAACATAATAATTTTGTGGTCTCTTCCTTGTGGATTCAAATCCAGCAGTATATATACTTTTATTTTGAAGATGCCACTTAGCAACTACTGCTGGACCTGAGGCGGTTTAAGCACTTACTGTCATCTGGAATAATTTGACCGGATATTTTCTTATCTGGTAAGACTTTTGAAACAATGCAATTTTGTTATCAGTTTTTCGAATGATTGTTTTAAAATAAATCTTATGATTTTAAAACAAACTAGCATTGACAAAATTTCCACTAATGGGTTTATTTTATTTTTACAAAACCGTAATCTTTTACTTTTATCTAAGGGATCTTCCAGTTAATTGTTTTTTGAGAGACTTTTTAACAAGATTGCATCATTTCTGGCTACAAAATTACATATGAAAAAATAATAAGTTTCATATATGATACTTTATATATAACATAACTTTATTAATTTATTCACAATCTCCTACACTGAAATATATATAGATTTATTACTTACGCCTGTATACACATAAGAATATTATTAAATAAAATATTTTTAGATTAAAATACATAAGTGTTTATATGATTTATGTTAAAATACTAAGCAAAAGAAATATACATATTATTAGCTATGTATATATGTGGGTGAAGGTGGGTTTGAATATAGTTAGATGGTAGGAGATTGGATGTGGGCTGTGAAGCAAGAATCTGAGCATCATATCTGCTTCACTGGGAATGTTAATTTTGTATTCATATTATAAATGGTATGGGGTAATGGGTTAATAAAAGATTTATTTTATAATTCCAAAGTGACTACTTCCATATATTTTTTATTCTCTTTGTCATTTCCTTTCTCTAATTATATTATTAATTAATTGTGTGAGTTTTCGGATCCCCATTTTTAACTGAGAATAGAGTACGCTGAGCTAGCAAATGGGAAATCATCTTACAGGTCTTAAATCTTTATTTATCATGAAAATACTTGTTTATTAATTTTGTTTGAATAAATATTTATATTCATACATGCCTAATAATAATTGAAATTGCATATTCTTTCAGGAGGAGAATTAGTTTTTCTTCTGGGAGAGGCATGAGGGGTTGGTTTAGAGTCATCCCCCAAAGATATGTAAGAATCAATCTTTTTATAAGTATCTTCTGTGTCCGTAATAATATTATGGTAAAGTAATTAAATTTCTCCTTATTCTGGCATGTTGCCATATTTCTTTTCATGCTCAATTTGTGCGCATGCTCATATTAACAGAGTAAGTGATTGACCGGTACAGACAAAAATTTTGGTGCCCAATGTGGGCCTTTACCTAACGTGGCCAATATAGGAAAGACACAGTCACTAAACATAACTAAAGAAAAGAGCAAATCTCGTAAAATCTCAAAAGTATTGGGAATGATTTTTTTTTTAGTGCCAAGATTTGAAAAAAGAGAAAAGAATTTTTAATTACGAATCTTAACCTTTTAACCGCTAATTATATTATTGGTTGTATGAGGTAAAAATCAAATCTTTTAATTGGCCAACTCACAAACTGAAGACAAAGCCTATTGTTAAAACATATTCGCCTATAATATTAAATTCAACTCAGATACGTTTATAAAAAATATATTACTAATTTTTCAGGTTATGAAGAGAACGAAAGTTCTTTCAAAAATAAATTGCTATTTATTTATTCTAAAATATTCAATTTCGGCAACATAAAAGCTATAATATAAACAAAAAGGTCAACTTTTATGTTATAGAAAAGTAAATATTTCTTTTTACTAAATCTTAAATATTTTTACATAAATCTTCAATATTTTTCAAAAATAATTTTGTTTTTTTAGTATTCTCTCGAAAATAATTTGTAATTTCTCAAAATATTCTTTTATAATACTTTAAAATCATATTCGAAATGAAAATCTCAGCATTTTTTTTTATTTTCTTTGATCAGGCGGTTTCTTTGTTCTTTCCAGCCAATCAGAATGTCTTTTTCGGCTGAGAGCATGCTAAGAACCAATCAAAACTCATGTTCTTTCTTTGTTTAGGTTTAAATGTGTTTTTTTTTATTTTTTACTTGTAAAATAAATAGGAAGAGGTCACCATCTTACAGAACTTTTAAAAATCTATTCAATACCTGTAAAACGAATATTTTAGCATAAGAACTGGCAGAGTTAGAGTGATGTCAGATGTCTACGAGGAGCTTCGTAAGAAACAGTCTTTTGGTTAATAAATAAGAACTTTAAACTTTATTTTGTTTTTGAAGTGACCTTTGTCACTACAATATTATTGATTTAGATTGTTTTGCTGTATATAAATGTTTATAGTAAAAATAAATTAGAAAATTAGATAAATAAAATGTTGTAGAAAGAAAGAGACTGCTGTATACAAGTGTAAACTACGTATTGTATAAAAACAGGCAGCGAATCTTAATAAATAACTTTAAACTTTATTTTGTTTTTGAATCAACCTTTGGTACTACAATATTATTGATTTTGCCATATATAAATGTTTATAATAAAAATAAATTAAGGAGTTAGATAAATAAAATGTTGTAGAAAGAAGTAGACTGATGTATACAGTCGTAAACTACATATTGTATAAAAACAAGCGGTGAACTTCGGAAATAAAGATTTTTTTTTTAAAAAAAGAGAAAGTGGGAAAGTAAATCTTTATTGAATAATGTAGAATTGTGAAATTGCATGATAGGAAATTTTGTTTTTGACAGCATGTAACAGAATCATAATGCTATTCATGATCAATTTTTTTTTCGTTTTGTCTTGAAAACAATTCTAATACATGTACAATTTAATGTTAGCTTAGTTTTTATATTTTTATTATTGTTGCTTGAAGAGCGATCTCAGAATAAGTTCATTATTTGTGGTCAATAAATGTGTATGGGAAATATAACACAGAAGGGGAAAATAAATCATGGTAGGGATAAGGAAGCTCAGTGTGGCACGCGCTGAATAATTTTATAAAAAAATAGAAAATAAGTGAATAAAATATAGCTAAATGGGTAAAGGGCAGAAATAAGCCAGCCTAAAATATCTGAAAGTGGACAAGAGGCAGCAATGGAGTTGCAAAGTGAAAGAAAACCCATGGGGAGAAAAGAAAACCTGGTGACAATGATGGAAAGGTTTCTCAATACTGTAAGACTCGACCTTAGTCAGATGTCTAATCAAATAAAAGAAAGTTTGGAGGAAATCAGAGACTTGAAAAATGAGATGTCAAAGGAGATAAAAGATACAAAGGAGGAAATAGTATGAGACATAACTAAACAGTTCGATGATTTCTGGAAAGAAATGGCATTGGGGGTGAAAACAAGATTCCAAACTGCAGAAAAACAATGTATGGACCTCCATCAAATTAATAGTGATAGGATAAAGATAGATTTGACTAAAGAAAGTCATAGAATAGAAGAGTTAGAGAGCATGTATGCTGATGTAATTGAAAATAAAGATGTAAATATTCACAAGAAAGTAGAAAACATAAAAATTAGCATATACATAAAGAAGAACATTTCTACAATCAAGAAAAGTACTATAGTAAAAATAAGTTCTGAAAGGAAAGTAGTAGAGAGGATGGTTAAATTTATGGAAATACTACACACCAGTGGGTTTTAATATGGAACCAAAGAAGAGGGATTTAAGCTCCTTGAAAGTGAAGGAAGCAGAAACATTCATGATATTATAAAGTACAGCAAGGATTTGAATAACTGGGATTGAAATAATGGGCACGGATTGTCAGATAGCTCTAAAAGAAAGGAAAGAATTAGATACAATATTCATGAACCAGAAAACAATTGCCCGGAACACCAATCTAGACATAAAAGTGGTTTGAGATCCTCTGGTCTGAGTGAGGATGATAGAAGTAAGAAGAATCCACCTGACTGAAGTTAAAGTAATTAAATTTTATATATATATATATATACTAGGATGGACTGTTAAATAAAATAAGAAAATGCAAGGTATTTGTAAATGAAATATGAGCTTGAATAGAATTATTTGGCGTGGGTGATAAACCTGAACTCGAGTAAAATAAATAATTTTTTTTTTAAGTGAAATGTCTTTTTTTTTGAAGTAGAATAAGTGAAGTTGATTGGTCATGTCATTTGAGGGTTGGATGTGTGAACTTCAGTTTTCTGAGTGTTGTGTATGTCGGTCCGTCTGGGCTTTCTGTGCCCTGGGGTTAGAGATGGTGAGTGTGCAGAGGAGTGGTGGGAGGTCATTATGTGGTTTGGATGTTCTGTGATGCTGTGCAGAATATGCAGAGATGAAAATTCCTCTGGGATCTATTCCATTGCAAAAAACTCTGTAAGCCTCAATAAGGAATGAGCATGGGTGCAGTGGATGGTCAGAGATGAAAATTCCTCTGGGACAAATTCTTCGATAGTGCAAAATACCCTATAAGTCTCCATAGAGAATGAGCAGGGGTGCATTTACTTATTTATATTTTAGTAGGGCTCTTGGTTAAAATACCTGCCTTTTTATTTTAAGATGTAGTCATTTGACTCTCACATTTTACTTTGCCTGGATGTTGCAGAGTTCTAGATATGAGAGAGATCTTTATGTTGTGATTTTGGCCTGAGAGGTCATTTCAGTCTTGGCCTGTATGTGTCAATGCTTGGGAGATGGGGTTCCATACCTCTGGGTTCTGGATGTCATGTCTATTGTTCATTAAAGATACATGCTATAAAATTTTAAGTTTTCGGAAAATATGATTAATGAGAAAGACATTAAATGATAAACTCCATTAAAATGACTCATGTCAGAAGGGAGTATTGTGCCAGGCACATTTAATGTGGCCAAGCACAAAATAATGTTAATCAAATTAACGGCCGAAAATATGTTAAAAGCCATTAAATGGGGGGGGGGGTATACAATTTATATAATCAAAATTGTTAGAAATTAAGAGAGAGAACTGTGGCTATAACATAAATTCACACACATATATGATTAAAGCCAATATTTAAAGTCTTAGAAATATGTATTTGTAATTTTGCTTATCGTTTTTTTTTTTTAAAAAAAGAAATGCCAAAATGTATTTATAATTTTTAAATTTTTTGTTTGTTAAAGAAACAGCATTTATTTAACAAATTGTTATTCTGTATTTTTTTTTTTTTTTGAGTGTTTACAACCAATGTAAAAAGAAAAATTTGAAATAATACTATTTAAAAATAAGTTAAAAATCATTTCAAAATCGAAGTTTTAATGGTTGTTTTTTTCTTTAGTTGCATTTGAGCAAGAGAGGGGGGTCATTGTCTTAAATTTAAGAAAAGCCTAAAGCATTCTGATTTCCTGTCCATTCTAAAATAATTTCAACTGGTCAAAAGAACTAGATTAAACTTGCGATAATGCTGGGAGAGAGGAATGTCCAATTTAATTGAAATATATTTTTTTTTGTAAAGCTTCAATTGTGATAATGTAATTACTGAAAGAAAAAATGAAAAAGATGTTATCATTCATTAAAATTTTCAATAGTGATATTGTGATCTGAATAGAGATATAAAAAAAAACTAATTGGAAACAAATTCTTAAAGCACTTAGGTGATTGCATTGAAATGTTTCGTGAACCATCTAAACCAATTAGAAAAACAAAAAGGAATACATGAATTTAGAAGGTATTGAGGAAGAGATAGTTCTGTTCTGAAATTGTGAGAAGGCAGTTCATTTTTGTTTTTCAAAGGCAAATCTTATTAGGAGCTTAAGTCTAATTTTATTGTTAAGCTAATGCTGTTAATGGTACCATGCGAAATCTTGCAAACCTTTTGAGCAAGCATGCTGACTCTGATTCAACCTAATCCAGGGGTTTTACTCTAATCAAAAATTCATTAAATCATTCTAAACCAACCAACACTAATTCATGCAGTCATTCAAATAACCATCTGAACAGTTAACTTGGTCAGTAGTTGACAATTTACTCATCAGACAATTAAGTGGTGTAGAGTAACATCAGTTATCTAGTGAACTATTGGAAAGCTGATTATTCCACCATAGACTCAGTTGATGCCGATGGAAGTTTAATTGCAACATGCCACTGAAGCTAGTAATAAATTAGAATTCATAAAACAAGAAAAGACTGTTTATAGTATGTAATATCCATTGTCCAGCCTAAAGATGCAAATCAAGCACTTTCCCGTATATAGAATGATTATGGGGTAGAAGACCACTTCAGCGCATCCATCCAGCTCCACTCCTCCTGTCCCAACAGAATGGAAACACTGAGATTCAAACACCAAAGTGATGGTGATGAATTCTATGAACTTATGCTGCAATCAAGTCCAGCCCTTGTTGCAGTAGATGTTCAGATATATAGCCCACTCAAATCCTATAGAGGGGTGAAGCTTATAGACTATTGGGTATACTATTTTTTGTGTGTTTATTTTATTTAAATTTAATACACATTTCATAAATATATGTCTTATGTACATACATACACAAACACACCTTTCCTGTAACTTCTTAATTTTTCCTTGTTTGCTTAATGCATGTGTGTAAGTTTATAATCCATAGATCACTATCACGTATTAGGTATTTAATCCATTTTTTCTTATTAAGAAAAAAATTTCCTTTATTTAGTCTAATAATTGCTTTGACAAGTATTTCTTTATGATTATAGTTTTGTCTTATTAAAATGATTTATTTTGTGTGTAATATTCATTTGTATATTTAATCAATCTGGGAATGTTAATTTTGTATTCATATTATAAATGGTATGGCATAATGGGTTAATAAAATATTTATATTATAATTCTAAAGTGACTACCGCCATATATTTTTTATTCTCTTTGTCATTTTCTTTCTCTAATTATATTATTAATTGTGCGAGTTTTCCAATCCCATTCTTTAACTGAGAATAGAGTACGCTGAGCTAACAAATGGGAAATCATCTTAACGGGTGGGTCTTAAATCTTTATTTATCACAAGAATACTTGTTTATTAATTTTGTTTGAATAAATATTTATATTCATACATGCCCAATAATAATTGAAATTGCATATCCTTTCAGGAGGAGAATTAGTTTTTCTTCTGGGAGTGGTGTGAGGGGTTGGTTTAGAGTCATCCCCTAAAGATATGTAAGAATCAATCTTTTTATAAGTATCTTCTGTGTCCGTAATAATATTATGGTAAAGTATTTAAATTTCTTCGTATTCCGGCATTCCGCCATATTTCTTTTCATGTTCAAGTTGTGTGCATGCTCATATTAATGGAGTAAGCAGTTGACCAGTACAATATATATATATATATATATATATATATATATATATATGTGCTCTTCCGATATATATATACAGGTTTAAGGTTTAACTCCTCTTAGATTTATACAATTCTATATAATAATGTATGCGGATTTAAATTCTGGGATTAATGCGTATTAGGAATAATAACATTGACTATCTTTGGACTAAGTCTGATAATTAATGATGGCTAGACTGGGTATCCACCCATAATTTTTGATCATTATTTTCATTGATCATGTCTATGTCCAGAGAGAATCTATCCCTTGCTGCTATAGATACTGTGGATTAGAGTGACATCTCTAAACTGAAAAACATCTATAGGTCAGGTTCAAATTCCTTCCTAGCCTTTTAGATGTTAGCCTCTTAATTTATTCACTACTATCTCAAAAAAGTATAATTGGCAATACCTCATAGGGTATGAGTAATAGTTATATTTAACTAGGTTTAGAATGAGAGAGAAATAAACAACTACACTTAAAAATATTATGAATATAATAAATAAAAAATTATTTACAGTAATTACTCTACTTATATGATTCATAGTGATGAATCCAACACATAAAAATACATATATATTTATGTGTATATTTATTCATATCAAAAAAAAAATTCATATAACTAGATTGAATTCAACTTACAAGCTCGGATATGCTTACATTCCACATAAAACGATTATATAATTATTATTATTATTCATCTATAAGTTTAATAATATGGCAAAATATAAATCACTCAATAAGCAAATATATACAAGTTATAATAAATATTAAATATTAATAATTGAAAAAGAAATTATTTCTAAATTCTATTTGCTATAGCATTTGTAAACTAATGTTCAAAAAAGAAGAAAAAAATTGAATACATATTCAAAGGGAAAATTGTTAAAATTATTCAGAAAAAATTAATACTAATTTTAATTTTGCTGCAATAATAATGATGTATTAAAATAATAATAATATTAATAATAATAATCTATTTATTTTAGTCTGTTGTTGTTATTATTATTATTATTATTATTATTGTTGTTGTTGTTGTAAAGGCCTTTTATTTTAAATAAAAATTTATCTTAGTCAAGCATTGGTGGTTGGTCGAGTGGTTAGCACCGCTGCCTTAAAAGCAGTTGTCTCAGGTTAGTGGGTTCCTGGATGATGCTATGACACAAGGAAATAAATTTTTTTTATCTTGCTACCACATCAGAATTCTGATTTTAGCCTTTAATTAAATAAAAGTAGGTTCAAACTCTTTTTAAAAATTGATTTATAAGACAGTTTTTATTGGGAAGGTTTAAGATTTCATTCTCTGGTTATAATGATGGTACACCAGGATTATGCATTCATCATGGATAGACTGGCAAAAATCATGTAAAAGATGGCAAGTATTGCTAGTTCTAGATCCCAACAGTTGGTATATTTAGGGATGACAAATTTTAATGTTGGCATCTGCAGAAGGCTACATAATTTCAGCTTTAGTAGGCCAGTGTACTAATAAGATTTTCCAATCCAGCACTAAGATTTTCAGCTATTGCATGGTTTTCCATGCAATAGCATTAATTATTCACAAGGTAGTTGCTTTTTAAATGAGATGGTAATATTATTCTAATCAGATTTAAACTTTTTAGAATGTTGCTAAACAGAGTTTTTGCTGGTTGAAGTGATTAAAAATTCCTTACAGCTTTGTTTGTCAGTTGGCAGATGAGATTACTATTTGCTGGTTATAAGCTCATGCTGGAGAATGCAGTTCATCTTCAGGTGCTTTAGCAGCATTGTCAAGATGGACACAAGTAAATATGGCAAAAATCAAAACACAAGCAGTATCAGCTGAAACAAAACGATAAACAGAATTAGTAATCTTAACAAAATCAAAAGAATAATTAGAATAAAATATAATTTTTAGTTGGTCTTTTTATAGATCTCAACTTTATTGTGTATCTCATTCAAGAATTTTTGGAATCTCTTTAATTAGCAAACAAGTGATTAAAATTTTTGAACCAGATAAACCAAATATTTTTAATTACGGAATTCCAAATTACAATTAATCAATTAAAAATTTTCCACATAATAATACTTAATGAAAGAAAACTATATTTTGTTAAAAATCTTCATCAATAACAACTTTATTAGAATTGATAAAAAAAAAAAAAAAACATTTTAAGATTAGATATTGTGTCTGAACTATAAAAAAATATTTTACAAAAAGATAATAAATTCAGCTTTAAAGCACACATTTTTTAAAAATTTACATTTAAATAAACTGAGTTAACCTTAAAACATTTTTATTAAATGTGTCCATATATTTAAGACCACATTTATACATATAAAAAACACAATTTAAATTAAAATTAAGTTTGTGCTTAGCCAACACTAAATACTTGCTTCTAGTTTAAGGCGAAAATAAATAAATAAAATTAACCATAAATGTAAACATTTTTTTAAAAAAAAAACAGTTGTTCTACAATTAATGGAAATAAATTTACCTTAAAAATCAATTAAAATTACATTTGATGAAAGGTTTTACTGTTATCAGTCAATTAAATGCACTCTCAAAATAATGTTTCTTTATCATTGTACATTTTATTTAGATCTTGTATCATTTTTTCTTGCAAGTTAACCTCTATCTGGTGGTTCATTTTTTGACATTTTAATATGATTGCCTAATATTAATCAAGCTATCTGACTTTTCA